>JAUMHP010000044.1:4994661-5010761 GCA_032361065.1 Enteromius trimaculatus | reverse complement strand
GCGCTAATCAAAGAACCGGCTTTACTGATGAGATGCGCATAATATATCGTACGATATATATCGCCCAGCCCTAGTGTATGTTAAGGATGTCAATGTTCAATAATTTCCATGGTTGATCTTCATTCAAAGTAACAATTAATTATTATAAACAAATTAACAGAGGTACAGTGCCCTCCACTAATATTGGCACCCTTGGCAAACTTTAACCTATCATTGAATTAAAACAACTGAAATGTGGAGAAAATCATAATCAAATGTTTTTCTCCAATACGTGTTGGCCACAATTATTATCACCCCTAGAATTTTTAATGAGTAAAATATCTCTGAAATATATTCCCATTCATATTTTCAATTTTGAGCACTCCAGGGTGATTATGAAAATTATCCAGCCCTGGCTTCCTGTATCACAGAAATATATCAATAGGACAGAAAACAAAGCCCAAAATCCCTTAGTCTTTGCTTTATCTCATTGTGTGGATGATTATGCTTCTATGCTGCAAAAGATAATTGAGATTCACAAATTAGTGAAGTGGCTTTAAGAAAAGAGCTAGAGAAATAATTAAGAATTTCCAATCAACATACAATGTTAGGAAACTGTCTGGAAGAGGACGTGTGTCTCTATCCTCCTAATACACGGTGAGGAGTAGAGTCTCTTCAAAAACCACAGCTGGAGAATTGCAGAAAATAGTTGAGCCTCAGGGTCAGAAAACCTTTTTAAAAAATTGTCAAACAGCCCCTACATCAGCACATGTTGTTCAGGAGGGTTTAAGAAAAAATCTCCTCGCTCATCCAAAAACAATCTCCAGCGTGTTCAGTTGTCAGACAGGACTGGAACTACAAATGGGACTGGCTTCTATGATCAGACGAAACTAAAAAAAATTGTTTTTAACAGCAATCACTCAAGATGGGTTTGGTGAACACAGGCATAAAAAGTATTCCATGTGTACAATGACGTATACTGCTATGTTTTTGATGTTGTGGGCCTATATTTCTGCTGGAGGTCCTGGACATCTTGTTTAGAGACATGGCATCATGGACTCTATCAAATACCAACAGATAAAAATCAATAACTCACTGACTCTGTTAGAAATCTTGTAATGGGCCATGATTGGGTCTTCCACTGGGACAATAATCCAAAACAAACATCAAAATAAACACAAGAATTAGTCACTGAGCACAAAATGAAGCTTTTGCCATGGCTGTCCCAGTCATCTGACCTGAACCCTGCAAGAGGTGAACTAAAGAGGAGAACCAGCATGGGGTCTGGAGTGATTCTGGATGAAGGAGTGGTCTCTTTTCTCTTATCAGGGGTTCTCCAAACTCTTCAGGCATTACAGGAGAAAACTCAGAGCTGTTACTTGGGAAAAGGACATAATTGGGTGTCAACATGTATTGGAGAAAAACATTTATTTCAACAAGTTTTTCTCCCCATTTTCAATTCTAGGTTAGAATTTTTTTTGAACAAAAGATCAAAAGGATAAAGAATGCAGATTTATTTTCACAGCCATCTTTGCTCAGATTTACCGCGGGTGCCAATATTTGTGGCAGGCATTGTATATACCTGGGTTAAAGACATCAAGATACAGCGTGTGTGTGTGTGCGCGCGTGTGTGTGTAGGGGTTTATGTGGTTTATGGAGACACAAATGTGTATAATGACATGGTTATGACATAGGTATTACAATACGTAGGTGTTTTATGAGGACATTTTCAGGGTCCCCGTAATTCAAAAGGCTTAAAAAAAAAACATTTCCTGTAAGGGGTAGGTTTAGGGTCAGTGTAGGGCAATACCACATATAGTTTGTACAGTATAAAAAAAACATTACGGCTATGGAAAGCTAATAAAAGCGAGCTTTCCATATAAAAAAAGTGCATGAGTCATTAGTATGAGAAAAAAATTCGATCGGGCTGGGATCGGGCTTGGACATAAATATCGTAATGCCTGTTGGACGCGGGCCGGGCTCGGACAGAAAAATGTGGCCCAATCCACACTGTAGTGTGTGTGTGTTTGTATATACACAATTCTGTGGTCGACGGAGGAATGAAAATCATACGAATTTGATATGACAAATATGACAGGATTTTTATTTTTAGGACTAGCCTTTCCTTTAATATAAACCACAGACTCAACCACATCTTAATTGACAGCCGTTATCCCTCAGTTCTGTTAAACGGCATAAAGGTTATCCTTTTTTGTGTAGTATGTCTGACACACAGCCTCTCTATAACCTGAATGATCATATTTCAATGCACTTCCGCTTTACTCGGCTCTACTATGACTCACTAGAGCATCTGGTTATTAATAGGGAAATTTCAAGCTCTCCTTCGCACAGGATCTGAGAGAGACGCCACGAGACAGTCACACCGCCCTGCTAGTCAGACTGAAGCAGGTGAAGTGAAACCGAACACAGGTGACCAACTACAGCAATAAGATTCAATCAAAAAAAAAAAACACACAATGAGGAAATTAATGCAGACCAACAATGTAGCATTCATGTATGAATCACAGAGGTGACGACTAAACTACATACATGACCAGGCCACGAGTAATTCAGACTTCCTTAATATGCAGAAAACGCATTCTGAAGCAACGGTGCCTCTGCCCCGCAGGAATTCACTCACTATCACGCTTGTGTAAGAGACAGACATGCAGCGTGGTTGTGACTCTGTGTTAGCGCATGTGGGTGGGGTGGCAAAAAACAAGTTGGCTCGCAAAGAGAAAAGACTGGCCCGCGTTATACAAGTTCTCAATCGTGCAAAGAATGCGCTGAAATAACCTGTCACTTTTTCACTAATTCATTACGGTCTGGTCTTAAAAGCAGTCTCTTCAGGAGCTCAGTTCACATTCTAGAGAAAGGCTTGGCGACGTGTCAAAAGCAGAAAACCGCAGCCTGATTCGAAGGCCTGCGCCCCTCGTTGTCAAAACAGCGTGTCGCTATGGCTGCCAGGACCTGAGAGGCCACAGTTAAGCGTGTCAGAGAGTACAGCACAAGCTAGGTGGGCAGACACAGGAAGTTATCAACCATCATCTATAGCAGTGGTTCTCAACTGTTGGGCCGTGACCCAAAAATAAATGGTGTTAAAAAAAAAAAAACGGAGAAAGGTACATGTAAGGAATTCAAAATACTGATTAATAAAAAAAAAGAATGTAAGAGTTTGAAGTATGTGTTGTGTATGCATACTGTTGCATGCTTGTATAATAGCAGCCCTTGAAGCTTCAATGAAGCATAGGAGTATTAACTGGTCTGACAAACATGATATTTGGACTGAAAGGCATGTGGGTAGTTGACAAAGAGCTAAAAATTGGGGTGTGATAATAAGAGAAAAATATATCTTCATTCTTAGAGTTATAAACAGCATGAGAGGTTCGTCTTCAATGTTAGATGTTGCTTTTACAGTTTTGCTGTTACATTCATACGTCAATAATAAAAATGTTTGCATGTTTAAATGTTTTGATGCATTTTTTGATGAAAATTCTTTTTGTCTCTGAAAAAAATCTCTTGTAACATTAGACCTGTTTATTATCACTTATGATCAAACGAATGTTTACTTGCTGAATAAAAATGTTCAACTGATGGCACACCCAAAAATAAAAATTCTGCCATTAATTACTCAACCTCATGTTGTTCCGAACCCAAAAGAACCACTGAACTATTTTACAGATGTTCTTCCTATGTTTCTGGGCCTAGAACCTGTCAGAGTTGCATTGCTGTCTGTGCAGATGCAATATTGGATATTTTTAGTTTAGGTGAACATCAGATGATTGGAAAAGTAAAGTTTACACTTAACACTTAAAAATGCACTTTAATTTTAATGGTTTTGATTTATTTAAATATCCAAAACAAAATTATCAGCTTGATGGTATCAGCCAGATTTATACATCCCTGCTAAATATCTAATTCTGATGTAAGATTAACGGCTAGAGAGTAAACGAATCAATGCACCTTGTATTAATTCAGACCCAAACTCTTGGCGTTGGTCATTCTGGGTGGACTTGCACTCAGAGAATTGCATCTGCCAAAATCTGCTGTTGCTCAGGGATACAGAGAGAGCAGTTTTCTTTTCTTTCTGTGCAGAAAAGCTCTTCAACAAACTCACATCCTTCCTGCAAGCCAGCAACCACCCGTCCCACAACCGCATTCAGCCCGGGCTGCTTTTTCAATAGAGGAAATGCTAACGGCTCAAGACAATTTATGTACTTTTTATAGAGAGAGCTCTAGTTTTTCACAACAAAACAACACCTTATCGCTGCTTTGAAGCTTTTGGTGTCGTAAAATAAAAATTATCAGCAGTTTTACAAAACGTAGCGTTTTCTATTATGTTTTCCGAGCCACAGTGACATCAGCGATGTGTGAAACTGTGGTGCACTCATGTCTGGGTTCTATGCAACGACCTGCGGTTTCGATATTTTAAGTCGGGCACTTTGGTTTTTAGTGGACATGTACCGGCCTTTCCAAAAACTCTTAAAGAGCTTATGTGCTTCCAATGTCAAAGCATAAGACATGAATCAAGTTTTATTTAGATTGCAGATAAACACTCTCACAGACACTGACACAGAGGCATTAACAAGGATTAGGGCTGGGCGAGAAACACCGCAATGATTTTTATTTGGCCATTAGGTTTTCTAAAGGCCACTAGCTTACACCCTCACTGCCATGTGATGACAATTATGAGTGTTAAGTCTGAATCAGTTCATAACATAAGAGTGGCATTGTTCTATGCATTTAGCCTTTTTTATTAATATTATTATTACTATTATTATTTTAAATATTATTCAGTTTATTAGTGAAAAATTGTGTTTGAAAACAAATCTTTATTTTCAACAGTTTGTAAAAAATGTTTTATATTATTTGACTGCATAAATATTCTAAATTTAATTATAACAATAATGGTTGTTGTTCAAAATGATGCATAAATAATTTATATAAAATGAATAAAAATATATTTTAAATAATGTCAAAATGCTATTACAAGTTAATACGAGGATACATAGATGTGTTATATATTTTTTATATATATTTTATTGCATTAGAATTTCTAAATTTACTTCGCAACAATGGCTGTTTGGACAAAATTAACAACAAATAAATAATATAATGAACAAAATATAAAATGTAAAAAAATATTGTAAATAGTCAAAACGCTATCAAATATTGCATAGGTTTTTTTGCCAAGCCCTAATAAGGATACGCACACGTTTTCTTAACTAATCTCTTCAGGACACTAAACAAACAGACGCTCTCTCTCACACACATAATATATTTAACTAACCTCCGGCGGACATCTACTAAGAGATAAGCAGGTACACTTTAGGCCCCTCTACACCTTGTTACATCAATAATTAAACATTGCAAAGGACTAAAGCTCAGCCTGTGACAGATATCCTGCATGAAACACAGGGCTAGCGCGCGACCAATTTGGTCGCATATGCGACTTAATTTCTCAATGGTGCGACTAAATAAAATAGCTGTGATCGCATCGGTGCGACCAGCCATTCGAGGGGAAGAAAGAAAAATCTACGCGGCTCTGAAGGTCTCCCTGTGGTTCAACAACGGACACACAAGCCAACGTAATTTGTCGCACCATGTAGCATCCAGTATAGACAGCAGAATAGCTTTTCCAGTGGGAAAACTGACGGAATCAAACTTTCAGATCACACGCAGCTTATTTCTCCTTTACAGAAAGTTACCGAAAACACGCATGATAACATGCACTACACGATAGATGCACGTTGTGAATGACGTGACAGTCCAGTTCTGTTCCGTTCACACAAAGCATGTTCTGAGAATGCTGTTGTGAGTCTGGAAAATGTACTGGTGTGAGTTTGGTTTTCCGAATGCGGTTGTCACACCTGCATGTGAACACAACTGTATTAAGGACTCAAAAACATATTCTTCTGCTGTGTAAACGCAGACTGGTGCAACAACCGTCTCGTTCAGTGTATACACAGTTAATCTTTTACATGAAAATTTGGGTGCACCTAACTTTTGTGCTGGCACCAGTGCAACCAGTGCAAAAAGTTAGTCTAGAGCCCTGTTACATAACGTTGGCGTCATTAGACTGGCAGTCCACCTCAGCAAAAATTCCAAGCCTTCCAACAGGGTTTGGAAATCATATGGAAAGTAGTAGTGAAATTAGCATCAGGGTTAGTCAGTTCACCTCCGCCAAGGCCAGGAGAGAGGCAGCCAACAGACGTGTTTAGATTGAGTAAACTGATTACGAACACTGGGAATTCAGGGAAAATGCACACAGAAGACGAACAAGGACATAAAGCATCAACAGAGTGGCGTAGATGTTTGACGTTTGTCTGACAATCACACACAAAAAAAACAATCATTAGCTGGCTATCCTCCCACAGAAAGCACTCTGTGAGAAAGCATCTGTGGTATGCTGTCGATTAGCACAAGAAATCATTTTAACTTGCCCGTCACTGAGAAAAACGACCCTTACAGTAGAATTCTGTGGGTCAAGATTTGCGTAATACACACGGTTTCAAAACTACAGCCACAAAATATTACGAGACTAGTTTTGCAAACTTAAACTGAATTTTTCCTGGGTTTTGACCACATACCTTGATTTCACTGTAAGAAGCAAACAAATAAATAACGATGATAATGTTTATATACACACTATACTATATATATATATATGTTTGTGTGTGTGTGTATTTTTATATAGATGCATTTATATATAAATACACTTTTATTTAAACAGCCTGTAAATGAATGGATCAAAATAGCCTCGGTTGAAGGGAAAACCCCCTTAAAGAGACCCTGAAAATCCTACTAACCACATGAGAGCAATAATCTTCACTACACCAAGCCATCCAATCAGATCAGTTTTTCTGCAAAGGTTTTTTTTTTTTTTTTCCACTTGTTGACCAATCAGCTTCACTGCACTTTCTACCAATCAGGTCATGGTGGGCTGCAGCTGAAACCGAGATTAAGACAGAAAGAGTGGGACACCAGACTATAATTTGTGTCTGAATCCCAACAGCCGTAACGGCAAAGACCCCTAGATATAATCCGGTGGGTCAGCAATGAAAAAAAAAAAAAAATAGAGGATTTAGAAGAATTACTTCCCGCAAACCCTATAGGCATGTGGAGAACAAGATCTTCAGTCTCCACCCGAGGGGTTTGGGAGGGGGAGAGGGCCACATTCCCAAAATACCAGGGAAGACCATGAAAGCTTTGCGGCTATGGAGAGCTCGCTCCCCCTTCCCGCCCTGACCTCCGCGTCCCTCCACAAGAGACTGTTCATTGACCCACAAGACCTCTGGATATGAAGCACACAAACAGCTATTAACCAGTCACTGCTTACCACGCTTAATAACCCGAGCTAAGTATTTTGTGCGAGATGTAAAATCCAGGGCTGAAAAGTAAGGGATTTTCCTAATGCCTAATGCAATTCAGTTCCACTTGCACCGGACACAACAAATTACACAAAAATGTCTATTTTAACAATGTATTCAGACTTTTAATATAAATTCCTAATATCTATTATAGGTTACCATTCAAAGTGTTTTTAATCAATATTATATTTTAAAATAACGATTTATTTAATATTTTTGTGCCGTGTCATGTTTAGGGGTGTGGAAATGTCCCCACAACGGCTTTTGTTCTTCTATTACAGGATTTAACCAATCGAGCGACGACTTTGAAACTCCTGAAGCATTTCAAATTTTGCATGCTGTATGCATGAGACGCTCCAGCCAACGCTCTGACGGGAAAACAATGGCATAAGATGCACATTAATTAAAAACGCCCTCTCAACCAATGATACTTCCAAGACTTTTACGATTAAAAGTCACTCACAGTTTTGACAAAACCTCATCTACATAAGCCACATAACATGCGTATCTTTGGGGCCAGCGTTAATTTGCAACAACCTTCAACAATCACACTAAAACAAATATTTGGGTTTGCAAGCAAATGCAGAAGATTAACAAGGCCCAATGAAGCACATGACACTTCCATCAACTGACACGAAGCTCTCTCACACGGCTCTGGGACAGCAGCCCGACAGTGTCACGTGAGTTCACCACAATTATAATGAAACTTAACGACAAGGAGTTTCAAATGTATATAATAGTTTTTGACTACACACTGTGTATGACTGTGCATATGCATACAATCAAAGGCATGCAAACTGTATAAAAGACAAAAAAAAAAAAAAAAGATGGATAGCGTGTGTGTGTGTGTGCGCACTGAGCCCCCATGTCTCCCAGAATGAGGGCAATCTCCATTGCCCTCTAGCCCCTTGGCTGCCATATGAATGAGAAGTATTCATCCACCAGCTGGCCGTCAGAGCTTTGTGGCCATACGCTGCAGGCATGGGGACCGGGCTTCTGTATCCACGGCCCCAGCCACCCTTTCCTCGGCACAGAGTCGTTTATAGTCCAGCCAGATGACCAGAAATGGGGAGTCATGGTAACACAGAGCGGCCGGCGTATCACGCCATGGCCCCCTTCAGCCTTATTCTTCCTCATGAATAAGAATCTGTACTCGACTGGTGAATATTTCTAGACGTCCGGCTGAGTCAGTTCGTTTATCTAAGGCAGACAGAGAGCTGATCTGTTAAAGGCGGGCCGCTGTGAGCAAGCCACCCCTCTAAAAAAAAAAAAAAAAAAAGTTACTACGCCTGCACTATTTGTGTTTCTGTTATTATTATTACTTGGATGGGGAATTTAAATATTTAACGACTTCAGTTCTGATACACTTCCTCTTAAAGGGGTCATCTGATGCTAAATTTTACATGTTGTTTGAATATAATAGTGTGTTTGCAGTGTTTCTACACATTAACCCTTAAAAACAAAAATTCTCAAATCCAGCCATTTTTTCGATTCTTGGATGTGTGATGTTACACAAACCCCTCCCACAATTGTTGATTGACACTGGTGTTTTACATCAGACCTGCCCTGAGTGAGCTGTTATCAGTCCGCCATTGTTTTGATGCAGGAGCAGACAATAATGACTCCTTAGCGATTGAGGCGTTTAGTTGTTGGATGTTAGTCATTTACTTTTGGCATCTGAGGACACAGTGGATTACTTTTGTTGTTGAATGGAGAGCGCCCCCGATCTACTTAAATGTGTCTAGGTTCATGCAAATCATTTGTGATCCAGCTTCATCTACAGAAGATGTGAGTATAAGGTTCTTTTATGAATCTTTATAAATTGCCTTTACGAAAAATGTGCTAGTTAGCAAGTTCAACGCCTTAAGTCTTATGAGAACAGTTCACCACATGGAAGAAAGGGGAGGGGTGAGCAGAGCCCTTTTTGCATTTAAAGGGAAAGGCACTAAAATGGCGTGCTGCTGTTTAACATAACCATTGAGAAATTTGATCCAAAGTATGTTATAGATTTTTTATTAAGATCCTAAAAAATCATATCAATGATTCTATTAATGATTCGTTTGGTACTTTGAAGAAATAAATCCTTCAGAAATCATTCTAATGCTGGTAACTTGAAATAAAAAGATTTTCTAACAATAGAAGTCTTTACTATAACATTTTTTATGAATTGAACTCAACCTTACTGCATAAAAGTATTTAATTGTTCCAAAATAAAAATGCAGGGGAAATATATACTTACCCCAAACTTTTGAATGGTAGTGTATATTGTTACAATATATTAAAAAAATATATTAAGCAGCTTAACTGTTTCCAACATCAATAATAAATCAGCATGATCTCTGAAGGATCATGTGACACTGAAGGCTGTAGTAATTAAACTTTAAATCACAAGAATAAATATTTTAAAATATATTAAAATCTACAAAATACATATATATATATTTTTAAATTGTAATAATATTTAATGTTATTTTTTTCTCTATTTTTGAATCAATAAATGCAGCCTTGATGAGAAATAAAACCCTCTTTTAAAAAAACTCAAGTCTCAGAGTTAGATGTAAAATGCATATGGTAGCTTTTGTAAAAAAAATAAAAATAAAAAAACAATAATAATTATAATCTCACTAAAGTTGACACTGGATGCAATGTATACTTCAGATTCACAAAAAAAAAAAAAAAAAAAAATGGATTGATGAACATCATTTAGTTCCCATGCAGACAATAAGACTAACATTTCACCATATTTTCTCAACTGCAAACAGGGGTTAACCAAGAAAACGGACTGGCACAGACAACTCTCACAAAGAGTGTGCAACAGAACAAACGCTCTCCTCTTTTGTTTAGGGCCTCTCTGTTTTCAACCGGGCTCCTCCCAAGAAAAAGCGTAAAGAGAGCGGGAGAAAGAGAAGCCGGGGGGCGAGCTATACAGCGAACCCAAAAAGACATTTCCATGGATGTCCACTTGTAGAGAGACCAACCCCAAAATCTGGACCTCCATTTTCTAACTCTGCAATGTCGAGGACAATCTGGATTCTCACTCAATCATGTCTTCTCCCCAGAGCCTCAACTCCCATTTCCTGTTTTTAAACAGAAAGCCCCTCGGCCAGAGAATCCTTTCTAAAATGTTGTTCTCCTCACAGGGCCTGGAAATCGCGCGAACAAGTGGTGTTGTGCAGTTTTACAACAAACGCTGGGCGACTCCACCCTGACAGCTCCCTGCCCTTCAATGATGCCATTCTGGCTCACGAAAGGAAGAAACTCTATAATGTGGGTTACATCAATGATGGGGACTAAGACAAAGAGCCTGAGATAGGGCCATGACCCCTGGGTCAGTTGGACATGTTCTGCATTGGTAAACAAAAAACAGTGAGCGAGGTTATCTCACTTAAGGGATCTTGGCCCTCTGGGTACTAAGCACTTCAAGAGCACTTCATAGAAATCCGTAGGAACAAGTCCAGGTTCACATCCACGATGTGGTTTCAGAGATATGACACCTCTCAGATACATGCATCAGATAGACATGAATGTAACAGGACTTAAAGGGACAGTTCACCAAAAAAATGACTTTCTTCTGTGGAACATAGAGGTCTACATTTTTTGTCTCTGCAATGAAAGTCAATGGAGTATGACCCTGTATGACTTGTTTTGTTTTAAGTGCTTTATAATAAGAAAGTTCTGTCATCACTTCCCACCACTTAAGTTGCTTCAAGTTCCTCTCTTTAGGTTGTTTCAAAACAATCTGAATACTATGAAAGTCAACGGGGTCCAAAGAGGTTGTTTTAGACCCCACTGACTTATGTCGTCTAACCTAACTAAAGTGTATTATATATTACATTTAACGCAGATGAAAGCAAGACTTACTTAGATTATGTAATTTTCACAACTTCTATGGGTTTCACAGAATTAATACAGGTTTGGAGATGACTTTTGGTTGAATTATCACTTTGAGCGTGTGGCAACACTTACGTTTGCCAAGTCTTCAGAGATTTGACGATTTATGAATGTGATGTCAACCACTTCCACAACACCACGAGATTATGATGTCACAGGACTGCCCATTAAACAGCTCAAAGAATACTATCCAGTTTGCTATGTTGCATTGCATGCTACAACATGAATGGTTGCTGTTGTGTTTTAATGTTATTCTTGAATTCAATAGTCTTTAGGAGAGCCCCCCCTCTCTCTCTCACACACCTTTACTGTACTCAAAGGTCTGCTTACCAGATGCTGAAATGCAGCAACAGGCTAGAAACAGGAAAGGAAGACATTCTGCAGAGCGTGCAGCCTTTCAACATCCTGCCAGACTACACTTACGGCCACATACGAATAGCTGCGTCTCACAGGCAACAAAAAGCTAAAACCTTTCTACACACCAAACAACTCTTGAAGCGGACCACTGCACAAAACATGTAATTTAACATGCATATCCGTCTCACGAGTCCCCAATACTGAAAAAAGTGCGCCTTATAAATAAGGAATAAGACATGCATGGAGGCAGCTCTCTAAATAAAGGTTTCAAAGGTTTAATGCGAGTTTCCAGCAACTTGCTTTCTTTCAGATGAGGGGTGGTAAATTATGCATGCTCACCGGGACCATTATATGGCACGAATCTAGGCCACTCACCAAAACACTCAACCTCCTGAAAACAAAAAAACTAGGAGCAGGAATTTAGGCTCGCTACATTCACTCAAATTATAATGAATATAATTTAACGTGATAGTACACCTCTCATTTTTTCTCACAATTTACAGTAAATTCATCCTCAAGTCACTCCAAACATGTATGTTTTCTGCAAAAACCCAAAAGAAGATATTTTGAAAAATATGTTTTTGACAACATCATGTGGTTTCAAAATTATTTCATGTTCTTTCTTCTATGGAAGAGAAAAAGGGAAATTGTGCTTAACATTCTGATAGCTCTTTAAGCAGAAATGATGGATTGATTGTGACAGAAGATGCTGTGTCAAATTAGGCTAAATAGCTTACATTTGGGTCCTTTTTTTAAAAAATAAACTTGCAATATATCCCACAAACCTGTGGAACATTTTATGATGCTTTATTTATGAGTTAAGCTTGACATTTTCAGTCACTGTTCATTGCTACTGCATAGTCCAACCAAGACATTGTCTCTTTTTGTCTTCTGCTGAACAATTAAGTTCATACAAGTTCAGAATGACAAAACACTGACCGAATTTCCACTTCATGGGAAACTTTCCCTTCGATAAATGCAGCATCCTGCAGGTTGGAGCACTGCTGTGCTTAATAAACAACCACAAAAGATGCTTCTCAAAACCTAGTGTGCTGCCTACCAAGACAACATTTTGTGCATCACATGTCCCAAGTAAGCAACTTGTAAGGTTTAGACACAACGAAAAGCGTCTGAGCCATGCTACGTTTTATTGATGTTTGTTGACATGTCTTAGAAATGAGCTTTTGCTTTTCTATTCAACTCTAGAGACTTTAACGGGACGCTGTAACAGGCAGTTACATGACAATCACCGGTGGCAAAGGTTACACTGATAAATCCCTATAAGAACAGCCGCACCCTGGCAAAACAACAAAAATATTACCCTCTGGCAAACTCCTTATCAGACTTCAAGCAATCGTGTAATAGGGCATAACTTATATAGGCGCTTCGTGAAACTTCGTTCGGGTTCGGCTTTTGAGTTCGGGACTGAGATCCAGAGGCCTGGGACATCCGCGGCTGATAGTAGCTCGCCAATCCAGAGAAGGTATCTGTGCCGGGGCTGCGTCCCTCTCCCTCCGCCTTCTGTGGTGTTTATCGTGAATAAACCGCGACTAATACACTCCAATCTAACAGATCAGAAGGAGGAGGAGGAAGAGGAGGAGGAAGAATCGCTTGCCGTGTGTCTCTCTTACCTCTCTTATCGAGATCATAGCCGACTACCACGAAGTAATCGGCGAGCCTGGCCATCTTATCGAGCTCACGGCGACAGGCCTCGGGGGTGACTTTAGTCTCTCTGCAGGTAGACGATATTCCGATTACATTGTGAAGGCAACGGCGACAGCAGCATCCCTCCAGCAGCAGCCCGCCGCCATACTGTCGCTGTGAGTGTGCCGTGCCCTGACAGCGCTCTGCGCATGCGCACTGAGCTCAGCCGCCACAGGGAGGGGCGCGCGCTCAGAATGTTGCGTGGTCATCTAGATACGCCATAAACTACAAAATAAAAACAAATGATAAATGTGTAAAAGAAAAAAAATATAATTAAAAAAATTATATATATATTATATATTTACAAATATTTGAAAATATGGAATCTGAGGGTGCAGAAAATCGCCTTGTCCCAATGAAATAGCTAATTAGCATTAGCAATACATATTACTAACCAAAAATAAAAGTAAGCTATAATTTTAGGTTAAAACGTATAAGTGGCTATTCCAACAAATATACTTTTACAGAAAAGAAGTTGTTTTTATCAGTTATAAGTATTACAATAATATTGAAAGAAGTATTCCCATATTTTCAGTAAAAAATAAAAATAGTGCATACAGGAAACAGATTATCTTGAGATGGTAATAACAGTTCTATATGGACAGCTGTAATAAATAGAGAGATTAATAAGTAAGATGTAAATAAAGAAATTGTATATCATTTATGTATTTATACAATACTTTATATAATTTATATTTATATAATATTTATGCTAATATACTGTATAACCTGACATTTGACCAAATTTACTGAGAAATTTGCATAGAGGCGATGCATAAATAATTTGAATAATAAACTTTTGTTATTATTATTATTATTATTATTATTATATCTTGTTCTTTTGCATGCAAATATTCTGAGGCTTGCAAAAAATACACAAATGGTTTTTGGGTGTATTTGAATTGATCGAAAGCACTTTTTTGTTTGCCAAAAACACCTAAGACTGTTTGTTTGTTATCTTATTTCTGCATAAAATCATATGCAATGCACTCAAGCACTCTAATGTGAACTGCTTTCAGAGGTCTTTATCTAAACGGTTATCTTGACTCTCATTACTGTCAAAAACATAAAAAAATCCTGCCCAATATCTGTAGTTTGCTGTACAAACCATTCACAACCTCTCAGTCCCCTGACTTTTATCTCCACCCCTCAAACATACAGTGTGTGATTAGCTCAGCTGTCATTGCTTAGGTAACAAAACAGCACTGATTCCACGAGTGCATGGATCTTGCTATAAAGAGTCAATGTTTGGACAGTCAGTCGTTGCATAAATGTTACAGTTACGAGTCTCATCAGAGGAAAAAGCTGAAAAGGCTTACCGGATAACCCCCTATCCTACAATCTGAAGCCTGCGTCCTTGCCTGTCAGCAGCGACACGCCTCCAAATGAATTCCAACACTTCCTGTGTAAAGTCCTTTGACCCAGAGTACTTATCACACCAGAATTAAAAACATTCACAGCCATGTTGTACTGTCAGGCTGCCATCGACATAGACAGGAATGACAAATTTGTCCAAAACAAGCAAATACCAAAGGAAAGCGCCAGAGAGTCTCTTATTTATATATGCAAATGATACTTATTTATTTAAAATGTATTTAGAACATACTATTTCTTAAATGTGTATTTGTATCAGTTTTTTGGATGTTGAGGTCAAGATACCCGGTCAAACGAGTCACATAATTTCATCGGGTCAAGCGGATCAGATGACACTGTAGCCCTCCGTTTTGTGAGAGCCCAAACTTTTAATCAAAATGGGCAAATTAATTAAAAAAGAAAAAGCAGATAGACTGAGAAAGACACAGGACTGGAGTCCCTCGGTGGACACAGAGATCAAGGTTCCCACAATGCCTTGGGAAAAGCAACATTCGTGAAGTCTTCCGTGCAGGTGGGCACCTCCAGATCCAATTCCAAAAAGAGAGCCAATTACACTATCAAGCCAAAAGGGTAACCACTGCACCTGTGCATCTGCAAGAAAGGTGCATTGTGGGATATTTCAGGTTATTAGCAGCCCGAGAAGCTTGAAATTGAACTGAGTACATTGCAGAAGATTTCTATGTGAATACAAAAAGGTGTCTTTTCTCATAACAGAAGCTGAATAATAATCTAATGGAACAGAAAAGTGACAAGTGAGAAGATGACAGGAAGAGCCGTGGGCTGTGCTTTGGTCAGAGCCATGTGACAGGAAGGGCAAATGAGTAGACACGTTTCTGAAGGTAGTGCTCTGTCTGTGTGTGTAAAGGTGTCTGGGCCTCTGTCGCATGACATGCAGCCTACTGGGAGAATATAAAGCCAAGCTGTTCGGCCGGATTTGCAAAACATGTGACATCCTGTCAACAAACCAATAGACAAGAAGAGGTCTTTTGGCTCATAAATCATAGGTCATCTAAAAGCATCCTATATCACAGGATCTAAGCTGTCAGGAATACTCTGCTATTCTTGATTTAAGAAAGAAGTATTTTGGAGTTAAAGGTAAAATTATTATTATAATAGTTTTAATTAATGTGTTTTTCAGTGTTTAAAGCATATAGTTGTAATGATGTTTTTATTAAAAATAAATATATGTTAATTAAACATGTATCATAAATATTTTTTCCTCATTAATGTAAACACAGCACCCCATATTGACAGAAAAACACAGAATTGTTGACATTTTTGCTGATTTATTAAAAAAGAAAACCTGAAATATTATATGGTCCTAAGTATTCAGACCCTTTGCTGTGACGCTCATATATTTAACTCAGGTGATGTCCATTTCTTCTGATCATCCTTGAGATGGTTCTACACCTTCATTTGAGTCCA
>JAUMHP010000044.1:4974907-4994561 GCA_032361065.1 Enteromius trimaculatus | reverse complement strand
CAATACAGTCCCAACAGTGAAGCATGGTGGTGGCAGCATCATGCTGTGGGGGTGTTTTTCAGCTGCAGAGACAGGACCATTGGTTGCAATCAGGGATATCCTGGATGAAAACCTTCTCCAGAGTGCTCAGGACCTCAGAATTTAGTTCAGAAGTTAATTAATACAGTTATTAAAGACTATTTATGTATTTTTAAAAATAGCTTTTTGAAAAATTAAATAAATATATAAATTAACATGAATATGCATGTCACATAACAAAAATATTTGTATTTTTATAATTACTATTAATAATAAAATAATCATTAACAACAGGGAAATACTAAGATGTGTATTTCGCACTAAAGACCATTTGAATACACTGTATGAAAAAATGGACAATAACTATGAATTTGAGTTGACATTATTTTATTATAAGAGAAGCCTATTTCAGTATAAATATACATGGTTATATATTTTGGTGTTTGTAAAAAGCGAACATTTGGTTACTTTTTTTGTTGTTGTTCTTAAACAGATTATAGTGTTTATAGTAAATTCAGCTTTTTTGAGGTCCTTACATTTGTATTTTAACACCAAACATAAAAGATGAAACATGTTGTTTACAGGAAACATCCTGAACAATTCGCGTGAGATGGAAAGGAAGTGATATTTGACCAAATTGGAATAAAGAAAGAGACAACACCTAAATATTTTACCTGAAAATATTGTTCTACTGCGTTTTTTGGCCATTTTTTTTTCCTCTGTACCTTTCTAAAAATATGATGTGTAAAAATAAAATCTCTACTTATTTTATTTATTGTGGTATTGACATTTTTATGACTGTCACTATGATTTTTATTATTGTTGAATACTGGCAATATTATATCCAAAACTATCATTCTTATGATAATGAAATACTTTGATAAAATGTGGTTTATGCTGCTAATGAACTAAAAGTCTAATAAACGTAACCAGAAGAATGTAACCAGTGTCAGCCAGATTAATCCTGCTCGATGGTAGAATGGAAATATAACAATAAGTCATGTGAGGATGATGAAATTACAAGATCGGCGGTCACTGTCTGTTGATGAAACAGCATTCATTCTTCTTTTATAACTGCCAGATATTTGATCCACCAGCACACAGACTCCTGTCTTTGTCTTCATTCACAGAAACTATTTTTAAATATACATCCATTGTTCCCTTGCAGTCACACCCAAATACAACCGCTCAAATATGACTGCCATTCCCACACACAGATCCATAGTGAAGTGTAAATACAGGCATACAGACACACGAACGCACTGGCTCATGGGTAAAAAGTAACAGAACAGAAACAGAAGCGGCATAAGCCGATAAATAAACAATAATCTGCTGAATGTATTTTTAGCTGGTTTAGATCTGTCACGGATAATTATATGGCAACAAAATTGCCAGTAGGTGGCAGAAAGTCACTATTTTAATAAATGATCTATTCAAATCAAACGATTCGTTCAAAACGGCTGATTAAGTAAGAAACGAAGCAAGTGCCTTAAATTTGTCCCAATGTGCATACTATCCATCTTAAATATGTGATATTAATAGATTTTAATACTATTTAGGGAGGGTGGATAGTAGGCTGGAATGAGTCCATCTGAATGGACGGTTGAATCACTGAATCACTCGATTCTTTCAAAAACAGACTCATTTAAAGAACAGAACGCCGTGTTTTACACCGTGAATTATAAGGGCGAGTTCTGATTGGCCTACACTGTAAAAAATGGCCATGAATTTAACGGTAAAAAACAGTGAAAATGCTACGGTAAAAACCTGTTAAATAGTTCATGGTAAACACCGTAAAACATTCCCAGAATTCCCTGCATTGCATTTTAAATTTTGTTTGAATTTGATGTTTTTTCTTTAAAATAACAATGTTTCTTTTTAGTTTTTTGTATCAGTTATGTTTATATGGGTTGTATGTTACATGTAATGTTGTTCAATGAATGTTTATTGCCCATTTTAGTTTAATAATTCTTATGGTGTTTAGTGCTTGTGTGAATATGTGTTACTATTTAAAAGCTGCTTGTGGTGAGTTTCTCATCACCATCTGCATTTGGTAGTTCAGTAGATCAGTGTATTTCAAATGTACAAAATAGGTTTCAGTACTTTAATACGCTGGTATATTAACATTATATCAATTATTACAGTTTCTTATTAGAAATGACTCTATTTAACTGTAAATTTTAAATAAAACAGTAAAACTATTGACAAAACAAAAAATTTTATACCGTATTTTTCATGTTTTTTTTAAACTGGCAACCACAGTTGCTGTTTTTTTACCGTAAATTTTACAGATTTATTTTTACAGTGTAATGTGTGAATTACAATAACTAGACAATTTTAACATTTCATGTGCATGATAAGTTTTATGTAATACACTACAATAATAATTGTAACGATGGTTTTACAGAGGGGATCCTTTTTGTCATTTTTTTTTCCGACCGGGGGGGGGGGGTCTGCATCCCCCTCAAGACAAACATGAGCGTAACTGTCCATCACAGCGGTGCAAATAAACTTGACTGTGAGCCATAACAAAGCACTTGACGTAAACATGCGAGGGAAACAAGCTCAGTGGGAACAAGCAAGTTTTCATATTGATTTAACACAGGGATTTACCATTTCATCCTACTGGGGAAGAAGGGGGTGAAAGACGTCACTGATATTTATCTATCACTGGAGAGGTTTGTTTTCGTGTGATGAGAATTGTATTGGGAGTACAAATCCGCTGCGAATTTCACTTTTTAACCCCCCAAAAAAACTGAGTGCGTTGATCTTTATTCAGTGTAGTAATAGTAGTATTCGCTAGGGGGCAGCAAAAAAAGGGATCACAGCTTACTATCTTTCTACTGTACCTATCTATCATTAGACTAATGAACTTAAATTACATTTTCTTTACAGTAGGTTATATTGTAGTGTGTTGATATTGTATATGAGAGGCCCACCCTTATGTGTGACCTTATTCTTCTTTTGTACACATTGCGTGTCGTTCTTTTCACAGAATAAGCCTATTGTTCAAGCATTGTGTCAAGCCATTCTCTATTATTCCTAATTAAATTGCTTTATCCAATCATACGGCCTCCTATCCTCACATTTATTAAAACTCATTATTTATGTGGGAAGCTTTATAACTAAGTCTGATTGAAAACATTTACATTACCATAAGTTTTTGGAAAACCACCGCCGCAGCTTAAAAGAAGGCTTGTGCTCCGGTTTGTACCAGATTCATTGACGTGCAGTTACTCACGTAAACGAATTGGCACATCCCGTGAATGAGAGATCAGAGGAGAATTGCTCTCATCTGAAATTTGGCTCTAGTTCAGAGTTCTCTTGTTGCATGATTTTTCATGATTATGTTAATTGAAAACACTGGCCAACCTGGTTCATTTAGACATCTACATGCTTTAAGAACTGCTTCAATAATAAGTCACCTTGGTTCATTATACACATCTCTTGATGAATTTTCCAATAACAATCCAATCCATGTAATTACACATTTGCTCATGCTTTAGCAAATGTCCAACACTGACCTGAATAAGTGACATATATTGTTGAACTGCGGAGCCGTGAGACATTTCTAAAGAGAAAAGAAAGAGAATTGTGTAAGCACTTCAACAGTTAATCGTAGGAAATCCCCTTAAATCTTTGTGTTTTTGTTATTGTGTTGCTGAAACAGGGGCTAAAAAAATCATCAAGAGGTTAAAACTGAACTGAGCTCGTGACATCTCGTTGATTTTTCAAGGAAAAAATTGAGACACCGCAAATATTTCAAGTTCAAAGTTTGTTTGTCACATGCTCAGCTGACATTAACGCTGCACCATGACCGGGAATGAGAGATCAAAAAACAAAAAAGTCAATAAAATATTAAATAATATTATTAGTGACATGTTGATTTAAAGTTTCACTATTCACATTATTACGAAATATGCATATTAAGTAAGACAATAACTATCACTCTTCCTCATACAGTTAATTTAAAACCTAATATAAAATACATTAAAGATATTATAACCACCTGTTATGCAACAACAGAGCAAAAGAAGTTTTCTGCAACAGTTGAAAGAGAATGTCTTTCCAATCAATTATCACTAAAATGCACATTGATTAGAGACGTGCGAGGGTGCGTCTTGCCCTCCTGAATTTCTGGGGAAGTCAACCAGTCTTGTAGCATCCTTATCCCCTCTGCACACTCACACCAATGCTGAGAGATAAACACAAGAGAAGGGCTTTCCTGAGAATGTAAGTGTGTTAGTAAAATGAGGTGAAAAAGGTTTGTAGCATGAATTATGTTATATTACTATTTAAATTCTTTCCCTTTTTGTTGCTGACAACACTGTGTAACAGTGCGAAAGCTATTGCTTATCTCATAAAGACAGACTGTTATATTCAAACCATAATTTAATAGCCTTTTACAAGCAGCCCTAAAAATCAATTTCAAAAAAAGTTACAAGTAAAGGGGTGTATATCACAGTGACTCAGACTATGATTCGACACACCTTTGAAAAATCGCTCTGTAGTCCCGCCCAGGCCATATTTAAACGCGTCAATGTCAGCTGAACCTCAGACGAGAGCTTGATCTTGGCGAGCGCGTGCGCAACCGTGGGAAAATTGCGCGAGACAGTTTTGCGCGTGGCATTAGATCTTCACCTGAGATAAAGGTCAGTAACGTTTGATGCACTTAAATAAAATATACTCGCAATTAGTTTTAAAATGGAACTAAGAAAATAAACATTTTGGCTGTAATTAGCTGCCAACTAATTAGACATTTATGCACTAATAATTTGTGCACGACTTTTGTGTGTGATATCAAATTATATAACTGTTAAATGCAGTTAAGTTTTGAAATGACTACACATATTTTATGCACAGCAAGTGTTTTTAATTTGCGCCTGGGGAAAAAAAAAAATGTAGTAGCTCACTTAGGCATCAATTAATATTTTGCTCCCCTTACTTTCAGAAACACCACAGTACCCTGGAGTTGGACTTTTGGTCTGACTTGGAAGCTTCAGTTGCTGGAAATTCAATATTGTCCAGGTGCATTGGAAGCCCCCTCCTGACCAAGGGGGCGTGAGAACATTATTCGGCCACGATGAGAACGCTTTTCCCGGTTTTTGTGTATTGCATCAGCCTGTTCTCCTCACAACTGCTGGCTCTACCGGTGAGCAACAGGTAGGAACCGCTTTTTAAATACCTATAATTTAATCCTCGGTCCGTTTAACTTTTGTTTTTAATGTTTAATATAGTAGCCTATGTAGGTAAACTGCATGTGCAGACTTCTGTTGTGAAGTAGCTAATCTAAAGAAGCGCTGAAGAATGAATGAACGGCTGCGCTGTAGGCTAGTATTAAAGGAACCGTTCTTTTGAGTCGAATCTTACTAAATGAATCTTCTGAACCAGTTTACTAAACCGGTCTGATAGAGTCATCAAATCACTGACTTTGAAATCGTATGAAAATGCTACAGAAAATATATAAAGTAGTGGAAAAACTGCGTTTGTATGCAAATAGCAAAACCTTCTTTTTCATATTAGCCTAGTATTATAAATGTAAATTGCAGGCAAATAAGGATGTTTTGATTTTTAAGCACTGAATAACATCACACACACAAAAAATACTTTTTGTTAATAAAACCCCCATAAACATCAACAAAGTCTAAAACGGCTTTGTTGAAATGTAGCCTTGCCGGTGAATCTTTAAAACGAACGAATCAAAAGAACCGATTCGAGTCAAACGCCCAAATGTAATCTTTGCTTCTTCAAAAAGTTAAACACACCTGTTAAAAAAAAACTAACTCCAGTTTTCAGCAACATTTGTAGTAGGCTGGCACTAGGGGTGTATTTCATACGAAAGGAGATTATTAAAAAGAGAATGTTATGTCGCGAGAGATAGGCTATTGAAGTGAACAAGGTCAGTTAGGATGGTAGACGTGACAGTATAAACGCACGCATCCCACCATTCACAGTTGGCTGCCGGCCGGCTTTTTTAGAAAAGCAAGTTTTCAGTGCCATTCTATGATAATATCTAGAATATATAAACATGCAGTCTGTTATTTAAAAAAATGCTTATCAAATGAGGCGATCACATACATGCATGCAGAGAGATTGCATTATAAATGTAACTAATTGATTGCACATTGAATCCTGGTGTAAAGAATCACATGATCAGAGCTGTTTCGTGCCAGTCTGCGCATTTGAAAGATGACGTGTGTTAAACCTCCATCGACAGAAATATGAAATGCATCATTAACATAATATTGAAAGGTCCTATCATAATATGTTATTGCATTATGCTCACATTAAAAAAAAATGGGGAAGCGCAAAGCATTATTACAAATAAGGAACTGAAAAAAAAAAACATTGATTTCAAAGTATTATTACATTAATTGAAAGTAAATTAATTTATTATTGGATTTGACTTTCATTTTCTTTTCCCCAACAATTTCCTGATTATAAGAAAATCTTTTGTTGGGTCTTAATGAGGAACCTTTTCAGTATCTTGGTAGTTTCCCACTGATTGTAAAACACACTTTCGGTAACTTTTCCTGAACTTTTACTGAAAAAGTAAAAAAAAAAAAAAGAGTTAATAACTTGCTTTTACAATATACAATGTACCTTTTTACATAAGGTAAGCAGCGAACATCATTGCATCATGCAATTTTTGGCTCCTAACCTCACAAAACAAGTCATTAGTCACTTCCCAAAAGACACTGGTGCACATCATGTGATTTAAAGAATACTTAATTATGACTGCCAGCCTTCTGAAGTGACACAAATCGATGTACAGTGTGTTTTCTCTTTTTTTTTGTATTTTTGTGATAAGTGCTTGCGTCACGGAGTCAAGGTAACAGCCTGATTCAAACATACAATTCTCCAACAAATCTGAAAAAATGATATTTTAACAGTGGAAGTCTGTTATCAGCCAATTTCCAAACACGCATTTGATTGGCAGCAAATCTCCAAAATAGCATACTGAGTAGTTATCCTTGAAAACTGCAATATTAAAACCAATGATATTCTGTGTCAAGTCAGTATTGCTGGCTGGCGACTGATGACGGCACTCGAAAGGAATGAATTGCTGAGTATGAGTGTCTCTGTGTGCCCTCTTCTGGCTGACACCTGCTGTGCTCACTTGTGTTTTGCTGAGATGTGCGTTTCTCTTCATCTTGTTCCTCTCCGCAATATTGACTTGAGGAACAGAATCACAAACACTGAAGCTGTAAAAAAGCTGCACTGGAAAATTGCATTGCATAAGTTTAATATAGTCATTGTTTTTTTTTTATCACAACCTAACCTTGCCTTCATAGCAGCTCATTTAAATCTTCTGGTGCTTTTCACCACCCCATAATTCCTCATGTGTCAAACCAAAATGTCAAGGATGGATTTTATGTGCCCTTGACCTACAGTATTTACAGTATAATTGTGGCACATGCAAGCCGCATGCTTTTGTCCTGGGTTTTGCGATATTTAATGAGGACATTAGACTGATATTGAGTCACAGATTACAGTTACACAGTAAACAACTGATAAATACTGTTGTATTAAGCAGTTTGTGATTACTGTAATACCTCAGGTGGCTTTAAAGAGACAGTTCACCAAAAACAATGACACTTCTGTCATCATTTACTTACCCTCATTTCACGAGATACTTGTCTTCTGCATACAAAGTGGATCAAATCTCCGTAAAATAGTCCCGATCTCATCTAGTTTTTTTGTGCTTGACCTTTTGATATCTCTTAGTAGTGTGTTAATTCTTCTTGGAGAACTTTGCGTTCTTTACATGGACTCACTTAGTGTTCGATAAGCATCCATGAGTACACAGAACGTACAGCAACTTTTGCGATACCAGACAGGGATTTTTTTTTGTTTGACATGCTGTGACACACTATCCCCGAATCAAACATGGCCCATTCTGGTGGTAAAACATGGCATCGTTTTCTCCCTTACATAATATCTTATGGTTTAGTTTTTGAGAAAGTATGCAGAGAGAAGCCAAGCGACAAGTCAAATTTAAAACGGCAGCCGGAAACTGGTTGCTTATTTGCGGTATCGTCTGCATTCCTTGACTGAAATGGTTGTTGGTCGGTTTAGTGCTGTGTTAGAGAGGATATATAACATATTTTGTTGACCCTGGAACAACATTTTATTCCAAAATTTTAGTTTTGACCATATCTCTACACCTAAACCTAACCCTACCCATGAGTAATACCTAAAATCAGGGGAAATAATAGATGACTGACACTGATGTACAAGCACCAAACACTGATTGTAAGCCTAAACTTCACAAAAACAATAACTGGTTCTTCAAATCTGATTGGCTAATCACAATGTTGTTCCAGGTCCAACAGAGATGTTGACCCAGGGTCATGCGGAACTCAGCAAAATCAGGTTCTGCATGAAGCTCTTGGTATAATTTAAAGACTTTTTGTAATCTATAATCATAATAAAGAGGATTTTAAGCGAAGCTGAAGCATCAGAATAATCAATGTTTTTTCTCTCGGTTAAGCTTGGTCCCAAAATTAATTTTTCCTATATTGGTTCACACTCAATGGGAATCTGGGCCGGTCATGTTTGGACTTGAGTTATGCAGTTCTCCGTTTACAACATAAACATCAGCATTTTACGCCACGCTGCTTGGTCATTATTGCTAGCGGCGAGAGGGAAAACTCATCCGTCAGGCAGAATTCCATTGTGGATTAGTAACTAAGACCAGAATTCCTTTCTCCTCATCCTCAAGCGGCATGTTTCCACTCTGAACTAAAACCATAAAACACATAAAAACAAACACAAGAGGAGGAAAGACTACCGCTATACACTAACCATTGACAGGCTCAAATTACTTTTTTGAGTTTCACTATTGCGATTCACTGTTTAACCCTCTAAACAGCATCCAATATATTTCACGTTTTATATGGATGCTTGGAGAATGTTTACAACGGTTTATGGGACAACGGTCATTTTCTTTGGTTTCATGAACTAATCTATCATTGGTCAATTTAATTACTCAAGTAACTTTCGCAATTTTATTTCTATCTATCTTCCCCCATCACCACCCATTTACTGAATGTAGATTATCAGAATGATATATTTAGCATATTATTACTCTGGCACTTCAACTTATAATTCAATTTTTTCTTAAATTATTTTATTTTGTTTATTTAATAATTTATTATTGTATTTATTACAAGATAAAACATATATAATAAAAATAAATAAAAAATAAATCTATATATATATATATATATATAATTTATTTATTTATACACATACACATACATATATATATATATATATATACACACACACACACACAAACACACCAAATATATTACATAAACTAAATAAATTATATAATAATATGGGTGCAAACCCCATTGCAACCACTCCTATAAACATTATTTTTTATCCTACTGTTCCTGAGCATAAAATTTGCATTATGTGCCATATGTACCAGGATATAACCTGAGAAGGTCACTTGGTTTGACTTACGGTCACGCTACCCATTAAAGAGCATTGGTACATTAATTGCTTCTTCTCTGTACGGATAAATATAGCCCGCTTATGACCAATCCACCAAGAGCCATGACCAGTTTCAGAGAGGTTCAAAAATCCCAGGCTTACGGCAAGAACAAACAATAATACTGGATTGATCTAACCTGGCTCCCTCAGTGGAGGATCACAGAATAAACCACAATAAAATATCAAATCTCCTTAAAAAAAAAACTGTTCCCACAAGGCATCACAAGGTTTTGGTGGCAGTCTGCCAGCACCAAGCCAGACAAGAGGTGTGCAGCCAGTGGCAGCAATGAACATGTTGCATTACAGCAGATTAAATCACCTCCAAAGTTGATCAGGCTGATATTTGCTCATTTGATGGATTCAGCGTGGTTTCTGGGAGTGACTCGACTATTCAGCGCATTGCAAACAGAGTTTCTGCAAAACATGATTACCACCTTTATACCAAGATGGGTTGAATGTCGAGGTCCAGGTGCTAATTTTCCTGGCTGAACACTAGGCTCAGACTACAAATACCCCAGAATCAGATCCCATTTCATTGTGGTCAGTTAGGTAAATGTCGCCAGGTGAGATTTTTAATTAGCACGTCTGTTCAACTATATGTAAAGTGGCAGCCCTGCTCAAGTTTATTCGTCATCTAACAAATAGATCACAATGGAACGGATAAACAGGACATTTCTAGAAACAATGGCCACTGTTTGCTGTATAGCAAATACCTCGAGGTCTAGAAAACCAAAAGCAGTAATTTATTATTGTTATAATAAATTACTTGTATATATGTAATTATATATTATATTTATTATATATATTATTTATTACAATAATAAAAGCAGTGATTTATTATAGAAGAAACATTTCACCTGTCAGATATTTTAAAGGATTTGAGAAATATTGAGGTGTGATAATGGGGTTTCAGAAGAGGTGAAAGACTTGAACCGTTGAAGCTTATCTCTGCTTAAGCACCTAAATGTCGTGGATCGAGCTCAAAGGGAAACTAGCTTAGCTTTGATCATGTGAAGCTTCTGAGATGGAGCTTTCCGAGGTGTGGAGATTTGCTGCTGAATACACAAAAACTGAAGTACTGACTAACATATTAGACCAGTGGCATGGCGTACATTGAAACAGAGAGAAAATTACTATTCATCAAGGCCACTTTGGGCAGATAATCATTATATTTTAAAGAGGTGGTATTTTGGTTGACCACAATGCAATGGAAAAAACTAGCCGGCTGCATGTAGTTTGTGCATTGAGAAAGTAGACTTTCTGAGGAAAGAAGATATTCCCGAAATGAGAGAAGAAAAGTCTATTACGAAAAGATATAGGTAATAATGTATATTATATATAATGTATAATAATAATATTCATTTAATATTAAGTATAAAAAGTGCACAAAAATTGATATGTCTGGAAAGTTGAGTTTTTTTAGCTTTCGAGAGTGTGCATGCAAAAAAATGTCAAAAGACATGTCTGGCGATGTCAGCGTTACTCAGCATGCTTTTTGCTAAGTTTAGCATGACACTGTGAGATTAGATGGTGTGGTCCAACCCAGTCATTTCTCAAATTTCAGCTTTAGAGTTTTTGTATAAATGGGTTGCCCTTTTATAATTATGCTTATCTCAGATTTACAAAATGCATTGTATAAAAGTGCAAAAATGCAGGGAACGTTATGCATCATGAGTCTAAAATAATTGTCAGTGTTTTAGCATGCACCTGCCATGAGCTGCTGCTTGCTAATTCTAATTCAAAAAGCAAGGATCTCAGTGTCCAGTGTGTGATAATCAAACAGAGAGCAGGTGGCCTCAGCCATTACGGCAAAACCAGAGTAAATCAAGTGTGTTTGCAGTACACTGTGTCACAAGGAGTCATACCCTTTTTGGACAGTAAGCAGTTGGTGGTTGCTGTAAATGTTTGCACGGTTGACCAAACTGCACATTTAGTAATTATACTTAAATGTTGGATCAAGGCAATTCTGTGCAATAAATAGTTGCATAAACCCAATTTCACCATAAAATGTGCCATTATTTTTTATAGTCTTATACTTTTACAAGCACATTCTTTCATAACACAATAAATAAAAAATGTAAGTTGCAATTTATTATTTATTAATAAATTATAAATAAAGTAAATAAATTATATGCATTATAAATTACTAATGTAATTATATGCATTATTAAAATTATGTATAATGTATAATTATGTATAATTGATTAAATCCATTAGGAATTGACATATTGAGTTAAATTATTTATATTAATTATACAATTATTTATTTTAATATTTGCATTCATAAATATTCAAATGTTTAAGTAGCCACGACAGACAGACAGATAGACACTACTCAAGAATACAACTTATGTAAGTACAATATTTTTTAAGTGCCATCTCTGTCTTATTGCAGGTTGGACTTTATGACAAGACTCCATCAGCTAAAAGAGGAAAACACCATCTCTCCAGACGTTACTGAGCGCCCAAACACTGACCATGGCGCCTCCATCGACCGCACCATTCTATGGAGGGCCATTCTCTCCAAATCACCACCTTCAGACCCAACAAGAAACCAATTCCACACCGCTCAGCCAATGGCAGGAGACTCCAACGAAACAGGAGAGAACCCCAGACACAGAGGTCGTCGAAACGTGCACTCAAAAGGCCACCACAACCATCATCACGCCCAGCTGATGCGTGTCGGATGCGTCCTCGGTACCTGCCAGGTACAAAACCTCAGCCATCGCCTTTACCAACTGGTCGGGCAAAGCGGACGAGAAGACTCGCCCATTAACCCGCGCAGTCCACACAGCTACGGATGAGTCTAGAGGGACGTCCGGCTAAAATTAAGACCAAGAAAACAGCGTTACACATATCTGTCCTGGTGTTTGTTTATTTTATTGCAATAGGATACTGCTGTAGTGCTCTTTCCTCCTATCTGCCTTGGTTTTCTGGAGTGTATACTGTGCCTTTTTGGACAGAAAGGACCTCTTGTTACTTGATGGTGAGCTTTGAATTCGGTGCCTCTCGAACACTTTGACTCCGGCCTCTCATTTTTTGGAACTCGAACTGATTCTTTATTTTCATATTGCCGCTAAATCTTCAGATAAGAGATTATTCCGCATTACGTCCCGACTCATCTAAGGCTGTTAACTTCTACACCACTGATCAAACCGGCTGAGCCTTTAATGTGGATTTCGACAAGGTGTGGGATTGGATTTCTGTCAATGTGAGGCTCGTATGTATTTCAAAAAACTCTGAACCCTTTCACCTTGGGTCTCCCTAAAAGACTTTTAAGAAGAAAGCAGACTTCGGAGGCGATGCAAGACCACCATCTGATACCTTCTCAGTTGAATAGCCACTGCAGCTTTGGGTTTAAATGTTGGGTTTTAGACAATGGCGAATTGTCTGGAGTTTATAAACACAGTGGTCCCTTGGTTGAACCCGCATAACAATACAGTAGCAATCGCCGCTGAATCCGGATTAACACACTGTTGCTTCTCCATGCACTTTGAGGTCTGGCGCCTGAAAAATTACACTTCACGTGGTTCATAAAGTCACGAGAATGAGTTATAATCCGCAAGGTCTCAGTTTCAACTCCTGCTGGGCTTTGCCGCGTTTTATAAACAGAAGCAAGGCTTTTCGGAGCATTTCTAAATGATGGTCATAACTCACCCGTAAATACCCATAACCAAGGTTACAGCTCCATAATAGAGGCTAACCATTTTGAATGCCAGAATTTTGTCATGATTCACTCATAAAGTTCCAAACTTTTTTATCTTGTGGAACACAAAGAAGATATTTTGTGTCCATACAATGCAAGTCAAAGGGATCTGAAGTTGATTTTGGACCCCTTTCACTTGCATTTTCTACTTTGGAAGTTAATGATGACCCAAAGCAGCCTGCTTATAAACGTTTTTCGGCAGAACAAACAAATAAATTCATACAGATTTGGAACTACTTGAGGGTGAGTAAATGATGACAGAACTGTCATTTTGGGGTCAATTATACCTTTAACACACGTTGACTGGCATCGCTTAAGTAATTCTCGAACTCATTCTTGTAACTCTAATTAAAGATTCTAGTTCTACCAAAATTTGAGAAGCAAGTGTTCCAATGTCTTTCGGGAAAGTGTCCTTCCAAAAGCACTCTTCCAGCCATGTCATGTATTTTAAGAATTCCCTTGTGTTATAATAATCATGTCTGAATTCGTGGGTGGATCCACGCACCAAAAATATCCCAAAAAGTAGCTGTAAAAACCGACTGATTTACAACTTCCAGAAACATTCCATGCCTTTTGGGGGTCTGTGGATGTCGGGGAATGCTGTGAGACATCAAAGTACATGTCTGAGGATTAAAATAGCAGAAATAATCCCAAAAATCCTACTTAAACATCAAAAACTCAATTCCAAGCTAAACTCTCTCCCTCTGCGTGATGTATGTTATAGGACAACTTACTTTGAAATGGCTCCAGAAAGGCAGAGAACCCGACCAAAAAACCTGAATTTACTTGATACCTTGTTGTGCATTTGCATTATACTGTTCATTTATCTTTAAAGGGGCTGGAATTAGTGTTCGTGACTGTAAAAAAAAAGCATTTTTCCTTGTCATGGCTGATTCTAATAATGATGATCATAGGAAGTAGTAACCGCTGGTGCGTTGGCGCTAATCTGCTCAAAGGCTCTCTATATATCCGACACCATTCTCTCTGCTGTAATCGATCTGATTGATGTCTCGTGAATAATCATAATTAAAAGGCTTTTAAACTGCTGAGAGCCTGGTTAATCTGTACTTTTTGCACAGGGAGAGCCTCTTAACCTGCCTCATGTTGACTTATATATTGATCACATTCCTTTTTATTTGACTATTTAACTATCTATTTATTTATTTTTTGGATGAGTTGTCGTGAACGTCTTGGTGACATGGGTTGGAACGTAACAAGTGCGTCACTATCTGGCCCTGATCGTGTGTGTTTTTGTGTGCTGCCCCTGTGTATTGCGTATTTTCATGACCTTTGTCCTACTTTAAAGCCCTACTTGGTTCATTAAAAAAACATAAGCGCTAATGTGGACGTGTATGTGATGAAGGAACACACAGAAAGTTGTGAATCTGTGTCCTAAAGCGTGTGTGTGTGTTTGTCTAAGAACATCATCATGGCCATGGCCAAAGGTATAACCTTTTAAGTGCTATTAAGGGTCAGTTGTGTTGTTACTACCATGCACTTTAAAGCAAGAGCATGTTTTGATTTTTGTCACTTGAACTTGTGAGTTTTGTGTACTGATTTTGAGAAGGATATGCATGAATGTATTTTAAATGGCGTTAGTACACTGAATGAGGACATACTCAGTGTCATGTACACAATCTATTGTGAATACTATTATTAGGTCTGATATTTAAGTTAAAGTATTTATATTTGCATTTGTATGTCTATGTCACCAAAGACGTTGTTTATCGCATAAAGTGTTTTCTCACACCTTAGAGATGTCCTCTGGGTATGAAAAAAAGGTACATTTAGGGAAGACGCCCAAACAATGTTCTTTTTTCTCTGTGAAATAAAGCACTACATAGTAGTGAGATGAAATCTGATGTGTTGTTCTCTTTTAAATGTGAACAGCGGTTGTTTGTTGTACGTTGAAAGGACACACATACATCACAGAAGAAATGAAAGGTACAATAAATATCAAATCATAGAGGTCTAGAAAAAAAAAATCTTGGTTTTTGGACCTATAATACGCAAAACAACATTTTAGGTTTTACAGTTTTACTGTTTTAAATTAAATTTACAGTTAAATACCATAATTTCATTAACTGATATAATGTTAATATACCACAAATATAACCCTAACACTTAGTACTGAAATCTGTTTTCTACCTTTTAAAATAAACTGATAACCACCAAAAGTAAAAACTAAGAAGAACCATAGTAAAAAAAAAAAAAAAAAAAACTTTGGAAATTTCAGTTTATGATTTTTCACTGTACACTTTACAGGAATTTACCATAAACCATTTAACAGGTTTTTACCGTAACATTTTCATAATTTTTTACAGTTAAAATCAGTCAAATTTTACAGTGCACTATAAAAAAAATCTGTAAAATTTACGGTAAAACAATTGCAGCTGCTGATGGCGGAATACAACCGTAAAAAAATATGCTAACAAAACATTTAACAACCCTAATAAACATGACTGATAAGAAAAAACTAAGAAGAAACATATCTATTTCAAAGAAAAAAACCATAAAATTCAAACAAAATTGCAGGGAATTCTGGGAATGTCAGTTTTCAGTTTTCCCGCTAATTTTAAAAGGAATTTATACATGTTATATATATTTATTATATAAATTTATATAAATTAACCATTTAAAAGGCTTTTACCGGTAAAATCAAGGTAATTTTTATCAAAATATAAATAAACCAGAAAGAACCGTAATATATAGAATCTTTTTAACAGATTCATTTTTTTAAATAATTAATTAATTTAATTATCACTAAAATATATATATTTTTTCTTTTCAACCTATTTTTTTTTTATTTTACAAAAAATATCAGTAGACATTAAATCATTTTCACTTTTTGCAGCTTTGCTTAAAATTTAACTCAGGTCCTCAACTCTTGTACTGTACTGTAGTTATGTAACTCGTGACCACTGCATACTATTAGCAAATAAGTCTGTGTCTGTCTGCAATAACTGTGCAGGCATATCCGCTATCTTTATGAATCTAAAGAGCACTGAAACCACCTGAACATATTCTTTTAACACGCTACAACACCCAGATTCACAGACTTCATCACGCAATGTCCCAGTGCACAAATCTGTGTTAATGAACCAATGATACCCCTTGACATCCGATACAAGAAGTTAAACATTAGACTGAAGTTAGAAAGCCAATAAAATGCAATAAAAAGTGAGCCTTTTTTAATCACAATGGCACTAGGCTTGCAAGTCACCAACTGATTCCACTTAGAAACAATTCCACTTAGACAGGAAAAGGTGGCTTCTAATAGAGCCATTAATAAATGACCAGACAACTATCACATGCTACGTAACTAACAGCTGTGCAGACAGAAAAAGCAGGTCACTATGAGACGGGTAAACCAATCAGCTGACCGTGTGATGGGGTGACCACAGCCTTCATGAAAAGCAGTACTGCTTACAATGACAGAATTAATCTGAAGGATGTATAATTACAGATAATAAGAGGAATAAGCATTTCCAAAGTCTGTAATTACTCGATTATGGGTCCAAACCAAACAAAACCCATTTTAATACAGTAAAAGGTATTAGAAATGATCTCATGATTGTATTTAGAGCAGGAAACTTAGTAAAAGTCAATGTCAATACTCTACCATTTCCTTAAAACGCAATTGGGCCAATGTACAAGTCTGCAAACTGCATATGACCAAATTCTTATATCACCTGATGCAGTATCTCTCATATCTGTGTACTCCGTACATGAAGAGCGGGAATGTCAGTGGTAATTTCAAGCTGGGATTGCATCATTCTTAACACGTGACTTACATTCAGACAGGACTATTTCTGTTTTATGTCACAGGTTCTCGTAAAAATGTCTAATTAGAATTAAACGGTGAATTCCTGAGGCACTTCAAAGTAAACTGAAATTCAAGGTTACAGAGAAAGTTGACCTTCTTTAACCTTTCAATCATTCACAATAGATCCAGACCGTTAGTAAAGAGTGTGTTCAAAATGCTGCGTTTAGAAGTATTACATGTTCTAGAATTTTTATTTTATTCAAGTAAAAATAAAGTTTTTATTTTGCTACAATGTAATACATTTTATTATTATTTATATATTAAATAAGGTTTAATTTGATTATTATACCATATTATTATTATTTTTTTATTATTATTTATTTTCTTTTTTCATTTTAGTTTATGTTGTTGTGCTTTTATCATCTGATTAGTTTTTGTTTTAAATATATATATAAATATAAATATATATTTAAAACATTTATAGCTTTATTTTAATTTAGTTTTGTTTTATCAGTTTTTATTTTCATCTAATATTTAATTTTACTGTATTTCAGATTTATATATTTATATATAAAAAAAAGTGGAGTATTTGATTAAACGCAGGGAAAATATACAGAAGCAGATGGGTAAAAATATGCTGAGGAAATTTACCGAATCTGGCCTGGTTAAAAATGAACAAATATTGTTTGAATCTATTTTTATAATATGTACTTAAGTAAATCAGGGTGGCACCAGCTAAGTGTCCGAGAAAAGAGTCAAACACAGACGTGACTCAGTTAACTAAAATAATCAGAACATAAACGCAGCATGCTGTATTTTGCAACATGCCGTTTTTAGTCATGTCTAAGGATTAAATGGGTAATAATAGCAATTTAACTTCATATAAAAAAAATTAAATAAAACATCAGTGTTAGCAATGTGTCAGCCTCAACCAGAATGAATTTCCACACTGCTTCCTGCTGGTTTATTATCATAAGCACAACAGCAACCAAATCTTTACACTAGAACTACCAAGTAAGTCATTTTTGCTTTTTTTTACATTTTGAAATGTAATAACTTTATTGAAATAAACCTCATATAACTGTAACACCCTAACTTTTCTGATCAGATGCTGCTCTTCTCAGTCAGGATCTCACGCATCTATCTCTGAACATGGGAGGGTAAATGGCAAACATCTTCAGGCGAAGTGTGTGGGAGAGCACTGAATGGAATTATGAGTTATGAGCAAATAAACTTGCCCAAACAAGCAGTCATACACACTCGCTGAGGATTAAAATCTCAAAATCTTGTTTCAACTCTGCCCTTTACGCAGTAAATTTACTAATATCTTTAGTAGAAAGATTTCAATATCACCACTAATGCCTTGACGCATTTGCAGAGACAATGGACGTCAACCTCATGTCAGCTGCCGCAAAACTAGAGACGTTCAGGCTGCAGTTTTAAGAAAATGAACAAGTTCAAGTCATGGGGTTCCCTCTAGACATTCTAATGGACGTTAAGAATAGCGCTTTTCGATTTATGAGTAAAATAATGGCTGCATGTGGTTAACATTACTTTCACGTTCTGTTCTAAAACATAAATTACAGCCAGAGCTCATGCATTCTCGTGCTGTTAAATCTTAGTGTCCATTTAAGGACTACAAATAACTCAAGGATATGAGTTTGCACTGGAGTAAGTAGCAGTTTTTTAGTATTTTTAGTCTAAATGTGAAGCACTGCACAAGCTGGCGTATCCCACAATGCATTCCCAGTTAAACAGGGAACGCCTGTCAGGATTCTGTTATAAAGTTAAGAGCAAACTTTCTGCATTACGTAGATAAAACATTTGTTCAAAGCTTATCTGGTCTTTATATGTTATGATATTACTCATTGTTCATAGAATTTTTTTTTCTCTTAAATGTTTCAGTTGGATATTCAGAATTTTCAACGTTCAGAGAACATTGCATAATGACATTCCAAGAATGTTTCCAAAATTCTAAAATGGAATTTTCTCTCAAATTTTGTATTTATTTAATTTATTTCATTTAAATTTTCTAAGAAAAACATCATAAATAAGAGTTGTCTTTACGTGTACATTGGTGGCAAAACATATTTTTGTTAGCTAGGTTGCACAAGTTGTGTGTTGTGTAACAGGAACAGGAGTGTGAGACAGACAGATAACTGTAACATTTGTAGGGTAGTGAGGAGAGCATGCTGAGAAGCACTCGTTTTTAGGGTGATGTCAGACTCTGGTCAAGCTGTTTGAGCAAAGCCTGACTCTAAACACACACACACACACATTCCCTCGTCAGGATTTTGAACAGAGCCGAGTGTTGGAATCATTCTGCATACGTGCAGTTTCACACGGGCAGGAATTCCAAGTCATCACCAGCATATGGAAAAAACGACAAAAGGGAACCAAATGCCATATGACGGCTGTTAATATTATTCCTTGGATTAAATCCCCCCCAAAAAATGAGGCCGGAAAGATCTGGTTGGCTTGGGATAAGTTAGCAGGGTTTGGTAACTAAACAAACGCCAAAACTTCACCTGGGTTTAATTACAATGCTTTGAAATAATAGCAGGATTGTTTTATGGTTAACAAAAGTTGTGACACATTTGAATACCATGCCAACAATATTTTAGCATTTTAAATCTTGAATTTATAGTTCTTCTCAA
>JAUMHP010000044.1:4961031-4971726 GCA_032361065.1 Enteromius trimaculatus | reverse complement strand
ATATACAGAGAGAGCGAGAGAGAGAGAGATCTAACTTTTTTATTTTTCAGTTTTAGCTTTACTAATTTTTGTAATTCAATGTAAATTTATTTTATTTTAGTTTAGTTAATTTGTGCTTTTTTTATTGTTAGAGATTTTTCATTTAATATCTATATTTGATTTCAGCTTCATTTCAATTAAAAACATTTTTTAACTGTTTCCACTAAAACAAATAATGAAAATGTAATAAATTCTATTAAATTAGAATTTAATAGAAGGGGGGGAAGGGGAAAAAAAACCATAAAAATATTTGCCTCTTCAAAGAAAAAAAGCTGAGGGCAGTGTTAATTTTGATTTAGTCTTTTGACTAAAATGGCATTGAGTTTAATCATATTTTAGTCATCTGAACTGTTTTTAGTTGGCTAAAATCTAATGAATTTAGTTACAGTGCAATTCATTTATTAAGCATTTCTCTAAAATCTCCAAACTCATCATGTTTGACATCAAGATTTTATCATGATAAACACTGATAAATATAACCACTTCTCATAAAGGACTTTTCAATGACATTCCAATGGTTATATAGCCTAATTATGCATTCTTTATTGTTTCAAAACCATATTATTCAATTTATTCAGGCAGACAAATTTATTTCTATAAATAAATTTAGATTAATCTTTAGAACTGCTAAGTACTACGGGATTCAGTCAGGAGCACTGAGTGATTTTATTTTCATTGCTTGATTAACATGACTTTGAAAATAGCAACTAAATTAGGCTGTGGTCCCTTTAAACCGAATACACGCAAATGCAATACTGATACATGTTCCCTACTGTTTACATTCACGTAATACGTAATCGACTCTCTGTATACTCCTATCATTTAACCATGGACATATTTGATGAGAAACAAGTGAGATGTCCTGCCTTTTGCCCTCATTGTTTTATTCATAGCTGCAGGAGACCAAATGGATTAGTTCATATAAGTCATCATTTACTCGCCCTCATGTCTTTCCAAACCTGAATGACTTTCTTTTCTTCATGGAACACAAAAGAAGACATTCTTATTCACTTTTTTCCATAGTTACAATTATGAATGGGGACAAAAGCTCCTGAGGACCATAACAGTGCCATAAATCCTTTGTATATCAAGCTTAAAAGCTTCAGTCACACTTCACTGTAACGGCATGGACAAGAGAGACAAAATACTGTCCTGTGTTCAAGTGGAGAAACCAACTTTCACTACATGCCTGGACAGAGGAAGCCCATCCTCAAGGCTCGCCTTATCAAACATGACTTTAAAAATACAACCCAGTCCAAACCCTTGTTGACTCTATTTGTATTAACTTGTAGTAGCTTAAGACATCATGCCTGTTGTCTTTTTAAAAAAAGCTGCATGCTTGCAATTTGAATCACACTTCTTCTAAAAGCTCTGGATTTGGGCATCTCCATACACATAAGAGCCTTGGAGTACAATCTTTAAAGCACCATGACGTTCAAGTGCAGAATGAGAGCTTTTGATGTTTGGAGCAGCCCAGAGCTGCCGATACTGTCTGTAGTTACACCACTATGTGCAATTTCTAGAAGCGCCAGAACCACCCTTGAATATTTGCATACTGTAAGTTTACAGACACTTCTTTATACACTATTATATTTTCACTTTAGTTAATTTATTGGGTATCTCTTATTTAAAGAAATATCTATTTAGCTTATTTTAGTCATTTCTGCACTTTCATATTATCTTATTTTAGTTATTCGTTTCATTTAGCTGCCACGATAACAATAATTTGTAAAATGTATGTCATATAATCTCTGTATTTTACTTTTCTGCTTTATTGCAATGAAAAAAAATGGATTTTATCTTAAAAACAAATACGAACACTGCTCTCTGTCTCTCTCATCCAACCAGCTCTTAACTTACAAAAACAAACAAGGTCAGTGGACCTTAACAAAATCCCTCTCCTAAGAACATGCTCCATATCTGAGGTTGTTGGCAGGTCATTGAACTTTACACTACAAAAATATTTTATTGTCAGCTCATATCTCTGCTGCCATCTATTGGTTCATTGATTCACTACAAAGAACAGACAGCTGGTTTTGAGGGGAATCAATAACAAACAAATAAATATTGTTAAATATACAAGATTTACACTGTAGCAATATAACTAACGTTACTTTTTTATCTGCATACCGTTTTGTCTCATGCAGTGCTTTATATATCCTACCGTTATATTTATTCGACCGTTGAAGTATCTTGAGCTTCCAGAAGATTTATTCCCACCATAACGATCCAATTTTTAGTTCAATCTGTAACAAGCAAGATAAATAGACAATTACCTGATGCAAGAAACATTATATTAAGGAGAATATGCAGGTGAATTAATTGCCTGAAAAGCGGCAACGCATCGACCAAATCCGAGGACAAAAAGTAACTTTTGAATATTAAAATATATATATATAAAACTGAATCGAGGATCCCAGGTAGCTGAGCGTGTAGTAACCGCTTTTATTTTAAAGTAACGTCCGAACTTTTAATTTGTAGTGACGCAGAGCGGAAATGGAACATTTGTGAAGAAGTTGTTGTGTTTGTTGTGGAGGAGTGAAGTTAAATCTGTGACATCGGTGCGGTGAAGCGTCTCGTCGTTTGTAAATCATGGAATCGTCCATGAGAGGTAATATTTACAAGTACATTGTTTGTTTAGCAGTTTTTCTCTTTGCACGTCATGGTTGTTGTAGTGATTACGTTAGATAGAGTATGTATTTAATTATACGCCAGTCAGTGCTGCAATCAAAGTGTGCGTTTTATGGGATTTAAATGGTTTGTGTGCTGTGTATATAGGAAGGGCCAAACGCAGGCACTTGGGGCCCTCAGAATGTGATGATCTGATGCAAAGCAGCACAGGCAACGAGTCTCTCACACAGCCTTTTAACATTAACCTCAGCAACACGGATCCAAACCGAGGTCTCCAGCCCAGGACCCCCACTAAAAGAAGCAGACGAGGTGTTGTTTTATTTGTCATTGTGTTTTGCATCTTTCTGCACTAAACACAAAACTTTAACACCTTTTAATTTTGCTGTCAAGCTTCAGGTGGTGTGGGTAAACAGAAAGGCATCACCAGTTTCTTCTCCGTCACTGGAGTCATCAGCACCAGCCCCCAGAAAGGACCTAAGACTCCAGTCAAAGACGAGGAGGACGAACAGGAACCGATCGGGCATCTTATCCCAAAAGAAGAAAATGCAGAAGAGAAAATTGAGGACTATATGGAAGGAATCACCGAGGACATGTTTGATGATGACTTTGAGGTAGGAACTGTCAAAAAAGAATCGTTGGAAGTTACTGTGAAAAAAGAAGAGGATGAGGAGGACCTGGTCGAAGCCCTCCCTGATGCCCACTTCGGGCTGCTAGGAGTGCAAGGAGGCCAGGAGGTGCCCAAGGGCCACTTCCAGGATCTGCCTGAGGAGGTCCTGAGGGAAGTGTTCGCACACCTCCCTGCAGACGACCTCTATCGTAACATCAGCCTGGTGTGCCATCACTGGAGGGATGTCGTCATGGACCCCCAGGTGTGTTTTTAGTGCATTTACCGTTAATAATGCAAATTTGTGCATGCGTTAAATAAACGGGCTTTCAGGTGTGTTATTAGTATTATTTAATGACATCTCATGGTTTCCTCCCTAGTTTCTGCCTTGGAAGAAGTTGTACTGCAGATACCGTAAGCGACAAAACGAGGCGATAAAGGAGGTGAAGGCTATCCTCGATGATAATCAAATTAACAAAAAGGATGACCTGTGTCTTCTCAATATGTTGAGGTAAGAATGCATCGTTTAAGCACCCACAGGACATATTATTTGAGCTTTTGAAGCACAACAGAAAGTGCTCCCCGACCCCCACTTTCACACCTACGGCTCATTTTGAAGTCTACATCGATAGAGCTGCAGATCGAGATCAAACCTGTTAGCTGACACATCGGGGCTCAACTGTAGCCTAGGACTTTATTTGGACAACTTTAAAGGGATTTTCAATATCGTGTTTTTGCAACTTGAGTTTCAAGATTTTCAAATAGTTGTCTTGGCCAAATAACGTCTTACCCTAACAAACCATACAGCAATAGAAATTTTACTTTTTCCGCTTTCAGATGGTGTATAAATCCCAATTTCACCAAACTGACCTTTATATGATTGTTTTTGTGGTCTAGTGGTCAAATCCTATTGTGCGTATCTTTTCAGGTACATGTCTCAGTTCAAACACAGCAAACGGGTGAATGTGAAGGATGTGTTAGCGTGTGTGAAAGCACATCCGCTCTACGCTCAGGCTGAAGCCTGTATCAAAAACAGAATCCCAGACATTGTGGATGATGAGGTAATGAAATTTCACAGTTCACAATTTCTCCAACTACTACTTTAGTGCCCTTGTTTATGTTGCAACAATGTGCATAGTTTGTAAAACTGCATTACGATGTGCGTCCAGTTCCACTGTATTCTAATGTTCCCACATTTAACTGATCATCAACATGTATTACAGGGTCCAAACCCTTGGTCTTCCATGGCCCTGGTGTTGATTTTGGCTGATGGAGTGAAAGATGTCTTGGACCTGGTAGCTCTCTTGCAGAAGTCTGGGTGTCTTCTGACAGCAGGAGGAATCTCTGAGTACCTGTGGGCTGTGGCCACTTTGCTCTTGGCAATGAGAAAGAACAGCATTAACATAAGCAACAGGTGAGAGACAAGTTTAAAGTGATTTTTCTATAAATGGCCACAATATCTCCTCAAGGATCATGTTCATTTATAGCAGCTGAGGAGTTAAACAACATGATTTTCTGCTCATGTGACTAGCCAAACAAATGCAAAAACTTAGTATAGAATGTTTGCTATATTTTGCAGATTGATTTTAAATGATTCTTCACTTTTTATGCCTTCAAATAGGTGGCATTACAATATCTTCTATGTGCTGCACTTAATGGAGAACGCTCCTCCTCCTGCAGGCTTACAAGAAAACAGGTGGGAATCAAATTTGTATATTGTTATATATATAATTTTTTTTATTTTTTTAAGAAATTCAATTAATTCAGGCATAATGCATTAAACTGATCAAAGGGGACAGTCACAGCATTTGTAATGTTACATGTTAATATATTACTTATTAAAATAAAAATATATATTTTAAATTGTACTAATATTTCACTATAGTACTGTTTTTGTTTTTTGTTTTTTCAAATATCTCTATTAAAATAGCCTTGATGCATGGAGTTAAAAAGTGAACATATAAATAAATTGTTTATTTTATTTATATATTATATTTAAATATTATATATATTTTTCAATACATAATTGTAGTTATAAATAACTAAATTGCAGCCTTGGTAAGCATAAGCACAATTTAAAAGTATTACAGACCTCACACTTTTGAACAAAGGTGTGTATTTTTTGTACAAAAAATGTATGATGCACTTGTGAAATGATTAATTCCATACAATCAAATTGTAATGATCCTTTTCATCTTCCTGATCATTCTCAGACAGCTGATCACTCATGAGCAGCAACAAATTCTCAATCATGACATCCAGAAAAACCACATTGTGAAAATAATGGCTTTTGCGGGTGAGGAAAAATCATTAAAACTATTTCGCAGCAGAAAGAGTTTGAGCAGAATGTAATGCATTCTTATTTGTTGCAGGCACTGGAAAGACGACCACGCTTGTCAAATATGCTCAGCAAAGGCCACATATGCGGTTTCTCTACCTGGCCTTTAACAAATCTGTGGCAATGCAAGCGCAGAGATCATTTCCTTACAACGTCGAATGTAGTACCATCCATTCAATGGCGTATAGGGATGTGGGAGTGAGGTCAGTCTATACTGTACTCATGCGATCGCTGGCAGAGAAACATTCTTTTCTTTTTTTATTTTAAAGAATCGATAATATTTTCAGTGAGCTATAACTTAAATTTACTTGTGTGCCTTGCAGGTATAAAAACTTGAGGAAACTGTCTAATAAGTTGCAAGTGTTTGATGTGGCGTGGATCTTACCTAAAGGACTTGGAGGATTTGTTAATGCCAAAGTGGTGACGCAAACACTCCACAACTTCTGTGCATCCGTAGATGAGCGCATTGGTCCGGAACACGTCCCACAAAAATACAATAACACGCATGGATTTCCAGAATACCCAGACGATCACAAAAAAATGGTAACGAGAAGACGTGCGATATCCGTTTACATGCAGCTGGTGCTTTTGGAAATGTTTTAATTGGTCCAAAAATGCGAACTTTTTGGTAGTGTGACAAAAAATAAATATAACATTAATAAATCTCTTTCTCTACAGGCATTTGCTGATGTCACACAGAAGTTATGGGACCAAATGGTAGAGCTGAAGTCCAGAAAAGACAGAGTGTACAACATGACCCATGATGGTAATCACTACAGTTTTGATACAGTTTGTCTGATATTTTCCTATATATGTTTTTAGATGTTGTTTCTCCTTTCATTGTTGTTAACAGGATACCTCAAACTCTGGCAGCTGAATAAACCACAGCTGGACCGATATGATGCCATATTCATTGACGAAGCTCAAGACTGCACACCAGGTTCAAATCTTGTTTTTGTAATTTCATTCAGATTTAGGTCATTTAAGGTAGCGTTAAATGTATTTTATTATGCTTTATTAAAGAGATGAATTTTGCAGTTTGTGGTATTTTCCAGTCATCATGGGCATTATGCTCTCTCAGAACTGTGGGAAAATCCTGGTTGGAGATCCTCATCAACAGATTTACACTTTCAGAGGAGCAGTCAATGCTTTGCGCGCAGTTCCTCACACACACATCTACTATCTCACACAGGTACTAACAAAAACACAGGAAAATGAAATTACTGATAATATTTGTGGAGGAAGTGGGCCACACATGAATATAAACACTATTTGATCAACGTGTTTGTAGGTAAATATGTGAGCACTCACTTTTTTTTTTTTTTTGTCACAGAGCTTCAGGTTTGGATCTGAAATCGCATATGTTGGTGCTGCAATACTGGACAGCTGTAAAAAAGTGAAGCACGTAATGGTTGGTGGGAATCAGGATGGTAAGTTTAAGAAGTTATATTTAGGCAATTAACTTTTGTTTTTGCAAATGTTACTAAAAATAATGGTAGTAGTAATAAGAAATTATGGTAACACCATGGTTGTTCTTGTTGTTTTTAATAAAAATGCTGTGTGTCTTATTTCAGGAAGTGTTCGAGGAGAGGACACGCAAACACTGCAACATCTGAAGCAGGGACAGAGGCTGCCAGAAGGGGTCGTGGCCATTCTGAGCCGCTGTAATGTCACAGTTTTCAGCGAGGCTGTTCGACTTACAGACGCCAACCCCACCTGCAAGATCTACATTGTGGGAGTGAGTACATTAAACATTTGTACAACCCTTTTAAACCTTTTAGATATATAAAATCTCTGATTTTGTGTATTTTGAGTCAGAGAAAATCAGAAATGGTTAGTGTTTCTTTAAAAAAAAAAAATGATTTCAGGGTGTTGAAAACTTTGGACTGGACAAAATCATGGATCTCTGGGTCCTGATGCAACCAGAGGACAAACGCAAGACTGGTCAGTCACTATCTGCTTGAAGGTTTTATAAGCTTAGACTCGATGTTTAACAAAGTATCCTAATTTGATTGCTCAAAATGTTATTTGTAGTCTTTGCTGTATGTTTCCTATCTGTAAAGTTATTTCAGATCATTAATACCTTGTTGTTGTTTTTTTTTTTTAAAGTGGTTGTGAAATTATGCTTTTTTTAAAGTTTGCTTTGTTTGCATTTGTTCCTGTACTTTAGACAGCCTTCTGATCAAGGATTACTTCATCCGAGGTTTCTGCACAGATAAGATGGGTGGATTCAGAGGTCTGAAGGGATACGCCACGGCCTCGGAAGACCGCGAGCTGGAGGCCAAGCTAGCCGTGGTGGAAAAATACAACAAACGCATTCCAGAGCTGGTTAAACGCATTTATGATCGTGCCCAGAAAAGCTCAGTATGTGCAGGTGAGTGAGACTAAAGATTAAAAGCGCTGTTTTGATAAACGCTCACTAATAGACTGCTATGTACAATCTGAATACTTTTATGTCTCTGTGACAGATTTTATCCTTGGTACGGTGCATAAGTCAAAAGGCCTGGAGTTCGACACGGTGGTTGTGACAGATGACTTCATGAAAGTACCATGTGCTCGACACAACCTGCAGAGAGTGGGCGGTTTTAATGCAGGTTTGTGGCAGGAATGTATGTTTTTTTTTTGTTTTTTTTTTAATGCTCTGTCTGTGTATAATATAATAATAAATGTGTTGCACATGATGAAATACTTTTTTGTACCTCCTTTATTTTTAAAGTGTGCATATTAGTACTTAAAAGGTTCATATTAGTACATTATTAAAAATACTACTGTCCTAATAACAGTCTCTTAGTAGCAAAAATATTTGCACAATTGACCAGTCAAAATAATTTATATGAAAATACAGATTTGCATATGGCTAATCTCTTCTCTCTGGCTCCAGCAAACGTCCCAGATGACGAGTGGAACCTGTTATACGTGGCGATCACTCGGGCCAAAAGAACACTTTACATCACCAAGACCATCAGCAACATCCTCACGTTCACGGGGGTGAATTAATGCATTATTGAGCTTCGTTCTGATCTTTATGATACAAAGATTATCCGTTAATTTGAAGTGTTCTTAATATTCCTGCCTCTTCGTCTTCCGCAGGAGTACTTCCTGAGGTCAGGGCTGACCAGCACTTTGCTGAGTAAAGAGCCGTCTCTTGTCTGCTCCATCGAAGACTGTGAGAACCACATCACTGCAGATGCTGTCCTCAGTATGAGCAAACTCCCCATCAGATATGTAAGTGTCTTTTTCCATCTTTTAATGGGATAGTTCACCCTCAGACCATCCTACAAATAGATGAGGTTTTTTTCATCAGAACAGCTTTGTAGAAATGCAAGATTAAATCACTTAGTTATCAACGCATCCTCTGCAGTGAATGGGTGCCGTCAGAATGAGAGTCCAAACAGCTGATGAAAACATCACAATAATCCACTATTAATGCAAATGACTCCAGTCCATCTGTTAGTGTCTTGTGAAGTGAAGCAGTGTGTTTGTAAGAAACAAATCCATCAAGTCATTTAAAACTCTCACTTTTGGGTAAAATACATATATGCTTAGATCTGCTTTAGGCCGTTTTAAATTGAATGTTGAATATGAATATTTCTCCCCTGGTTCAGGCTTTTTCTTTGAAGAATGCAATATTTTATTTTATCCAGACTGATTACTTGTAAATTATTGTGATGTTTTTATCAGCTCTTTAAACTCTCATTCTGACGGCACCCATTCACTGCAGAGGATCCATTTTTGAGGATGATAAAATCTGTCATAATTCAGATTGCCTGTGGTGATGTATGTTTTGGGTGAACGATTCTTGCAGGTTGCAAAGCTCACTTCCTGTATGGATTGTTTGTATGCATTTCAGATGGAGGGCATGGATGTGGGTGGCGTTCTGTGTTTGACTTGTGTGGAGCAGCGTGTTGGACCTGCAGCGTTCCTGCTCTCTCCTCCTGAACGGGTCAGATCCATGACCTATACCAATGAAAGAGTAGATTTGCCCATCAACGTTGCCATGCTGCTGTCTTTACTTTAGACACCACACTTAAGTGCCCTTTTGGCTTTGTGTCTTTTGGAGTGGTTTTGCAATGTTCACAATTGTGGCTTACTCAAATCTGCACTGGATTTTTTATTTAATTTTTTTATTTATAAGTATGTTCCAATACCATTTTATACTTCCTAGACATTTTCTCCCATTGCCAAACGTTCTTTTGCCCCTGTTCCTTCATTTTACTGGTTCTCCCACATTGTGACTTGCCCTATTTGGAAGACACTTAACATTGACATCAGTCTTTATAGGTGGAGAATAATCAGTGTGTCTTTTTCCTGTTTTTTCTGGCAGCTTTTAAAGGGCCTTTTTTAAGCCCTCAATAACTACAATACAATAGTTGAGGAAAATTTATGTATATGTCTTTATGTACAGTTGTAATATGAGTGACGTGTGGGAGGAATTATAGACATTCTTACATATAGTTTTACATAGACAAAGTGTTCAGTTACACTAACTTAAGTTTTGCACTATATATTGTATATTCATTGTCTAACTCTGATCTTATTTTGATGTTTAATACTTAGTGAAAATATCATAATTTATGTAACCTTAAACCATTTTTTGTTTCAGCAGACATTTTCAAAGTGACTTGTATATCATTGTTTGAAAATTTGTAATCATATGTATATATTTATGTATATGTTGCACAGACTAAGTAAATCTTGGGCAGATCTACTGCAGTCTCACTGTTTTTTTCCCCCTACTTCAACCTTTTTGTAATATACATTATTTAATTGTACATATTTATATTTATAAAATAGGTTTTGTATAAAATACGCAATTTATATTTATAAAATATGTTGTGTAAAATAACTGACAATTAGATTTTCTTTTGTAAATTGAATACATGAAAGAAGTATTAATTAGATACACAAGATTTACAGGCCATGATTAATCATGTAGGAATGAATGTAATTTTCTTTTTAATGTACACTACTGTTCAAAAGTTGGGGGTCAGTAAGATATTTAATGGTTTTTAAAGATGTTTCTTCTGCTCATCAAGGCCGCATTTATTAGATTAAAAATCCAGAAAAACCTACTATTGTGAAA
>JAUMHP010000044.1:4917880-4960931 GCA_032361065.1 Enteromius trimaculatus | reverse complement strand
TATTATTTCAATTTAAAATAAATTTTCTGTGTAAATATTTACAAAGCATCATTACTCCAGTCTTCAGTGTCACATGATCCTTTCAGAAATCATTCTAATAAACTGATTTATTACTAGAATTATCACTGTTGGAAACAGTTGTGCTGCCAATATACTGACCACAAATTTTATATATTATAATTACACACACATCTTAATGTCTGTAATAATAATATATAATTATCAAAATGTATAACATAAAGTATATGTTTATATTATTATTTTAAAAATAAATATTAATATATAAATAAATAGTATATACAATAATACGTTTCTAACTAATAAAATATTATAATATTAGTTAATACCGTATTGACCACGCCCACTTCTGTTACATGAGAAAAGTTAGGGACGACCCATGTAAGGCACCGTAAGTCTTGAGACAGTAGCGTGTGTGGATTTCAGAGATTTTAAGAAGACATCTGGACAAAAAAAAACTCGCATAGCTGGGTCTCATAAGGAGCACTGAGCATCTGTGAGTTTCTCTGGACGCCTGTGCCTTCTCTATCCTGGCCACGCCCACTCGACCGCGCCGTACACATTCAATGAACGTTAACGTCACGCGACTGACTTCAACTGGAAACTCTGGTAAGTGTCCAATATAAACAATTCAATGTAAATAAGTGACGAACGTTTTTTCCTCCTCTTAAGCTTTACATACAGACTCGCCTCTTTTTTTATGATAACTATCAGTGATATATGGTCATCTTTGCTGTGTGCCAGTTATTAAGACTTTAAAAACCTATTTACGACATTGTTTTGTTTAACGGTTATCTCAAGAGAAGAAGAGACTCCGCCATCTATTGTTTCTACAAGATTAGCGATATTTTGAATAATATTAACAAAACAAAGGAAAACATGTAGCTTAATGAAGGACATCACTGTAATATTATATTGTAACAGGCCTAATACTAATAATATACATAAACGTCCTCTCAAAAAATATAGGATATATTAGTATACCATACATTAAATACAAATCTGTCACTGATGTGTGTTCATGTGGTTAATGAAAATATAAAATGTTGCCTTTAATAGTAAAATCTAGTTAATTTACCATTAAGTCTTCTGCTTTTAAAACCCAAATGCCTTACAAATTGTTCACAGTTACAAGAATAAATTGTGTAATTGACATGTGAGAGGTTTTTAAATAGCCGTGTAGTTTAGAAAACCCTAAATAAATTAGTTTTTAAACCAAAATGCCAGATTTGAGCTTTTTCTGCAAGTCACTGGTCGGTTTTTACTTGATTTCTGGTTCCTTTCAGCAAAACTAATATGTTGACACTATTCTGAGAGGTCTAAGAAGATATGATAAGAAGAGAGGACAGACGGTGAGTTTAGAAATAAAAGAGCTTACTGAAGAATGCCATCAGGAAGGAAAGGCCAGGAGACTCCCGATAAACAGTCCCACATGTGTGCAAAAGTCTCGAGAGACACAAAATTCCTTTAGAAATGTGCCTTAGATGCGACCAAAACATTGTTGGTTAAAATTAGCCATTGAAAAGCTCATTAGTAAATAAGTAAAGTGCTTGTCATCAACATCCAACACGTGCTGTTCTGAAAACTTGCTCACATTATTTTTATTTCATTCTTTGATCTATCAGATGTTCAACAATAATATTTGAAAGTACTTATTTTCATAGGTTTAGCAAAGCCAAAATCTAAATATTAAGTTTAAAACCCCTGTGAGATATCTCTTTCTCTATTTTTACAGTAGCTGATGGAGAAACATGGCTTTGTTGAGAAAAAGTAAGTAACAAATCCAAGTTCTGCAGATGTTGTTTCCACGAATCCCCCCATGGAGTGTCTCACTCTTTCATAATACATGGAAAAACATCCAAGGCCAGTGACCATGTTCAGTGCGTGAGTCACACTCCTGATACAAAATTAAAAGACTTGCGTACATGAACTTAGATAATTCTCGTTGTGAAATCTCATGGATATCTGATGTCGTTGAGCAAACAGTGATGTTTTAGGGCCTCGTTTTTGCTGTCCGGCAAAATGGGAATGTGTCCTGTGTGTGTTTGTGGTGGAGGAGGGGTCCGTCCCAGAGTAAATGAGGTAACCAGGCAGATTAAACCCATAAAAGTGATGTATAGCAGCAGGGCCCGTAGAAATCCCAATCTTCTTATCAGAACACGTTTACTGAAACCTTAAACCTTAACTTAAGTTTATTTATTTCTGATTGGGTTCTTTTTCTGTTTTACTAAGGCCTTTACAAGAGGCATGTTTTGCATTAGTCAAGCAATGGAAAGCAACAAAATATGCAGATGTTTACTTTATCTTCTTCAGGCGACCTCAGCCTGGACAACTGTAGCACTAACTACGGCTAAAGAAAGTTATGCTGTATTATTTGCCGTATTATTGAAGTATTATTTATAAATATTTTATGCTGTTATGAAATGAAAATAAACACTGAAAATGTTGCCCAACAATAAAAGCACATTTAAAATCTGAATAAATACTATATATTTGTATTTAATCAGATTTTAAATCAGCTTTTATTGTTATATTTTTAGTGTTTTTTAATTTGATAATACTAAAAGTTTTTAGTCCTTCTTGTCATTTTGTTCTGTTTAATTTACTTTTATTTTAGTTGTAAAGAAATGCAGTATGATACTTAAAAAAAAATTGCACTACTAAATGTTTTTTTGTGTAATATGTATATTTTATTCAATTTCCGCTTAATTAAATTAACAAAAAAAAATGTTTTTAATAGTTTTGTCTTCATTTTTTATAGTTTGATATAAAAATACAGCTGAAAAAAAAATGCTTTGTTCAGAAATTCCAAGTAAATTTCACAAATAATTTCAGAATAAAGAAACATCAGGTAATACATTGATTTGAACCTGAAAGTTATAGAAGTAGAAAGACTGAAATAGTATTTTTTATCTTATCCCTCATACATAGTCGTACAGTGGCCTCTAGTGCTCATCCTTTTATTTCAAATACTAAATGCAGCACAGTGCAGAATTTTATATAGTCTGGTGATTATTCACTCTTTCTCTCTCTCTTTCTGCCAGTCAATCGTGGGCTTCTCATTCTGCTCATCCTGGTGGCTTTCGCTCTTCTTCACAAAAAGACCAGACTGCAGATGCTGGCCAAGTATTCAGGTACACATGCAGAGCACTGATATGCAAGTATGCGTGTACTCAGTATATTATATTGATGTTATTACTTATGCAGGACCCGAGAAAGGGGGGGCCAAAGCGGGTGTGGAGGACGAGAAAGCCAGGGACACTGACATCCCTGTGGTCATCTGTGCTTCAGAGGAGCGCACTGGTGCTGCCATTGCAACCATCAACAGCATCTACAGCAACAGTCGTGCCAGCATCTTCTTCTACATAGTTACCCTGCGAGATGCCATCAAGAAGATAAGGTCTAACGCAAATGTATTACCTGTGAATGGCACTTGGTTACTTGCACCCAACTTGTACTTTTGTACAAGATAATTAGATTTATTCGCATTTGTTATGGTTAGCTGAAATTTATTTGCATTTAACTTTTGTTTAGCAGTCAAGAGCCTCTGCAGTTATATAAAACACTTGCTACTTTATTCTTGCTACAGTACAAAATAAACTAGAAAAAGAATTTCTACTTTGAATAATGTTGTGAGCATTTTAAATATAGTAAATGTATATATTATATATAATGTAATATGAAATTTTATTACATTTAAAGTAATTAAGTTTAGTTTTTATTAAATATTAATGCAAATAAATATCAATAAAATATTATCAGTGCAAATTAACAAAATGCACATCTTGTGAAGCCTTGTATTTTTATATAGTTATTTAATTTGGTCCTTTTGTAATTTATTAATTAGCAATATTACTTTTTAGGTTTCATTTATTTTTATTTAAGTTTCAGCTATTTTTATTCCTTTCCAGTTAGTAACTTACTTAATTGCCGTTTTACACATTTAATCATTTTTAAACTGTCAAAATATCAGGTTTTTCCTCCAATATTTATATTTGTTTTATTCCAGCTATAAACTAGCATAAATGTTTATGTAATGTTTACATAATATATAATAATATTCACACGTCTGAGAGAGAAATGAGAAACATGCATATGTCTCAATAACCATTTCTTCTGGACTCAAACAGGGAATACATAGAGAAGACCAAGCTGAGAAACATCAAATACAAGATCCTGGAGTTCAATCCGATGGTGTTGAAGGGGAAAATCAATCTGGATTCCTCCAGACCAGAGCTGCTGCACCCTGTGAGTTCTGCAAAGTTACATCGTGTTACTCTAAACTCCCAGGAAATTATTTCTAAAAAGTGACCAAATGTATGCGAAAACCCCCTTCTTAGTTTAAATGTTAAAGCCTTGTTCACACTTTTTCCTAATCCTGGTTTCTTTTGTGTTGCAGCTTAACTTTGTGAGGTTCTACTTGCCACTTCTTGGCATTGAAAATCACGAGCGGATTGTTTACCTGGATGATGATGTCATAGTGCAAGGTGAAATCCATTATTAAATGTGTAAGCATTTGAAATTGATACTAACCTTACACTTGTACTCTTGTTGCACTGATACAAAAGCTTTCGTCGTCAAGCTAATCACGCAAGCAGGATCTTACATGTCAAGTGCATGAAATGACACCTCTTCACCGCTCTATTCACTGTGATAATGAATGATTTTGGTTACGTCTGACCTGCAGGAGATATACAGGAACTGTATAACATAAAGCTGAAAGCGGGACACGCTGCTGCATTCGCCTCGGACTGTGATCTGCCCCCGACACATGAGATGGTGCGCAGCGTGGGGATGCAGGTGGCTAGTAATGAATGTATATATTAGTATTTTGAATATGGTTTATCACTTTAGTTATGTGGGTTGATTTTCATTTCATCCCGTAGACAACTTATATGGGCTTTCTGGACTACCGCAAAGAGGAAGTCAGAGAGTTGGGCATCAACCCCAGCGAATGCTCCTTTAATCCAGGCGTATTTGTAGCAGACATCGGTGAATGGAAAAGGCAAAAAATAACTAAACAGCTGGAGAATTGGATGGCTAAGAATGTCAGGTGATATATTGGTTCATATTAAGATTTTACGAGATCAGATTGGCTTAGATTTAATGTCTTTAATTTTTTCATGTCAATGTAGGGAGAATCTGTACAGCAGCGCCATGGCAGGCGGTGTGGCCACGCCCCCAATGCTGATAGTCTTTCACGATAAATACACAACCATTGATTCAATGTGGCACGTCAGACACCTGGGTAACTGATTGGGTTCTACCTTTTTTTCTGCCAAATCTTACCAAATAATTAATTAGTTGAGATTTCCTCAGTCTTTCTGATTGGAATTACTTGGTCTCAAAATATATGCATGTATGCACATATACAGTAGTCAACATACAAAGTGGATCAAAACCTTTCATCAAAATTGTCCTAAAACCCAACATGTATTCTCATCTTAGGACAACTTTGATGACATTTTTTGATCCACTTTAAATCTAGATAATACCTGAAGCACTTTTTACAAAGACATCAAGCACCAAAACTGTTTTCTATATTTCTAAAAATGTTTCCTGAGCAGCAAATCAAAATGATTTATGAAGGATGATGTGACACTGAAGACTGGCGTAATGCCATTAATTTATCATTTGAAAATATATTTGAATATGTATTATTCAAAAGCATTAAAAGTGCTCTTGTGTTCTGTGAAGGCTGGAGTCCCGATACCCGTTATCCAAGATCATTTCTCAAAGATGCACGCTTACTTCACTGGAACGGCCGTTTCAAGCCCTGGAACTACCCCTGCGTACATCTGGACATCTGGGAAAAATGGTTTATCCCAGACCCCACAGGAAAATTTACCCTGGTACGACCATAAACAGTTCAATATTAGACTTTTCACGAATCAAAGTGCTGAGGCTACTATAATAATGAGACATTAAAACAACTGGAAACCTGTTTTTTGCAGAGTTTGTAGATCGAGTAAAAGGAGACTCATGGTAAAAGACAGAATTGCACACAAGATCCTTTTCCGGAAACATTTAATGGTTCAGTGGACAGGAGTCAGCACTCCACAACTGGGTCAGTTAAATATTAACAAATTTACAATCATGGAGGAATGTAAAAAAAGAAATTTCAAACACAAACGCAGCGCCTTTAAAAAAACAAAATCCAGCTCCTTTCCCCCTAAACCCACCCAACACAGAGAAAGATAACCAGCTGAGATCGCCATCTTCACTCTGCATCACAGTCCAACACCCCGTCCCTCCCAGATTTACACTTTACAACTCGTCTTTGCCTGTGTCATCCTGAAACACAGAGAAATATATGTGTGAAGAAAGACACATTAAGACACAAGGACCTGTTAAAATAGCAGTTCGCCCATGTTGCATGTTGTTTATGGATTTGGAACAACATGAGGGTGAGCGAGCGAGCGAGCGTTTCCACACTCACCGATTCTTCTGCCTCCTCCTCTGCCTGGACCTCCTCCTCATCCTCTGCTTCTTCTGTTGGTTCTTCTGGTTCCTCTTCTGGCTCTTCCTCTACCTGTAGACGTCGCAAAAGAATGTTGAGCCACACTTCATTTGAACAACTCTCTTACTAGCAGCGCTCGACTGTGTACCTGTTCGTCGATATCTACGTTCATGCTGAGCCTCAGCATACGCTCTATTCTGTCTCCATATGCTTTGGTGTCTGCGAGTTGGTAGCCGGATCGCAATGTGGCAGTTTCAAAGAGCACCACAGCTAAATCTGCTGCGGTCTGATCCTCTGCATCTTCCTACAACACAAAGCACAACATATTAGATGATCTGAACTCTTAACAATATTTACAATTAACTTAAGAGTTACATTTGACTGACCTGAACTCTCTTCAGCATCTCCTTGATGAGTGGATGTTTGGGGTTGATTTCTAATGTCTTCTTTTGACTTGCGTAGTAACTGAGAATGAAATAAAAAAGATGTACTTTTCATGACCAGAATGTTTGCAGAATATTAACCCTTTTCACAACATAGCAGGAAGTTGTGGGTTGCACTTTCACCACAGTCCTAAAGGTGCCAAGAAAGTTATTTTTATAGAACACAGATTGTGTCCAGGCAACATAAGTGATAAACAGGAATATAGCTGAATCAATTATTGAAACTGTGACAACTCCGATTGTACAGTAAAGTACAGCAGTGCCATCCTTTGGCTCAAATGTTCAGTGCGGATTGAGATTAATAACAGGAATCCACATCTTTTTGACTTTTGAATTAAAAACTTCCACATGCAGCGGGTACAGAATAACGTATAATAGACTGTATAATGTCAATAGACAACATTTCACAAAACTTCACTGTGACTAAACTCTAACGATGTTCCTAGGTCGTTCCAATGCAGTTGCTAAGGTGATTGCAACTAGAATTTCCAAAATGCACAAACATATTTAAGACTAGTTTAGAGGACGTACTTTGTGGAAATGTCTTTTCCTGTCTGGTAAGCCTGGGCTTTCATGATCCGTTCCATGTTGCCAGACCATCCATACTGACTTGCAACCAGAGCGCAGGGAGATTTGGTCAGCCTCTGAGACAAAATGGCCTTCTCGATCTAAAACAGGACACGAGGACAAACTTGTTTCAAATGAACTGCCACTTCTAAAACACCAGTCAGGTTATAACATGCAATACAACCACAGAAAATAATCATACATTGTCCTTCAAGGACTTCTCTTTCATCCAGGTGGTGAGGGGTTCAAACTCCTTTTCCAGAGCTTCCCTCTTCTCCTTGGCCTTGTCGCTTTCATCGAATTTCACGCCTTCCTTTGCCACATTCTGGAAGCGTTTGCCATCAAACTCAGGCAGAGCCTGGATGCAGTACTCGTCCACTGGCTCAGTCAGGTAGATGACTTCATATCCTTTCTTAAGAAGCCTCTCCACAAATGGAGAAGACTCAGCCTAAAACCAGAAAGATTACATGTTAATATGGAAATAGAGAAATCTTAGCAAGCAGTTCAGAGTAAAAAACATTTAAGCACCTCCTTCCTGGTGGTTCCAGCCATGAAGTAGATCTTGTCTTGCTTCTCCTTCATCCTCTCTACGTAGTGCTCCAGACTAGACAGTGTGGTTTCGTGGTGGGAGGTCTGGAAGCGGAGCAGCTTGGCCAGGCGGGTTCTGTTGGAGTGATCCTCAATCACACCCAGCTTAATGTTGGTGCCAAACTCCTTCCAGAACTTGTCATTGTACTGCTCCTCAGCGATCTTCTTGATCATGTCCAAGGTCTTGCGCACCAGCTTCTTACGGATGACCTGATGAATGAAGGCACCAATGTGAGTGTTGAACTGTACGGCAAGTTCATTGCATCACAATTGTACATAAGTCATTAAATCAATGTTACTTTGATCTGTAACACAATGAACTCACCTTGAGAAGTTTGTGTTGCTGCAGAGTCTCTCTGGACACATTCAGAGGCAGATCATCAGAGTCCACCTGAGAAATGAGAACAAACAGTGATGCAGTAAAATAAATTGGCCGGCCAAAAAATTTTTAAATTTGGTGTACAATGGTAGTAATAAAATATATTTATTTCAGTTTTAGTAATTTTTGTAACTTTTTTAAGCTTCATTTCAATTAAAGCCAACTTTCAATAGTTTTAGTAAGATTTATAATAACACTGACTATTCCCTGGGTTAAAGTAATTAATATATGGGTTTATCCCAAACACCATTTTTATGCAGAAAGCTAGAATGTAACAAATCTATTCTGGAAAATAAAATTAGAGTTGTAGCCTCTGTTACATTAGTTCGGGCATGCAATCCGCTCAAGAATGGAAATGCTCTTCAGAAAGGAGCCAAAACACAGGAAGGCTATCACTTTTAGGGAAATGCAATGCAACATGCATTACACTTAAATATGCCACATGCTGTACTGGCAGAATTAGGATTTTAAATGTTTTTAGGTCAATGCATCATGAATATCTTACGGTCTACACTTAAAAAACAGACAAGCACTTACAACGCCTCTGATGAAGTTGAGGTACTTGGGCATCATGTCATGGAAGTCATCGGTTATGAAGACTCTTCGCACAAATAGCTAAAAGAACCAAATTGGGTACAATTAATAACTCAAAAATACAACATACGAGAATGCGTTCTTTTGACACTTAATGGTTATCAATTACCTTGATGAAGTCATTTTTCTTGGTTCCATACTCATCGAAGAGGCCTCTGGGTGCAGATGCAGGGACAAAGAGGATGGACTTAAAGGTGACCTCTCCTTCAGCAGTGAAGTGGATGTGAGACAAGGGCTCATCGGTGTCCTGAAAATGAGAAGTGATTCCACTTGAACTGATCCAAGAAGCCACAAAGGTTCGTAAGAGTTCATTCTTTGTGTGCAAAGCACAGGTCGACTCACCCTGGAGAAGGTCTTGTAGAAGGCTTTGTATTCGTCCTCCTCCACTTCCTTTGCAGGCCTCTGCCAGATGGGTTTAATATCATTCATCAGCTCCCAGTCCCACACGGTCTTCTCCACCTGAAAGTAGCGAGGAAACATTGAGAACAATCTATAAAATAGGCTTGCTTCTAATGAGGTTTATTTGGATATATGCAGCTAAACAATACCTTTTTAGTCTTTGGTTTGTCCTTGTCCTCATCCTCTTCCTCAACCTCCGCTTCATCTTCAACAGCCTCTTCCTTCTCAGCCTCCTCCTCCTCAATGGGCTCCTCTACGGTCTCGGTCTGGAAATGACAAAAAAGGGCTAAGTTCACGATGTTCTCCAGCTATTGGTGAACTTTAAACTAGATGGTCTGTAGACTTTGTTGGACACACTGACCTTGCTGCTCCATACGTAGATGGGGAAGTTGATGAACTGAGAGTACTTCCTCACCAGGTTCTTAATGGTCTCCAGCTCAAGGTAGTCTGAAGCCTCCTCTTTCATCACCAGCCTGATGAAACAAGACTTCTTTAGTGACAAGATGTCACAATCTATATTTTGTGTGTGAATTTTTAAGCTCAACTGCTTACGTAATGGTAGTGCCTCTGCCCAGAGTGTCTCCACGAGGGTCGTTAATGACTGAAAACTCATTGGAATCGGATTCCCAGATGTGCTGGGTGTCATTGTTGTGCTTGGAGGTGACTATGACCTTATCAGCCACAAGGAAGGCAGAGTAGAAGCCCACACCAAACTGACCAATCAGCTCAGAGGTGGACTGACCCTCCTCCTGCATCACAGACATCTTGTTGAGGAACTCGCTGGTTCCAGATTTGGCGATGGTACCGAGGTTCTTCACCAGATCTTCTTTGGTCATGCCAATACCAGTGTCAGTAATGTGAAGCATGTTCTTTTCTTTGTCAGACTGGTGAGGACAGACAAAAGATACAGGACTAAATATTGCAAAACCTCGAAACTAATTTCTAAAGAAACTAATAACTAAAAATGTAAGCGTTTGCGTAGCTAAACAAGGTGAAGAGTATCAGAATTAAGATATGAAAATGAAGAAAGGAAACGCTCCTCAATTTGCTTCACACGTTTGAATTTCTTTTGCAATGCAAATGTAAAAGCCATGTTATATTTCTGTGTCCTGTGGAAAGTTTCGGTAAACTGGGTCAATCAGCAAGAGTGGGTTTCAGGACTCATTTTTAACACACCTTGATTTTAATAGTAAGCTCTTCATTTCCAGCAAGAGCATCATCGTTGGTCAGGGACAACAGCCGGATCTTATCCAAGGCATCTGAAGCATTAGAGATCAGCTCTCGAAGGAAGATCTTTAGGATGAAAGATGAAGAATTAGCATGCGTCGATCTTGTGTGCAATTTGCAAAAACATGCATTAACACTATAATGCGTTTTCATTTACTCACCTCCTTGTTCTTGTACAAGGAATTGATGATCAACTTCATCATCCTGTTCACTTCTGCCTGGAATGCATGCTTTTCTGCCTTTTCACGGATCTCTTTTATTTGCGAGGCGTTTAAACCATCTAACTGAATGGATTCTTCTTCCCTGATGAAGAAAAGATGGAATCAAGGAAGAGCGCAAAGGATGCTTGTGACACGTTCATTTCTCTAGGGACTCATTACGGTTTACCCTTGGGTTTTGTGGAACAAGACACAAATGCATCAACCAGATGTCCAACCCCCATTAGGGAGCATTTGTGAATATCTCTAAATGTAAACTCTTAAGAGATAAACAAACGTGTTGCAATACGCTAAAAATAGCAGCCAAGAATAGTTTCAAAGTTTTATTTACCACACTTTAAGACACAAGTCTAAATGAAGGGTCACGTAAGGAACAACGCTCAAAAAAATGAATGTTTTCAAATCAGCCAAGTGCAAGTGCATACAGACCTCTGAACAACCTCATCATCTGTGCGGGATCCGTCTCTGCTCTTTCCAAGGTCCTCTTCTACTGTGCCATCAACGTCAACGTCATCATCAGCTTTCACAGATGCTGCAATTATGCAAAACACGAAAGATTAAGAAACACCACAAATTATGTGAATGTGACAAAGAGCACTTTAAAGCCAGTCAGTATCTATGGTGTTACTCAGTAGCCTAATATAAAACAGCACAGCTTTTATTAGGATCACAAGTGTTTTATAACTTAATTCTGAAGCATACCCTATTGTGCCCAGACAGGAGGTTTGTTTGTTGTACATGAAAATGCACTTCATGTGAAGAAAATTTAGATTAAGTTCGCCCAGGTAAGGCCCTCCACATCAGAAATGTGCAAATGCTCTTAATTTGTGTGCACAGTAACCTTTTTTACTTGTATCCAGAAGATCTACATTTAAAAGGCCTTGATGTGACAATCAAACATGCTTTTTTTAAATTTTGCATTGCTCTCCTGACTATTTTCCAGAAATAAAACATCCGATTACAAATCAATTTCGACGCAGTTTGTCGTTTTAAGACGTGATATAACTAAATATTAAAAAAAGGATATAATAATATGAAGGCCATTTCAATCTTTAAGGAAACTTCCAGAAGCACATGCGAGTCAAATCCACTCTCCATGTTTTATTTCCTGTTCTGAATCATTCATCCATTTAGGAAGCTTTAACCTATATCTACATAAAGCAGTATTCATAAAAATTAAATATACTGCTCGAGCTTACGCAGAAAGAGGAAGCACACAAAGATAACAGAATTACTGCAGACACTCAAAAGCTTTGTCAAGTTCAATGGCATCAAACTGCACAACGCGTTGCATTTCACGGCCGTTTGATAAAAGATACTCACCGAATGCAAAAAGTGCACAGAGGAGACCGATAATCCACAGTCGCCTCATTGTTTTTGAAATAAACACGGTTTATTAATGAGACTCAATAGCAGATTAACGCCTTGAGCAGTTGCTGCGCCCTCCACTCCTCGTTGAACTCTTGCAGTGCGTGGAGACGGAGCAAGAAATCGGTTTTATAAACTCCTGCGCTCTAGGGCTGCGCTCAGCCGGTTTGAGCCAATCCCAGCACCCCACGCACAACACAGCACCAATCGGAGAGCGATCCGCAGCCGCTGTCTTCCAATCACCACTTTACATGTCCGATTTTACACGTTCCATTCGTGGCTCGCGTTGATTGGCTCGACAGGATGCCAGTATATCGAGGGGATTTCGTCATATACTGTGACTGACAGCTGATCTGGGAACGGTGTGAGTTATGTTTACTGCTTCAAATGGCTTTAAGGGAAGCGGGACTATGTGATTCAGAATCAGATTTAACTTTAGAGTTACGGTTTCCTTAACAACCGGTTGTTGACAGTGAAAGACCACAAGAAAGTCACGATAGCATTGATTTTTTATTACTACATATTGACTAAAGCTGCGGGAGATTTGAATGTACCTAATTAAAATAAGCCTATATTTTTCGCAATTTTTCTCTGTTAAATGAAACTATTTCTGAAATTTTGTCACACTAAAAATGCAAGGAACAAATATCCTAGAAACAAATGTAGGAGAAACTTCTGACAGCTTATACCTGGGGGTTCCTTTCTGGCCTTACCTGTGTCATGTTCCAGGTGATCTTCAAGAAGAGCTGATTCACCTGAAAACAAAAGTGTTTCCACACCTAGACAGACTCTGCAAGGCAAAAGGAAGCTGTTTTACACCGGTGGACTTGCAGAGAAGCAAACAAGCAAGAAGAGATGACGAAAATAATCATAAGGCTGATCTTTATGACCAGCAGTTGAAAATCAGTTTGGATCTCATTGACCGCTCGTCCTTTTTCATCTGTCTTCTTGGACACAGCTATGGACAGTGTCTGCCAGCAGAACATGAATCTCAGTTTGATATCGGACCTTGTTCTTTGTCTGAGGTGGAGAGGAACATTTATGTCGCTGCAGAGGCTGGTTACCCTTGGGTTATGGAGGACGAGTATCGCACCTGTAGCCTTACAGAGCTGGAGATCACCAAGGCAGCCTTCATTGACAACAACAGAAAATGCTTCTTCTATTTTAAAGACTGCACCCCACAGGGCACAGAGGATGACAGCAGTGATGAAATGCGCCATTTCTTGAACATGCTGTCCACTTTAAGCCAAACTGAGAGACAGAGATTGAGAGATCTAAAAAGAAGGATCATAAATAATTTACTTCCTGTCAGGTTTGAATATCTTTATTGTCTTTAAACACAAATGCTGATTTATTTGAAATACTCGAGCCAGCTTGTGTTTTGGGTATTTTAAATGCATTTTTTTTCTTTACTCTGTTTGACAGATTCTTCAAAAACCTTAATGAACTTGAGGAGATGATACAGGCTGACTGGGAAGGAGTCATTTGTGCATTTTATGAAGATCCAAAACATCCCATCTCAGGTGAGAATACATGTCTGCCCCCGTTTTAAAATTTTTAGCTTGTTTTTTTTTTATTTGTTTATTTTTTATAAAAGGCAACATTTTGGGCTTTTATTGGAATTCTGAATTAATTATTTATTTTAATGTCCTAATTATTTTTTTTTAATTGATTATTATGATTTTATATATATATACATATATATATATATATATATGTGTGTGTGTGTGTGTGTGTGTTTGTTTGTACAATGCATATAAAATAAAATAGTTGAGCATTTCTATACTTACTTATTACCCAAAATTAAAAATAAAATGAATACAAATACATAATTATAAATGTATATATTTGTATATATTTATATATATCTCATAGAATGAGTAATAATTGCAATTTTCAATTATTTAATTTCTTCCTCGAAACCCAGTAAAAGGTCATGAATTATTAACTGGATCCTTCAATTTGATGTAGCTATGTTTTTTGTGTTGTTATTATGGAACATATCATTTCAGGTAAGATTGATTCATGACTCTTAAACTGATTTGTTTTAGGATGGCAAGATTCATTTGATCAACATTACCATGAGAGGCATGCTTGTGCGTTGTGTGACTGGTTTGTTCCCTCGGCACCCGCCACAGAAACACTGAACGCACTAAACAAATTTATGGGTCCTGTAACCCATAATGCAAAGCACTCAAGGAATACAGGAGCTCATTTCACATGGTAAGAACATGAAAACCAATTAAAGAAGGCAAACTGTGTTTGATTAACATATATTATGTGTCAATGTTTTGTGTGCTTTCAGTGATCTTGACAAGATAGAGAAGTCTATCTTCATGGTATGTGGTGAAAGGGGTTGTGGAAAGTCCACTCTGGTGGCTTGGTGGCTGCAGTCCTTCTGCAGACAGAATCCTTATGTTCCAGTCATCTCTCACTTCTGTGGGTCCAGCACATCCAGCACTGACATCAGGTCTATGCTGAGACAGTGTGCTGCTCAGCTTCGGAGAGCACATTATGGTAAATTGCTTCCCTGTACATGTTTATGACTCTTAGAGATTGAATAATTGTCTCTATAATTACCAGGACAATATCATTTCAAGCTGTTAATGCAATTTTTTAAATGAAAAATAAAGAAATAAAAAGATAATATACAAATATAGATACTAAAAAATAAAGATAATAAAGGTAAAGATAATAAATAATGTAAAGAGTATGCACTTAAAAGTAGAAATTGTATAGAAATAGAAAAAATCTATACTGTTACTGCCTCAACCAGACAAGAAGAAATAAAATAATAAACATTTATTTATTTATATATATATATATATTGCAAATATATACATTTAAGAGCATCATAAATATAGACCAAAAATGGATAATAATAATAAAAGTAATTATTTAAAAAATAATTTTCAAATAAATGTTAATTAATAAATGTAATTATGCTTTTAAAATTATAAATTTAATTTAACGTATTATAATTTCAATTTAAATGCATTAAAATCTGAATTAACAGTTTTAATAATACAAATTGTAATTTACAATACATCTATTTCATTAAAGGTCCATCATGTGGCCAAAAAAAAAAAAAAACACAAAAATTTGAGAACATTTGTATACGTTTATATATGTATACATGTATTTATTTAATCCATTACACACACAGTAGATAGATATTCCAATATTTTATGTCTGATGTGTTTCTGCAGGTGAAGTTCCAGATTGGAATGATAGTTTGGAGGACTTGATTGAGTTCTTGCACCTTCATCGGGTGGTTCAGGCATTTACTGCAGCAGTCAATCTTGGGCCTTGTATTCTTCTTGTAGATGGGATTGACCTTCTGACAGAAACACTCAGACTCTCAAAGCAAGAGGTGCTCTTTCAGTCTCCTGTTGTCTTTAACCTTTTTTTTCAATACAATAAACACCTTATCTCTGTATTTTGTTTTGCAGATAAAGGCACTAAAATGGCTGCCAGATGCTCTGCCTCCCTATTGTAAAATGATCATCACAACAACCTTCACTGACCTTACTTACAAAAGTCTGACCTGCAGGTCCGATGTCCAGATTCTCAGCTGTCCCCTTCTCTCTGATCCGAGTGTTCTGGGCAGCATTCTGCTTAAACACTTCTCTTTGCCTTACAAGGAGCTACCAGACAGTATTTTGCAAAGAGTTGCACGTAAGAAGCAGTGCCACCTTCCGGCCTTTTTAGCTCTCATTGGCACAGAGTTACGGACATGTGGAGTGCCGAGGGAGAAAGAGGAAGAGATGGAGCTGTTGAAGGAGTATATAGAAGCTGATTCAATTGCAGAGCTCTGGGTGAAGGTCATTCATCGCTGGGTACAAGATTACAGCCAAACTGCTCCAGCAGAAGATATTACTTCTTGTAAAGTCACTGAGGCTCAAACATGCACTGCATCACTCAGGGATGGTAAGTCCTTTTTGTTTTGTTATATAAAACCATACTTGCCATGACTTTATTAGTTAAATCTAATAACCATTTTCTCTACATCTGTACAGATCTTTCAGGCTGGGTGTGGGACACACTCTGTCTTATTCATGTGTCTCGTGCTGGCCTGACTGAGCCTCAGGTTTTGGCTTTGCTGGAAGATCTAGGCTACTGTGGTAATTTGAGCGTTCAGGTTTTAGAATGGGCCCGACTGCGCTCTGCTTTTTGGCCTTGGGTACAGGAGAAAACCAATGGTCTTCTGACCATCACGCATCAATCGCTCAGCCAGGCTATTAACCTGTTGTTGCACGGTGTGGATGGTTTTACGTTATTCGTCTTATTTCAATTCTTGGCACTAAATAGTAGCTTTATGTAGCCAAACCTTAATTAAATTAAGTCAATTAATATTTTATAAATAATGTAATTATAAAAAAAATAAATAAATGTAGAATTTAATATTTTAAATAGATATTTAATATTTTATTTTATTTAATATGCATATCATTTTTAAATAAAAAAAAAAAACCTGACATATATTAATATAGTCTCCCAGCATTAAAACAAAACAAATATTTCCAGGGTGTTCTTACAGTTGTGCTTTTGTCTCTTTCACTTTAAGGTACAGAGGGTCACATCTCCTACCATCTGATCCTTGCTAAGTTTTTTCAGAAGTCCAGTTTAGAGCTTTGCAGCTGGGCAAGAAAGATGGAAGAAATTCCGTGGCATCTCAAGCAAACCAGTTCATTTAAGGAACTGAATGACTTCCTCAGTGATCCAGCGTACGCTCACTGTAGTTTGTGTTTGAATACAAATATTTAACTAATTCGGCACATGATTTTTCAATCAATGATGACATAATTCCTCCATTTTCTTCATAGTACCATTGAGTTTTTGTCAAGCAGCTTAAAACGATACCCACAGATGACAACTGATGTTATACATTATTGGACTCTACTAAGGGAGAGAGGATTTGATCCTGTGACTTCATTGCAGAATCTGATGGCTCAGGCTTTCGAGCATTTTAATGGTAAAACATTGCATTTTATTATTAACAAATATAATTTAAAAGTATATTTTTTCATAAATTTAGCACTTTAAAAGATATATGGTAGTTTTTTATATATGTGATATGTGATAGTAGTGATGTAAATTGTGTTAGTATTATTAGTTTTATAAAGTACTCCAAAGTATTGCCTTCCAAAGATCCTCTTGAAAATAATGATTTTGATATGCAGACACAGAGGAGCGGAAACGATGATCACTTCTTGGTAAATGTTAACTTAATTCACCTGGTGTTTCTTAGAAGTTGATCCTCCAGATCACAGCAGTTTATGGAGACTGTCATTGTTCTGCTGTAAAGTTCTTCTCTGTTTGGATGAGATGCAACAAGCTGAGAAGATGCTACTGCAAGCAGATCAAATTTTACAAAAGGTAAAAATATTAAGATATATACTGATATTCCGATACATAGTTCGTTCTAATCATTGACAGAAATTGCATGCAGAAATGGTTTCATTCACTTATTATCTGTTTTGATGTTTCCTCCACAGGATGTGGACCTGGATAGTGACAGTATGAGGTTACTGCTCAACATTCAACATATGCTGGCAGAGCTTTACGTCCAAATGCATCTGCCAAAAGACACTGAGATGTATTGCCACAAGGGACTTGAGACAGCCCGGTCGTTTGCAGCGGCCAACCTTGCCAGCTCAGAGGTCAAACTGATAGCTGGTGAGATGTATTTCATATTTCATCCTGCATTCACATAACTGTTACAAAAACAGACATGCAAGTTATTTCTTGGCAAGGGTAAAGTTGTATGGATGTAGCACTAATCTGCTCTCACAGGACAGCTGCTTTGTCGTCTGTGTGTGATGTTGCTGGAAGATAGACGGATGCATGAAGTGCCAAGGATTTTCAGCGAGATCGGTTTTGCTAGATACATGTCTGGCCATCCTTGTGCTGAAGGCACAGCTATGCTGCTGAAGGCCATTCACAAGTAAGATATTTTTTTAGTTTGTTTTTCTCCAAATTAAATTATAAATGATACTACATCCACACCAATAGGTGTCAGTATAGTCTATGAGTATATGACCACTGTTTTATTAGCCAGTAAAAATACAGAAATTACTTTTGAATGCTTTTTTTATCATTTGTCAAGGTTGAGTCTTTGTGAGCCCAAGACTGCTGAGAAATGCTTCCAAGCTGCTTTGTCCAGCAGGAGGCGCTGGTACGGCCGTGATCATCCTCTGGTGGCAGAAGTGGAGGAGCAGCTTGCAGATCTCTGGGCCAGAGCTCAAACCAACACAGAGTGAGATGCTCGCATTTAGTTACATCAATCAGACCTCAATGTCCCATAATGTCATTTCAAGGTCACTGGCTTGATTTTAGGTGGACGCAGAGGAAGATGGTTGAGTTGTACCGGCATGCTATAAGCACTAAAGAGGCGGAGGCTCAGATGTTGCAATTTCCTACATTGCAACATGACCTTGCTGTCATTTATATGAAGCTTGGTGAGTGACTAAATAGCCTTAGTGACTGTTTGTGCCACTGTGTGCTTGAACACAAGAGTAGCTTTTTAAGTGGACTTGGTATCAATGGCATATTTTTTAACCAAACCAACAAGCTCCAAGATGAACCACAACTTGAAGGTAAAATGTATAAGTTTTTCTTTTTTTGTTTGGACAAAAAGAAGAGTGCTGGGTGTGTACGTATTAATACTGAAGATTGAGATTTTTTAATGTTTTTAAAAAGAATTCTTTTATGTTTACAAGACTACCTTATTTAAGCAACAATACATTAACATAGTAATATAAAAACAAATTACATAAATCTAAAAATAACTGTTTTGAAAATATTTTAAAATGTTATTTATTCCTGTGATGACAAAGCTGGATTTTCAGTAGCTATTACTCCAGTCTCCACTGTCACATCAGAAATCATTTTGTTTATACTTTATTTCAATAGTCCACTTTACACATTCTACTTATTATATAAGTAACTTTGCAACTACATATTAACTCTCATTAGTGTATTAGTAGACTGTTGATAATTAGATTTTTATTTTTTTGCTGTCTGGCAGGTAAAGTGTTGTTGCAAAGCTGCAGTAGAGTGGACAAGAGAGAAGGGCTGGATCTGCTCCGGAGAGCTGAAGACATAAGGATTCACGTCCTGGGCCCTGAGCACCCACTCACCCGAGACCTAGAGCCGTGAGCTCAGTTTCACTACAATATTGTATTGTAATCACACAGATGCTCTCTAAATTCATGTTAATCTTATCTCTTCTGCAGTGTTTCAAACCCTGATATTACAGCACAAAGACAGCGTGTTCTAGAGGTCATCAGGTCCACATCAAACAATAAACTCTATCTAGCTAAGTCTACAACTGCTTTCACGGAGTCACACAGTGGGCTGCTGCAACAGTCATCCTCTAGGCCAAGTATAACACGACCAACTACCAAACTCCCTAGAATCTCCTCTACTCAAACAGCATCATGCTGCAGCCAGGATAAAACCCTAGAAAGACCATGGATGGTTTTTCAGGTCTCCGTTTTTGGGCCACAAAGTGATATTAGGACTCTAATGAAAACTGGCAACGTTGGTTGGTTTGACCGACAACGGTCCCTGACGAGATCAGCCGGGGGTGCTTTCCAGGGAGATGCATCATGCAGGAGGAAAATCAAGTCATTTGAAAATTGTGTCAATACATCATAAATAGATCTTTTTTTCATACATTCAATAAAATAAAATAAAAAAAAAAACAAATACAAAAACAATTTAAAATTTCAAATGCTAGGGGGAAATATAAACAATTTAATAGGAAAACACTGAAGAAACACTGTCAGCTTAGTGTGTCCTTTGTTGAACCACGTGGAGACTTGCAGAGTCGTATAGACTTTTTTTTCCCTCGAACGGCTGCGACCTCAGATTTTTTTTAGCTGCACCATTGAGAGGTCGCACTCTCTGTGAGAATATACTTTTTCACAGTCAGAGTAGCCATGTTTATCCTATTCTAGTACATTTGACCTTTGTGTTGCTTACTAAACTTTCTAAAAAAAAATATATATATATATATATAAAAATGCTTTTGATACATAAGATGTGAAGCACTACATAAAAGAATCGACACATTTTCTATTTTCTTGTGAGCATATATCCATTTTAGCAATTTATTTAGCAATTTGTTTGTATTAATAATCCGCATTTATTACACAATTATTACAGTATGCATACTTAAAGAATAGTTCACCCAAAAATGAAAAATACCTCATAAATTACTCACCCCCATGACCTTCTTCTTTTAGACGAACACAGTCGGAGTTAAAAAAAAAAAAAATCCTGGGTCTTAATAACTTGGTGACGTAATGCTGGTGGATAGTGGCCATTATTTTTAGTTCCCGCAAAGGCTTTATGCGCGTTGACCAAAAATAAAGCCTGTCATAGAAATATAAGTTACGGCTATGCTGAAAATATATAATCAATAAATAAATGTATCTATTCTCGGATTCTGAGAGTGAACGACTTTTATTTTGAAAAGAACTGGCGCTGGGAACTTGGCATTGACTCATACGGCTTTCACAGTTTCCGCTTTCGTTTCTAAAGAAACCTTTGGAAGAAACGCAGAATAGAAACAAGGAATAACAACGCGCTAGACAGTGGTCTCGGATCTGCGCAGACATGTCTGGCTACTCTCGGATCATACATTATGCGACCAGCATATTATGCAGCAATAAAGGCTCTATGGAAATATCTCAGCTGCACCACAAGGTCCTCGAGCGCTTTGATATCTCCGAAGATGATTTCTGGTACATCGTTAAAAAATGCCCCCGCTTCGCAGTGGTCCAGAGCAAACCCAGAGCAGAGGATGGAGAGCCTGACTGCATCGTCGTCGCCAAAACATCTCTGAGACTCTGCAAGAAATACTCCAAAAATGAATGTTACGAGTGCCAGGATTTACATTTGTGCAAATACTACGTTTACGGGAACTGCAGATATGGAAAAGGAAGGTAAGGTCGGGAGAACATCTTAATATCTAGTTTAATATATTCCCATTAATAATACATAGTATCAGACTAAATAAATATGCTTATAAATCACAACAGCTATGAGCTGTCATTAGTTATATCAGTTTAGTGGCATGAAAAATAAATTATTAACTAATATTATTTCTGCAAGAGACATTGATATTTTCATTCACTTTTTTTTATCTAATAATCTTCTGTATATTTTTTTTGCTTTTGTGAATATTTTATTGCTGCTATGAACATATGCGCTACTGCTTGAACACACCTACTTGTTATTTAATATCGCTATTTTCCATTATTTTTTATAATAATAGTACAATGAACTATAAAAATTAAAAGTATCTATTCAAATGAATTAAATTTCATAAATATTAATCCTAAAACCCAGAAATGTCATTCAATTAAATAACAGCTCAATAATAATAATAATATTTATATGTTTTAAATATGATAAAATGAAAAAAAAATCAGCATTTTGGTTATTGCACATTTATACATGAAAATCATGTCATAAAAGCAATATCGGTCAACCTCTTACACAAATGAGTATGGAAATTATACGGAGCCCTAAAATCAATTATTACATTAATAATAATATATATTCAAATAAATTAAGTTTCACTAATATTACTCCTAACACCAGCAATGCTGTTCAATGTTCAACTTAGTAATAATAATAATCATATGTTTTAAGTGTGATAGATCATGTATTCATTATTGTGTCAAAAAGCAGTGATAATAAAAATTAATAAATTAATAAAAATGATTCCTGAATTTTAGTTATTGCACATTTATACATTAAAATAATTTGTATCAGTCATATGAACGCAATGTCAGTCAACCACTTAAACAAATGGGTATGTGGAAATGATTAAAATCATTATATGCTTATGTGTTTTCCAGGAAGGAGTGTAAATTCTCCCATGATATCCAGTCACAGCATAACTATCCCCTGCTGCGGGAATGTACACTTCATGAACTGAACGAGGATGATCTCTTCCTGCTTCTGCTCCAGAACGACCCTGCCCTACTGCCAGAGGTGAGGAAATGCAAAAAAAAAAAATCCCCTGGAAGGCTGAAATACCCAACTAAATGTATTTTGTACACCATTCTCATAAGAGAATTCCTCCCGGAAGACTAAATTATGCTATGACTGGGACATTTGTGCATTCCAGGTACCTCTCCTGCCGTTTGAAACGCCCTCCTTCGTTTCTTTCGCAGCACGCTCAGTTACGAGAAGTTTTTAGAGTAGAACAGAGCTCATGTAACCGCTCAGACGCATGCTTGAATCATGTAAGAATATTTAAGTTCGTAATTAGTCCATCAGAATGCACAAGGAGCTTGTTTTCTGCGTTATATCCTGGATAAGGCGCAGTCTGATAAGTACCATCAGTCAATTTAAAAAAAAAAACAAGACAGCAAGATAAAGTCATCCAAGTGAAGTTCTACTTCCCCAGCGTTCCAGTCAATATATTAATGTAATGGAGGAAAAAAAACAAGTGGTGAATTGAGAAGAATTGTGGTCCACGTTAAGGATGAAGAGTCCCAGATGGTTCTAAGATCAGGTGTCCTAAGTGTGTTTCTCCAGTTTGGTTTGGACAAAAAAAAAAAAAAAAAAGAAAGAAAGAAAAAGGAGAATGTCCTGTAAACAGGTAAAGTAGAATGTTGCACTGTGATGCACTGCTTTATTCTAGAAGTTTCACTGTACTTGCAAGGCATTTCATTTGTTTACTTTAATTATTAATAAATGCATGTGTGGATTTGAATACTGTAATTTGCATATACACTATCATTCAAGTTTGAAATCGTTCAATTCTTTCATGTTTTAAGGAAGTCTCTTTAAGGAAGGCTCACCAAGGCTGCATTTATTTAATCAAAAATACAGTAAAACAGTAATATTATTCTGATTTAAAATAAATATTTTCAATATAATGTACAAATGTAATTTATTCATGTGATGATATAGCTGAATTTTCTGCATCATTACTTTATTCTTCAGAAATCATTCTAATTTGCTGCTTAATTAAGTTATTAATAGTTATTATTATTATTATCAGTGTTTTTGCTGCTTTATTTTTATGGAAGCTGATGCTTTTTTCAGGATTCTTTGATAAATAGTGAATGTGTTGCATATGAAATGTTGCTTGAGCAGCAAATCAGCATATTAGAATGATTTATTAGAATCAGAAGGATCATGCGACACAGAGGACGGGAGTAATGATGCTGAAAATTCAGCTTAGCATCACAGGAATAAATTACATTTTAAAATATTATTTAAATTGTAATAATATTTCACAGTGTATTACCGTTTACAGTATTTTTGATCAAATAAAATTCTGACTAGCTCTTTCAAAAACGTTTAAAAAAAAAAATCATAATTTGACTGCTAGTGTAAGTCTGATATTTAAAGATATCATGCTGTATGTACACAGGTGTGTGCTCACTATAATAAAGGCACAGGGTTTTTTGGGGCCTGTACCTTTATGGAGCGCTGCACTAAGGTGCACATTTGTCAGCACTTTGTGCAAGACGACTGCCTGTTCGGGCCCAAATGCAAACGGCTACACAGTATCGACAAGCACAGCCCCAGGATGCTGGAGGAACGTGGTCTCGGGGGTGACATCATCCATGACCTGCCCTACATCTACCAGAACGTTCATCGCCTCAACTCACACACTATAAGCAGTGGTAAAGGCACTTACATTCGTTTACACATATTAAATACACAGTAATCTGTATTATATGTACATATTCATATACATTTCAGAACTGATATCTGATCAAGGCGTCAATGCGGCAGCTCAGATGGAGAAGAATGAAATCTGTCTCCACTTCATGAGACGGAAATGCAAGTTTCAGGGTTGGTGTCCATTTCGGTAATCTGGTTTTCTTTTAAGCCATTCACATTAGATTTAAGTTAAAATGGTTTTGTTTTATTGCTTCAGAAGAGTGTGTTCTTGTCCACTTTAATCTTCCATACAAATGGGAGGTTAATGAAGGGAAAGGCTGGAGGGATTTAAGAAACATGGAGGAAATAGAGAAAGCATTCTGTGACCCAAAGAATGAACACAGGTTAGTATAAATGCACCTGCTTATGTTTGTTTAACCTTTTTTTTAGTGCTGTCAATTTTTTTTTTTTTTTAATGCAATTTTTGTTTACATAATATATGTGTATTGAGTATATTTATTTTTGTATGTATAAATACACACACATACAGTATATATTTGAAAATATTTGCATGTATTAAGACATATTTATTTATATTGATATAATTATATATAAAATATATACATGCATGAGTATTTATCTATGCATAATAAATATACACAGTACACACATATATTATGTAAACATAAACTTTTATTTATTTTTGCTTATTATTTTTATTAGTTTTTTTTTTATACAAAGAATCCATAAATAAATGTTTCAACTGATTGTATATTGCATTAGCCTTGATAAATCATTTTTTAATATATTCTATCCTTTCCAGTGTGAGTTAAGTATTATTGAGATACTATTATAATTTTTCCTATTATTTTGGATTATGTTTTTATATTTTCTGTTCAATTGAAATTCAAGTTTTAATCATTTTGTTATGTTTTCTAATTTTTAATAGTTATTTATTTATTTATTTATTTTTGTTTGAGTTATTTTAGTACATCAAGTTAAACTTAATTAAAATGAGAAGTGTTGCCTTATCAACTATGTAAAATAAAATTATATTTGAATATATTTCAGAGTTTATTTTAAGTCACAAAAGTTTATTTTATGGTTTCAGTGGACCATAATGACACAGATTGCTTCTCTTGAATCCAGTCCAGGCTCGAGACCAGTGGATTTTGGGTCCATGACTAGGAACCATAACCCTGTGCGCCGACTCTCAACAGTCTCCTCCGTCTCTAAACCCGCCCACTACATCCTGACGACAGAGTGGATCTGGTACTATAAAGGAGATCATGAGAACTGGATAGAGTACGGGCAGCCGGTGAGACTGGATTACAAACATTCTCTCATTTGAGAGGAATTTAAGGTTAAGCTGTGGTTTTGTTTCAAAATCTTTTTTCTGTAGGATGACAAGCAGCGTGTGACGTCTGTAACGTCCCGAGAGCTTGAGAAAGCATTTCAGGAGGACAGCAACTCAGAAGTTACCGTCATTAAGGGAAACAGGCATTACTATGTCAGTTTCCAAGGTACTACACGTATAACGCGTATGATATATTGTTTTGTATTATTACTTGTATTTGACTGTTCTATTTTTACAGATATGTATCAAAGAAATCCCAAACACAACACAAAGAGGAGGGTGCGCAGACGGCCACGTTTTGTGTCTATCAATGAGGTGGAGGCTAAAGCTGCCCAGTGACAGACCCACACACACACACTGTTAATGCATTCTGACATTCAAATCATGTGTTACTGTTTTTTTCATCATTTGAGGTTATATACACTGAATGCAAATGCTTTGATTTAAATCACATTTAAGAAGTTTTCCATTAGTTCCATTATTTTTAACCTAAATTGTCAATCTACATTTTTTAAGTGGTTATGATTTATTATAGCTCAAAGCTGCTCATACGAGAGAGACTTTCCTTTCACGTTTAGAGACTGTGACTGGAACATATTTCCATTATTTTTTTGATGCCTGGATTCGTCTGGTGTGCCTTCAATGAATGTGGTACCTTTGCGAGGTGATCTAGATCAACTCACGAGGTATAAACTTGCACTTTTTCCATATCATGTATTCATCAATAAACACTCCCTTTTTTCCTATTTAGTCATTCATTTGAATACATTTTTTTTAGTTCAGCGCAAAATAATTGCAGTTGTATACTAGTCAGCAGCACCAATTATTTAATTTAGCTTAATTTGACCTCTAATAAATCTTTGAATAAACCAGCAATCATTTATTAATTGAGAATGTTTTTTGGGAAGTGTTAAGGGATGTGTCTAATATAATATATCATCTTTTTATGTTGTTTTTTTTGGCGTATTTTTCCTAATGTGCTTGTTATCCACAAAACACTACAATGGTTTTAACACGTCTCACCACTCTCCTATAGCATATTATTTTATATTATTACATAACATAAAAATAACCATGCAGTTAGTATAGTATTACTACTACAACAAAAACTAAATTAATTTGCGTAAGGAATGTTTTGGCATTATGATCATCATGGATAAAATATAGTTAATTTAGTACATCCATAGTTAATTTTAGTAAGGGACATACAGTAACAAAGGTACATCTGCAAATCTTTTTTATTTTAGTTAGCATGGACTTGGCTTATTATGAACAAATATTTGACGATAACGTTTGTTAGCGTTTTTTCAAAAAAAAAAAAAACGTTTTAAGATGGTATGATGGTAGGATGGCGCCAAAAAAAAAAACATCGACGCCCGCACAGAAAATGGTTGAGGTAAAATTCAACGAAATGTATGACTCTTCCGAAAGTAAATATAAATAAATCAAATAATAATAAAAAATTGGCTCTGATATACGCGCAATTACTTTGCATTTTTTTATAAGACTATATAAAATTGAAATAAGATCAGGGTATGAGGCATTTGAGGGTTATAACGGAGCCTGCTGATAGCCAATGACAGTGTCTCCATTATTCTTTACGTTTCTTATGAATAAATCCAAGGGGCGGGTCTTTGCCGAGCGCCGCAGATATTGATAGGCGTATTTCTCCTCTGTTACGCCGAAGACATGCGCTACCAACGATATCTTTTTGAAGCGGCTCACGTATTTATTTAAGCGGTGCAGTTTGTCCAGCGTGTTTTGGAGGGGATGGGATCTTGGGAAATGGGCCGTGCATGGGAACAGCAAGAACCGCTTCTTTAAAATTAGATCTACACCGGATACCGGGAAATGAACCGCGCACAAGAGCTGGATACCGTCTTTACGAGGAGCTGTCAGCCTAAATATATGATATGTTTCATCTGATTTGAGTCCTTGCAGTGATAACTTCGATATTCTCTATGTTCGGCCGTTCTGTCATCATGATATCGGGTGTGTGAAGGGGCGCGCGCGTGAGCCGCATCCGCGCGAGGTGCATCTCAACATGACAGGTAGCGAAAATGACTCCGATGCACGGTGCTATTCACCTTTTGTATCCTTGCATGTCGATACCCATTTAAAAATACCGTAAATATGTGTCATATGATCTGGTTTTGGGGAGATCCTGCCGGTATGCGCGTCTGAAGATGCTGTTTTTCCATCTTTGACCCAGTGCATGCAGTGCTTAGTCTGTTCCTACACCCGCCCTTTTCCATCTGTACCGCTATTTATTTGCTTCAGATCTATAGCTGTACCTGTCTGACATGATGCGCGCGATATTAACCTCACGGGAGCCTTGGGCCGCGCGCACCGATGATCTGTCGTGATAACCTACATTCTCACGGTGTGGATAGTGACTTTATGGCGTTATAGGTTTTGCACGGCATTGAAATACATGAAAATATATAAGCTCCGGATGATTCATGTGAGATAGATAGATAGATAGGCTAGATAGTGAAATTGTAGAATGTAAAAGTTTTATTAATTACTTGTTAACTGTAGCAACGTTTGTTTGACTGCTATTTTTTTAAGTATAAATAAATATAACAATAGAAAGTTAGACAGACTGTAAAAATCTTTTTTCATTTTTGGTGAAATTTACTAGCAATTTCCACCATTTTGTCAGGAGACAGATAGATAGATTTTTAGAGTTTATTATAAATTTGTGAAATTTAGTGGCAATTTCTGATTGAAAACTATTATTATAGGATAGACTGACAAATAGATAAATAGATAGCTAATAAATAGATACAAATGAAATAAAAATGTTAACAAAAAATATTTGCATAGTAATGAAAAACGTAATTAATTTGACATTGACATTAAAAAATGTATTATTTTAAAAAGTTTATTATACACTGCTCAAAAAAATAAAGGGAACACTTAAACAACACAATGTAACTCCAAGTCAATCAAACTTCTGTGAAACCGCTACCTCTGCCTTTGTGCAAGGAGGAACAGGAGGAGCACTGCCAGAGCTCTGTAAAATCACCCCCAGCATGCATAAATGTGCATGTGTCTGCTCAAACGGTCAGAAACAGACTCCATGAGGGTGGTATGAGGGTCCGACGTCCACAGATGGGGTTGTGCTTACAGCTTAACACTGTACAGGACGTTTGGCATTTGCCAGAGAACACCATGATTTCTCCACTGGCCACTGGCGCCCTATGCTCTTCACAGATGAAAGCAGGTTCACACTGAGCACATGTGAGTCTGGAGATGCTGTGGAGAACGTTCTGCTGCCTGCAACATCCTCCAGCATGACCAGTTTGACAGTGGGTCAGTAATGGTGAGGGGTGGCATTTCTTTGGAGGGCCGCACAGCTCTCCATGTGCTCGCCAGAGGTAGCCTGACTGCCATTAGGTACCAAGATCAGACCCCTTGTGAGACCATATGTCGGTGCGGTTGGCCTTGGGTTTGTGGCTGGAGTGTGTCAGCAGTTCCTGCAAGACGAAGGCATTGATGCTATGGACTGGTCTGCACGTTCCCCAGACCTGAATCCAATTGAGCACATCTTGGACATCATGTCTTGCTCCATCCACCAACGCCACGTTGCACCACAGACTGTCCAGGAGTTGGTGAATGCTTTAGTCCAGGTCTGGGAGGAGATCCCTCAGGAGATCCCTCAGGAGACCATCCGCCACCTCATCAGGAGCACGCCTAGGCGTTGTAGGGAGGTCATACAGGCACGTGGAGGCCACACACACTATTGAGCCTCATTTTGACTTGTATTATTGACATTGCATCAGAGTTGGACCAGCCTGTAGTGTGTTTGTCCATTTCAGTTTTGAGGGTGACTCCAAATCCAGACCTTCATGGCTTAATAAAAAACATTTTGTGTGATTTTGTTGTCAGCACATTCAACTATGTAAAGAACGAAGTAGTATTTAGTAAGAAGGATGTGTTATTTTAGTGTTCCCTTAATTTTTTTGAGCAGTGTGTATATATATATGTAAGTTAATTCATATACATATATGTTTTGAGGTTCCGTTGTTGGCATATTTCAGTCTGATACTAGAAGAGTATGACTGAAGATTTACATATAAACACACACACACACACACAAATATATATATATATATACATATACTTCCTATATATGTAGGATGATGGTGATGCTCTGAACTATGTGTGAAATTCAGCTTTACTCTTAACAGATTATGCGTTTCTTATTCTCGCAGCAACGTATAGAAAAGGAAGGACACCAAGCGGGAAGACCTGCGGCTATCCAGGGGACATTTTATCAGGGTCAGATGGCCTGTCTTGAATAAGAAACGAGCAAAAAATGGAGAGCTCCATTTCAAGGATGGTCCTGAGGAGCTCGCGGCGACTGCTGGGATGTTGCACGCTTCTGCTCGCCGCTGCGATGTTGGTGGGCTTCATGGCGACGTCTGACACACCCGTTGCAGGTATCCCATCACAGAGTGCGCTAAAAGTTTGACTTTAGGCTGTTATTTTTGGTTTTTCATCACTTCCATCACATTTAATTTAGTGTCGGTGGACCTATTGTGAGTCAGCATCTTAAAAAGCGAGTCTCTTTCATCACAGCTGATTTGAACGTCAGAGGAATGGTGGGCGTATGTTTGAGTGATTCTCTCTTTGTGTGAATGACGTGTGTCGCAGTTAGAGGTGATGAATGAATGGGATTCACAGTGAATTGTTTTGAGATTTGTGTGAGACAGATTCTACATTAAAGAAAGAACATATCAACCCACTGAGTGAATTCTTAAAATGAAATAACCTTGAAGTGACACGCTGACGATACAGATTAGAAACGGTCGGCTTAGTTCTTGCTTGGCACCCATGAAGGACCTTTAACATATGTAGAACTTTGCATTGCATAAACAGTTCCTTAAAAAGAGAAAAAAGCTCCTTAAATCAGTTGTTTCCACAATGACATATACACATATACATATAGCCTACTTATTTATATATATATATATATATATATTTATATATATATAAAAGCAAAACTGCAGTCTTATTTTCTGAAAAAAATGATAGTTTAAATAACTAAAATATCTGCCAACGTGGTAAGAAAAATAAACTTAATTCAAGAAAAAGCATATCCCGTAAAATAAAAACAAAATACTTGATAATTATAATGATGCAATATTACAAAAGGGATTAATTGGACTATAATGTTATTAAACTAAATTGGAGCCTTTGATTTCAATATTGCAATAAGCTAATAATCACACAGCCCCCTTTTTGTATTTTAATTAATTTTAATATATTTATTATATAATTATTATATTATTTTATTATAACCAGACTAAGTCTAAGCTATTAATTCCCCAATTTGTAGACACATATTAATTCAAAATTGTAATAAATATATTATATTAATACTAAAATATGAATAAATACAAAAATATTAATTTTAATTTTACAAACCCCTCATTTACTAGGAAACCCTGCTTCAAAATGTCCTTTACATACAAATAGGAAAAATGCTTCTTCACTGTAAGGTTCTTTTGGGAACCCAAAATGGTTCTTCAAAGACAGAAAATTCCCTTTCGGAAGCTTTATTTTAAGATAGTCGCTCACTAACTGGAGGCAGCAGGCTGATTACCGTGAGCGTGTTTACGCTGGTTACACATCACTGTAAGATACACACACACACGCTCATCCCAGACAGATGGATGAGAGTGTCTCAATGCTTTCTGAAAGGGAAAATGCAACTTTCAAACGCACACCCACTTCATCAGATACACACACATACATATGTGGTCAGAAAGGATAGGGGTTTATTAGGAGTCACACACCCCGACGAGCCCACAGCTGTGATGGAAATGTGTCCTATGGTGCAACAAGCCCACCATTAAAGCCATTGATCTCGCGTTTAGGAGTAGTCTCTCTCTCACACATACAATCTTTCTCTTTCTGTGGCTCTGCGGTATCTGTTGGTCGGCATTGATGATTGGATTTAGGAACATCAAAGCCAAGTGGACTCGGGTCTGTAATAAATGCTATTCATAGACGCGGTTTCTCCTCTGTTTTCTCCTTTATGGCTGGGAATCTGTGTCAGTGGAATCGGCGTACGTGTGTACGTGCCCGCGTGAGCTCATTCTGTCGGTGTGAGAAATGCCTGTGTGCTCTCTCCGCTGCATCTGTAGCATACTGATGAAGCGGTCGGCGTGTGACATACTCCTGCAATACACACACACGCATCACCATGGAAACACCTCGCCTGACCACGCCACAGAGCCATTCATAGGACTAGTGTGTGTGTGAGTGTGTGTATGTGACAGGGCATCGCTTTCCCCCTGTGTGAAGTAGTGTTCTCCGTCGGGATGCTGTGACAGTTAACTGAGTCTGAAGTTAATTACTGAAGTTATTTCGTATGTCGCTCCCCAGAGTGGTTCGTCTCGAGGTTTAATACACATACATTAGAGCCTTCATAGATCGGATAATGTACTTGACCAGATTTTTAAAAGGGACAGTTTATCCAAACTAAAAATTTAAATGCTGTCATTATTTACTCACCCTTTTGTCGTTCGAAGCTGGTAGGACTTGTTTTCTTTTCAAAAGAACATATTTGACTTTTTTTGTCCATATAATGAAAGTCAATATGGACCAATTTCTTTAAAATACCCTGTGAGAAGATCATGTTATGCTATGTTATGTGATTCTCATATTTTTAAGTGTAGATTTGTACTGTAGGGAACTTTAAAAAGTTTGCATTTTTGCTTACAAATAATGGTGAAACTAAAAAATATAATGACACATAAATACTCTCTAAACAGTGTTATGTAGTGTCATTGAGATGCTATAGATTTATGATCATTTTTTTGTTTTCCATTTTTACATTTATTTGAAAGTTTTAGTAATCTCATTGTTTTTATTTACATTTTTTTATTTCAAATGTAATTTAATTTAATGAAGCTAAAATATATGTAAATGAGAAACTGTTTTAAAATTCAAAAATTCAGTTTGCTGCTCATGAACAGGATGAACGTGATTGGCTGCCAACTGGCTACTGTATTTGCATAGAGCGATTCTGATTGGCTGACGCTTCCATCGGCGGCGTTTTACTGGCGTTACTTCTGCCGCGAGCAACGCCAGTGAAGCTCCACTTGACGTCACCCATTCAAAGTCAATGGGAAGCGTCAATGCTTGACAGAAGGCGTGTCTGAAGTTTGGCACTGACGCCATGGTCATAGCAGCATCATCCAATGAAATTAGACAGGAACACCATTAGACAGCGGCCTCTGCAGCCTCCTTACATGGCTGGTATCTCCAGTATTAAATCCCAGTACATAAAAAGCGATTGGTCATAAACGACCGGGTGATTGGCCGCCGTAATAATGAGTTTTAAAATGTATCCTCAGTTTGCTGCTCTTGAACAGGATGAAGGTGATTGGCTGCCGCCTGGCTTCTGTATTTGCATAGAGCAATCCTGATTGGCTGACACTTCCGTCAGAGGTGCTTCAGTGGCGTTGCTCGCAGCAGAAGTTGAAAAATTCTCAACTTCTGCTATGAGCAACGGCAGTAAAGCGACGCAGACGGATCCACAATGCTTTTCGGCAACGCTTGACGTCACCCATTCAAAGTCAATGTGAAACTTTGACGCTGAAGCCCCGTGTGAATCCACCATTAGTGTGAAAAGGGCCTTTTTTACAGTTGACAAAATATTACTTTTTGGGTTTTTTTTTGGTCTTGTCAGTGTCATTGTTCAGATATAAATGATTATCTATATACCGAATGAAACCGATAGGATTGTAACAAGGAGCCTGTTGTTTTTTGGTTCGGAGGTTATAAACTTCAGACAATTTCCATATTTACGGTTAGGTATAAATCTTTGGAATGAACTGCTTTTACTTTTTAGTGTACAATGTGTCATAAATACTTCTGAGATTGAAAAAGATTGGGCCATTGAGCATCCCAATTGTGTTCTTACAGGAAACACATACTGTATTAGCTAACAACATTTGATATCTATTGATTGGCACACAACTCCAGAAAGATTTATTTTATTCGAGCAGTTGTGATTCACTAAACAGATGGATTGCTATTTTCGAAAAGTGTTTTTTTTAACAACTTTGATTGCTGGCCTGAGGGAACATGATAGGTCATGTCTGTGTCTAGCGCTGTCTGGTACCATGATGTTTGAATCTCTGCGACCTCAGTTTATAGTGATGGAGGATGTCTGTCTATAAAGTAATCTACTGTACTGTGATGCTGACTTCCTCTTTCTCTCTGTGTCCTCAGCTAGTATGACACACTGGCCTACTAATGTCGCTCAGCTGCGCTATGCTCTTCTGCTCTCCCACAGTGTGCCGTTCAATCAGCCTCATTACCCACAAACCCTCTGTTCTACCCTCAGCGGCCCACAATGCCGATGAATCACAGCCACATTAATAAAAGGGCAGCTCTCATAGCCAGCTTCAGTACCATATGGCTCATTGAAATAAAAAACAGTCATTTTGAGAGTCAACAGTGTCACATTTACTGTTATAGTAATACTTATGATTTAGTTTAGCTGTTATATCTGTCCATGCAAAACCATAATAGGATCATTTTTTATGAACGGACCCATTTATGTCAGAAAATGGAAATTATTGTTTTGTGCACTTATAAGAATTAGATCTCGTCATATACATTGACCACCAGAGGGCGGTGTGTAATCTAATATTCAAATTGCTCTAATATTAAAAATGCTTTCATATTTAAATATACTTTTTTTTTTTTTTTCTATTTTAGTTGAAACTTACTTTAAAGGAAAAGTTCACCCAAAAATGAAAATCATTTACCCACCCTTGAGTAGTTCCAAACCTGTGTGAGTTTCTTTGTTCTGCCAAACGCAAAGGAAGATATTTTCAAAGAAAGTTTGTAACCAGACTGTTTTGGGTCACTATTGACTTCCATTGTAGGAAAAAGAATACGGTGACCTTCAAAATATCTTCCTTTTTTGTCCGACAGAACAAATTACTCAAGGGTGAGTAAATGAAGACAGAATCTTCATTTTTGGGTGAACTTAAACTTAAACCAAGGTTATCTTTTTATCAGTTTCTTTTTAATCTAATATTTATATTTAATAAAGTTTTAATTTAGTTTTTTTTAATAGTTTTAATTGAGAATAACAGCAGGTGTTACTGTTTGTTAGGAATAACTCTGTTTAGTATATTTTGTATAATATATTCAACGTTATTAACCTTCAACCTAATATTTTTTACCTCATACAGTAAGTCTGGGATTTACATAATATAATAATTTTAATAAGCAAATTAAAATATATATTGTGATTTCATTATAATATATTTTGTCTTATTTATTTATTCTATTTTTTTTTTTTTTTTTTTTGCATTATAATAAATAGAGCTCTCATGTTTTTTTTTTTGCTCAGGGAACCTATTGACAATATGTAGATTTAGGTTGACTGATTTAGATCAGTTTTGGGCTGGGCTGATTAAGATAAACGGCTTTAGATCAAAAGTTTAATGCTCATCTACAGAACTAGTTCCCATAGAGATGTTTTTAAAAATGCTGTGTCTTGGGTACAATCTGGGCTTTTTCCTGCACTGTGTTATGAAAGATTTGGATGAGGTGTATTTACAATCTGTCCTTCTGCTGTTTGCAAATATTGAATTTCTTGTGGTTTGGTGGCATGCCATCCTGCAGCACACTCAAGCTTTCTTTTTTTCCTATTCCTAAGTGGAGCTCCCATCCAACATGTCCAGAAGGAGCCTCAATCAGCTTCCAACAAGAACACGTTCACCTCCTGCCTTATCTTCATCATCATCATCATCATCATCATCTCCTTATCGATCTGAAAGAACCAGGCGTCCAGCACATACGTCTCCAGGTGCCAAACATCCCTCGTCCCCTGGACACCATGACAGTGCCTCCAGCATAGATCCCACCCCGTCCCTTGGTTCTGAAGGGTCGGGTAACTTAGGTGACGGGGCCCAGGGCATCCACCTGCTGTTACGGCCCCCAGACCTTCTAACACCCAGCCAGATGCCTCCCGTTCATGACGACAGACCGCCTACACCAGCGCCCCCAACCCTGGTGCCACCCGAAGACCAGTATCCCGTCCATTCCGCGGAGGTGGACTGGGGCTCCGGAGACTACCTTGAAACTCTTACTTTCATGGGATCCGAAGGGGAGGAGTTTTCTCTGGTCACAGCTCTTCCTACGCATGGATACGATCCGTACGATACGGACGATGACGCCATGGTCAGCTACAACACAGCTTTCCCCTCTCGCCCCGTCCTGCCCCTCTCGTCCAGAGACCTCCAGCCTAGTGTGACAGTGAAATATGGGACTAACTTAAGGACAGCCCATCCTACCGATCCCCGCCTCCCATTGGCTCCTGACTCTGCCCATACGAGCGATATGGACGATGATTTGGATTTCGACTGGGCGGAACTTTTTCCCATTGAGCCGACTGAAATGCTGCTTCCCGATATGAACAGTTTGGAATACTACAACACGTTGCAAGCCAAAGAGAATGCTAGTATTGTGAGGAATAGGACGCACCCTCATATCACCCCTACACACACTGTAGGACCCACCCACACTCCCACTGCAACTTTGGGAAAAATCCCAGACAAAGTTGACCGGGCGACTCCTCAACCTGTTCCATCAGTATCCCCAACTTCACCTCAAAAACCTACAAACCCTCTCATTCCACCAACCACCGAGACCCAACGACCTCCTGAAGGCCCAGACAAGGGTGCTCCTTTCATACCCACGTCCCATGTGGGCAAAACCCGACCCCCAGTGCCAACCGCCCTGCCTCCACCCGGCACCTCAGAGGGTCCAGTTATACAAGCCGTTACTCTGAAGCCCCCTGCTACCAAACCCCGTATGACCACCATCAAAACCACCACCAAAACTACAACTACAACTACAACCACGACTACCATGAGCACCACCAACCTCTCCACAAAAAGCCCACAGTCTACAACCCCCAGAATTCCTCTGTCCATCGCACCCCGACAGTATGTCTGTAATATCACCAAACCAGACATGTATCTAGTCAGAGTCGGTAAGTGTACAATTAACACCATATATAGGTATCATATTGGTTATTAGCCGATATTAGACATTTTCTTGTTTATCAGATTATTTATTATTATTATTGTGCACATTATTTTTTTTATATTTATTAAATTTAATTAATAAACATTAACAAAAAAATGCTAATAATTTTAATTCTAAAATTCTAATTTCTAAATTATATAGAAGGTAAAAAAAAAATTAGTTTATTTAAATGTACTTTTTCATTATTAATAATTTAAAAAAAATTATTAATTAAATTATTTTATTATACAGTTTTATTTTTATAATACATTTTGATTACCTCATTTTGTTATCATCTCTTACAACCTTCTTGTCTGACTCTTGCAGGGATGCCCAGTGGGTCATCGGTGGCGTTTGCCAAAGCTCATGTGCGGGAGATCCTTCGACGAGAGTACAACCGTTCAGTGGAGCTCCAGGTTAGTGTGTCGGATCACTAAAGGTCACACACATCAGCTGTTTATTTATAGCATCGCTGATGTCTATCTGTGCTATCTATCCAGGTCCTCAAAGCTCCGCCCAATTTCATCTTCCGGGCAGTTTCCGGTCCACTGGTGTACACTGCTATCTCTGTCATTAATGCTCTCCGCCAATCAGTGCACAGCAGTTCCTCTTCTTCCATTCTGTCAGTCACAACTATATATGCAGTGCCTGATTACAAACATCAGGTCCACACAGGTGAGTATACGTTTGATTTAAATATGTAATATCATATATAATAAATATTATATTTAAAAAATGATTTTGACATTAGTTAATTTGCCTTGCAGTGCTGCAGTTTGTACCGAGTCATGTGGATGTGCGTCTATGTAGCTTCAGTGAGCGTGTGGAGAAGGGGCTACTCATGGCGTATGCGGAAGTACGCAAGCGCTCACAAGAAAATGGAAATTTCACAGTTCATGTACGTACATAAGCACACTTACACGCTTTACAAGCTTTTTTTTCCCATGAAAACCTTGTTAACAATAATTCTGTGTATGACATACATTTCTATAGTATTGATAAGGATGTATGATTGCTCGTCTAGATTGTGAATATCACTAGTAGCCTTCCTAAGGGTCAGCGGCAGCAGAAGGCACCGGTGGACGTCACGTTTGCTGTGCGTGATTCTCAAGGCTTCCTAACAGGATCAGATGTGAGCGGTCACATGAGGCAGCTCAGCGCTGTGGAGTTCAGCTTCTACCTTGGTTTTCCTACCCTGCAGATCGCTGAACGTGAGTCACAAATACACGCACAGGCTCTCAATATCTCATAAAATTTATTCATTTATCACTCTTTTTATCCTAATTCTCGTCTTCCAGCTTTTAATTACCCTGAACTCAATGTGTCCCACCTGTTACGCACATCCTGGGTGAAAACAGGTATGTGGGTTCGTCAGAAATTCAGTCCAATATTTATTTTTTGTGTGATTTTTTTGAGAGCATTGTAATCCAAAATAATGCATATTAAAACAGTCAATATAATATTAATTAATTATACAGTATTAATTATTTTTGAATAAATGTTAATATGTACAAAATACTTACTTTTTTGTGCATTTGTTTTAGTGTTATTGGGTGTGTTGGACCAGCGTGTGAATGAGAGGACCTTCCAGGCCAAAATGGAGAGGCGATTAGCACTGCTGGTGGGAGAGGGACTTGGGATTGGCGCTAGCAGTCGACGATGGAGAAGAGCTACTAGTATCGGCAACAACAGTGTACAGGTACATTCAAACATATTTAATGTACACAGTTTGTTAGTCTTTCCCACACATCAAATAAGCACCAACCCTGGGTGTGCCTCAGATTGTGCGAACGTCCCGTCTGGATGGCCCGGATTACCCGCTGGAGCTGGTGTATTTTGTGGAGGCGGGTTCAGGAGAGAGGCTGCTGGCTCAGGCCACTGCGGCCATGCTCAACAGACTGAACCTGCAGAGGGCCGCCATCGTTCTGGGCTACAGAGTACATGGGATTCTGGCCACACGTGAGTCAAAGTTGTATCAACTAAAGGCAAACCCTCGTCAAAGTACAAGCAAGTTTTGTTGCCTTGCTTCACCTTTATCTACTAAAAATTAGTAGACTACAGCCAATGTGTGTTCTGTGGCTGCTTGAGAGGAAGTCTATGTTCGATGTCGGACCTCAGCTAACAGGGAACCTTTCCATTTTGAATATGAGTCATGTAGATCAGTCACATCTTCATTACAGACGTCTTTATATTCATGTACTGGAATGCTTAGGTAAGATGTAGATGTAAAAGTAGAAGAGCTTTCCTTAAGCCTTTGTCGTTTACTTGCTTTAAAAACTTTAGTCTTTTCTTTTTGTGCACTGGTTAGCTGAGCTGATCAGAGTAATCTCTGCCCAGCGCCAAGTCAACATGCTTAATCACCCGAAAAGGCACAGACCGTGTCCGACTAATGCCAACGGTGCAGAACACACTCCAAAAACTGGGTTTACAGACACTTAACAACTATGACTTTGACTGACTTGATGTGTCTTGGCCTTAAAAATATATATCTTTTTAAGACCCTTTTTAAAAAAGGAATTGTGGCAAATATCACAATACTCCGTTTCAGCGGTGGAGAAGCTGCCCCTGCCGCCCTCTGAGACTCAGCCCAGTAACGTGTGGCTGATCGTAGGAGTTGTGGTCCCAGGTCTCGTGGTCATCCTCATCATTATCATCCTCTACTGGAAACTGTGCCGCTCTGAAAAGCTGGAGTTTCAGCCAGACGCCATGAGCACCATCCAGCAGAGACAGAAGGTCAGGGTCACTGTGTGTGTGTGTGTGTGTGTGTGTGTGTGTAAGTGTTGCCTACTCATAGACACTCCATGTGAAGTGACAGTGCTCACCCATGTCAAGGGCTTTTATAAAAAAAAAACGAGCTTCATTGCAACAGTCAATTTAGCATGTTGTATCAAACTGCCCATTCATGTGTTTGTCGTTTTAGTTACAGCCTCCGAGTGTTAAAGGATTTGATTTTGCTAAACTACACCTGGGGCAGCATAGTAAGGATGACATCATGGTAATCCAAGAACCCGCCCCTTTGCCACAACCTGTTAAGGAGGCCACGCCCTCAGAGGGCGGAGAACTGAACACTCCTAAATCAAAGAGCTCATCTACAAAAGCATCCCGTGCAGCACGAAGAAGAGGCAGGTAAGAACTTGCCTGTGATTATGTCCTTTGGATTATGTGTAAGCAGGTTCTGTTTATATCAGTGTAATTTTAGTATTATTTAAATGTGTATTTTTTATATTTTTGTTTTAATTTATCATTTACAATTAATTAAAAATATTAAATTATTTATATTTTCTATTCTTTTCCAGTTTCTAGTCCTTCTCTTTAGGTTTCATGTATTTTTATTTTAGTTTAAGTGATTATTTATCCCCATTATGTAATTTTAAGCAACTTCAACTTCAAGGCATTTAATTTTAGTTCCAGTATAAACACTGGTTTGTAATGTTTTTTTTAACTCACACAACATGTTTGGGTTTTTTTCAGGTTGTCTCCATCTGATGGAGATTCATTAGGAAGTGAAGCTTCCAGCGGTAGAGAATCAGCAGAGGAAAGCACCAGGCCTGCTGTGACGCCAAGTGACAGCAAACCCCAGCATCGCAAGAGCAAGCATTGTACTATACAATAAAAACACACTTATTATATTATGATATATTGTATTAGATATTAATTGACTATATTATTATACTATATACTAACTACTAATAATTATAAGTATTAAAAAAATATTATTGTCAATTAAAATTATTATTATTAATAGTAATAAACTATTATTAAAATTATTGTTACTTCTCTTTTTCTCCTCCTCTTATTCCATTGGTTCATCAGCAAAAAACAAACTTGGTAAGTGTCTTAAACCATTGATGTTGCATTCATACATATTCATACAAATTCATGACCTTTGACACCTGGCCTTGATGTTCAGGTGCTCAACCTGGAAGTGGTGTGGATGAGCAGTTGTCCTCGTCGTCCATATTTGAGCATGTGGACCGCCTCTCTCGAGGTTCATCAGATGGAACGCGCAGAGTCTCCAATAAGATACAGCTCATCGCCATGCAGCCCATGCCAAGCCCGCCCTCACATCCACACAACCAGGCCCTGAGTCCCAATCTGACAGACAGGATGTCTGACGGAGCAAAGGTCAACAGTGAGGTTAGCAGACTCCTCTTTGTGTACACAAACACCTTGGTAAAAATGACAGGCTCACACCTTAGACACACAGATGTGGCCTTCGCATGATGTTTAACCGTTTATAACATAATGTCCACTACTATGAAAGGTGTGTAAAAGCTTTAACATTTCAGAATGTGATGTCACATCCTTACTCATAATTCTATATAACTGACCTCTAGTTTTTCTTGCTTTGCTACTGTTTTTGCTACTACTTTCTGTAGCAATACAGACTGATGCTCTATTAAAATATATATATTTTAGGGATGTGAATGAAAAAAATAGATTTAAAAATAATTAATGAATAAATATTGTCTTGCCTATTTATTTATATATCATACTAAACATCAAGCTATTTTTCCTGTGACATTAAAATATAGTATTTTGCCAAAGCATTGTGTTTTTTTTTTAATTTATTCGTATGTTCATTTATTTATGAAAATGTGTACAATCTAAATAAATGTCTATCCTGACTATACTTGTATTTACGTTACTCACATATTTCCTTTCCTTTTTCCTTGTGCCTCCTGATTTAGCAACTAATTGATCAGAGGGTTGGCTTTCAGAAAGTAGCATATTTCTGAGAGAAACTGAAAAAATATGTAATCTATAAGAAAACATTTGTAACCCATTCTGATGCAGATCCAAGTGGCCTTGAGGCATAAATCCGAGATCGAACACCATCGCAATAAGATCCGCCTCCGTGCCAAGAGAAAGGGCCACTACGAGTTCCCTTCCATGGAGGACATCATGGCAGCGTTCGGCGACAGCTCCGAACAGCAGCGAGTGTATCAGCAAGCTCAGGAACAGATACACAAGATCCTGCATCCTGAAGAACACACGTCGTCATCGTGCGGAGAGCCACGCAAGAGGTCAGGAGAATAAATCTCACCTGTGCCATCTGTAACACATACAGTTCTGCCATGAAACTCTAGATAGGTCTAACTCAATCTGACATCATCATCACATGGCACAGCCTAATTACTGTAGCAGTTTGCAGTGTGCATCAGAAACCCTCCACCAACTTGTCATTTATGCAAACAAAAAGAAATGTTATTTGTTTGTTGATTTTTAAATATAAAACTTGTTGAAGGGATTTATGTGTCAGTACTTTTTGAACATCTCCAGTACATTTTAACAATACCATGATAATACTGATAGCTGTGATAATTTTCAGACAAGACATTTTCAGCTTGTCTGAATTGTGTGCATTTGTTTGTGAATTGCAGTTCCAAAGGAAGACGTTCTCCCAGACACAGACACAGACAGAATCTGAGTGGAAGCGGGAGTCTGAGAGACAAAGATCGCCTGATTACTGATGGAGATGCCACGTACAGGAAGTACCCCGGCGTCAACAATGTGGCTTATGTGGTAAGACAGACACATGCACATGCTTTCACTCAACTTAAACACACAAACTCACCACTCCTCTGCTTGCAGTCCGATGCAGATCAGCTCCCAGATGCAGGAAGCCCTTCTCCAACTGATGAGGTGTTTTTAGACCCTGGATCACCGCCGTCTTGCCCCGCCCCTGCCCCGCCCAGCTACGTCCCTCCTCAACCAACCATAGAAGAAGCCCGGCAACAGATGCACTCCTTATTGGACGATGCGTTTGCTCTAGTCTCACCTTCTTCCCAAGGAAGCCCTGCTCCTCTAACATTTACTGGTGTGACGGCGGTCACTGGCGTCGCAGGAATCAGCCCCGGTCAACCCTCCAGCCTGTCTCCACGTCCTTCACGCCAATGGGGCTCCTCTTCTTACCCAGCAGCCCCTGTGCACAGTCCTTTCTCTGCGGTTAGTGACACGTTTAAATGATAGAATCTGAATCCAATTAATGTGTAATTTAATCGATTTTCTGTCTCCTTTGTAGAGGTATGCTGAGTTGGGCATGTCTCCCACATCGGTTCAAGGTTTACTGCAGAGGTGAGGTGGATTCTGGGAGGTTTACTAGTGGGAAAAGTCAGGAGGAAGTTGAACAATGCATGTAACCATGAATGTGAAGCACAGGGTTCCTGTTAGGCAAACAAATAATAAGTCTGGATACAGAAAAGCAAATATGCTGCCTCATCCCACTCTTAAATATTAATCAGGTTCAGATATAATATTTACTCAGCAGATTGTTTGTATAACTTGACAGTCAGACGCAGGGCTCTGGATATGTGGTGTCAGCAGAGATGCAGTCAGATCCTGGATACTCCAGCAGGGGGCAGTATGGAGAAGAAATGCCATCGTCTTCTCGGCCACGACCAGTAGGGGGCAGCACAGGTAACTGTCTTGGTATTTGAACGCGTGATTTCAGTGCTATGATAATTGCTATGTTTTGTGTGCGTGTAGGTGCACAGTTGCATCAGCTGACACAAGTGGGCTTGTCGAGTCGGATTGGCCTGTATCCTGGAGTTGGCCGTAGTGTATCAGGGCCTTCAGGATCAAGCTGGGCCCAGTACCGCTCAGATGAGGAGATTTCCAGACCAGGATCCAACCGAGAGGCTGTAAATCAAAAATGCACATTCATAATAGTATATAATAGAATATATATATATATATATATGTGTGTGTGTGTTAAAAAGC
>JAUMHP010000044.1:4907806-4917827 GCA_032361065.1 Enteromius trimaculatus | reverse complement strand
AATATATATATATATATATGTGTGTGTGTGTTAAAAAGCTTTGCAGTTTAGCTGCATTAAGTGGAAGCATTAAAAAATCTGTCATATAATTTCGATGGATAGCTAATGATAGCAATTACATAATTTCGTTATTTAGTTTTTGATTGTCATTTAAATTCATGTATTTTATTAATTATTTTTTATCTCCCTCTTTGATTCTCACAAGAATATATTTAAAGTGAAATTATTTTTTTTAAATGTCCATTTTATATTGTTAATAAATTTGGCATACATTTTATTTTGTCATTTTAATTATTAATTATTTAAATTTTATTATTTTATATAATATGCACAATTATTTGTTTTGTATATACAGTATGTAAATTCATTGTTTCTCTCTCCCTGTTTCTCACAGATACTGACATTCCCAGAATACTCTTCATCACCAGTATTCCAGATGCCCAGGACGTCCCTGCAGGATCCCATAACACCCCAGGGTCACCTGGAAGCCTCGAGCGCAGGGTACATCGCCCCTGAGGAGCATTCTCCACCTCCCCAATCCTCTGCCTCTCTCATCAAGGCTATCAGGGAAGAACTCCAGAGACTTTCTCAGAAACAGGCTGCCGTTGTCAGCTACCAGAGTTGAGAAAGACCATCCCAAAAACCCCAGCCCTGGTTAACCTCCCAATCTACCACATAAACAAACTCACCAGTCCCAACACAGCTCCATGGCTGAGAAGCTGCTTTACACAAAATCCGAACCAAAATCTTCAAATTCAAGTACGGCTGGTCTGTTACATGTGAAGAATTACGCGCAATCTTCCATACTGGAATTGCCAAGACATACAAAATTGAAATTCCACTTTAATACTCTCTCCTATAATACACCACGAAAAAAACTGACCCTAAACATCATGTCAAGACTGTTTAGAAAAATAGACAAAGTTTCCCCATATTCAGACTCTCAATTTGCATGCTGAGAGCTGCGAACATTCAAGACTCCTTACTGACTGTTGCTAATGTGAAAATCCCTCCCCTTCAGTTCCATGTCTCTCAAAGTGCTTCCTCCAAATGGGTCATCTTCATGTCTCTGGACTTCCTCTGGTGCTAAACATCATTGCTGGGCTCCGCCACGATAACACAATTCAGCCCTGCCCAAAAACTCTGAAGTGGCATCCTTTCCTTTTCTTGTTCTCCCATCTATCCAAGACGGCTTATCAAGTGGAAACAAGCTCTGTTTCAAAACCTAGTGAGCTGCTCGATGTCAAATCTGATCCGAAGGTTAGGCAACTTATGTTTGCTTACAAGACACTTTAATTAGTTTTAACCAAAAAGTCATACTTCATTTGACAACATTTGCCCAGCATTGGTGAGCTTTATGTGTTTTTATTTTTAGAGAATCACATTTTTTGCTAACATGTCAAACCCTGAACAGAGCACGAAAATGTTTAATTATAAAGAAATATTTCATTCAGTAATATTCATAAAAACTTAAAATATATGATTTTACCCAACATTTGTGAGTTTGATGTATTTTTATACTTATCTGAGTATTGCGCTATTAGCTTAGCAACATAATGTCAAACCCAGGACGGGGCACAAAAAATGTTGATCGTAATGTTGAAGTAATATTTCATTCAAAAACGTTCATTAAATCTGGAAATATATTATTTTACTCCGCATTTGTTAGTTTTGTGCATTTTTATACTTATTTGAATATCATTAGCTTAGCGACATGCTAATGTCAAACCCTGGACAGTGTCCAAAAATGTTATTTTGCTTATTATATCTCATTCGCTTAGAAACATGCTAATGTCAAAATTTGGATTGGACAAGAAAAATATTTAATAAGCTATATTTAATATTTAACTGTTTATTGAATTTTCTTCAAAAGTACAATATTATAAAGCAAATACCAATTTGTGCAAATTAAGAGCCCACCCCAACCCATCCCGCCCCTGGTAGACTTTAAAACAAACCAAGCAGCCGAGAAAAAATAAATAAAATAATTAAAAGGGAACAAGTGAAATACAGAGTAGACCTTAATAATAATCAAATAAAAAATAAATAATGAAAATAATAAAATAAGCTATATTTAATTTGATAACATTCATAAAAACATAAAATACATTTATTGCACCCAAGATTTGTAAGAACTGTATATTTTACTTATTAGAATATATCACACCGTTACCTTAGCGAAATGCTAATGCCAAACTTTAGAAAAAAGCAAAAGAAACGACGATTAAAAAGCAACAAGCACATGTTAAACAATTGAAATCGATTGCAAAATCAAGTCCGTTTGTGAAGCTGCCTCTATAGAGCGTTCAAAATGAGCCACTTATTACCTTCCATGACACTGTGTTTGTAGGCAGTGCCGTAGCTCACTGGGTATTGGAGCAGAGCTAATCTGTCAGGGTCTTCAGGTCTTGCCTTACATTTGAGCTCTGGCTACTTCAGACTCTGCAGGGGAGGGAAGAAGAGTTTTTGTTGGGATCGAAAAGCTCTGAAGTGAGTCAGCCCACATGTAGAGATGATGGACAGGCGGTCTCAGCATGGGTCCCATGCCGATAACATCATATTATTTTGTCCAGCCCGTCTGCATCTGAGGAAAGGTGTCAAAGCAAGCATTCATGATGCCTGTGTTTATTCGTTTAAGCTCTTTTTGCAAGTGGGGTTTGAATGTTGGCTGTCCAATCAGTTCTGTTTAAAGTATGGCTGAGGTAGTTTCTCTGTTTGCAGATATTAATTTTGCACATTTTCTCATCTTTGCACATTCGTATCATGATTGTGATGGAAGTCAATCAGTTAAAGAGTTTATTGTGGAGAAGAGAGAGATGACTATACAGTAACTATATAAATATATAAAAAAAGATATAAGTGAGTTCATATACAAATATATATATATATATTGCATATTGATGTATCAACTCATTAAGCACAATCTGATTATATGTTAGATTATATGTTAAGCATATTAGATTGTATTTATTTTTTATTGTTATGAAAATATTACGTATTAAAGATGTGGGAAAAGTGTTGCTATGGGACTTTTAAAAAAAGACCAAATCACTGTTGAGGCATAGAGTTCATTTAGCTTCGTAATTCGGTAGGCATTTTCAATGTATTTTCATGTATTTGGTCATGTGGATTTGCACAGAGGTATTGTAACGATTCCTATAAGGAAATGTGTTGAGGTTGAAGGCCTTGATCTATATTCTGTTTTATTCTCTATACTATTTTTATTCATCTCTTTATCTTTTAGCTTAGGTTTTTTTTCTTATTTCTCAGTTTTTGTTTTTTTCATACTGGGTTTCCACAACTGGAAATATAAAAAATAGCTTTCAAGCTTGAAAAATGCTCATTAAAATTTAACATCTGATCAAATTATAATATTTTATAGAGTCCTACAATATATTGAAATTGTTTTTTGCAAGCGCAATAAAATTACGTAAAAAAATCCATATCCAGTAATCACAAATGACTTAAAAAGTCATGTTTGGAAACCCGTTTCTTTCTTTGTTTTCTCTCCTTAATATTTTTTTCTTTTCTTGCATCTATAATTTTCCTCCCTTCATTCTTTCTGTTTTTCTATCGATCATGTAGACTCCTGGCAGGCCTTAAATCGGGAAGCATGTGAAGTGCTGGATTATGCTTTATTTCTTCCTTGTTTATTTTGTGTGCTAATGTCTTGATGGGCATGCTAATAGTCTAAAAATATTGAAAAATACAAACAAGCTTGATAGAATTTAGCCTACTTTGAAAGACTACTATTTAATGGTTCATGAGACTAAAAATCAATGGTCAAAGCACAGAGAAACCATCCTGATCATCGTCAAAAAAAGAAGAAATTTTCAGTATTTTGTCATTTATAAACCTGAATAATATTTTTGAAAGTATTTGAAAATCAATATTTATGACTAAAATATATCATATAAAAAGAGTATTAATATGTAAACGGACATTTCTCCATATTTAAATATTCAGTATGTAGTCCACAGTTGACCAGTAAGAGGCAAACATCATTGGTAGACTCCCTTTCCCACTGTGCAAAGACCAACTGGGAATTTCTTTCTTTTCTTTCTTTTTATGTTCAATTTTACCGATTTCTTAAACTGTATGCGTTCACAAAAGACTAGGTTGAGGATAAGTGTTATATTTACAGTCATTTAATTAACATGGTGCTACTCAACATGTATATCTGTGTGTGTGTGTGTGTGTGTGGCTGTCTGAAACCATCAAAACCTTACAGCACTGAACTGAACTTAATCACATTTATAGCAATTACAGTGTACAAGTTCTGAGAATAACTGAATGCAACATGTGTGCGTGTGTGAGCGCAATAGTATACCTCCCCTTGTCCCTATGTCGGTGCCATAGAGGATATAATAGGAATGTAAACGAAATCTTACAGAAAGTTCATTTTTCATTTCAAGCAAACTACCTGAAATCTAACAACATTCTCTTGTTTTTGTTGAAGATGCTTACACCATCTTTGTGATCCTATCATCAAGGGATATGTATATTTCTCTCATTCTGTCTTTATTTCTTTCTCTTTTGGTCTCTGCAAACTGCATCCTTGTATTTGATGTTTAATGTCTCTATATTGTTGTGTAAATTAACTAATAAACAATGTGCCGTCAATAATGTCTCTTGTGTCAGTGCTGGTTAGATATCTATCCCTTCTATCTATGTTTTACTTAATAGATCAATATTCAGATATGGTTTATAATAAGGCTTTAATAAGATGTATAAAAATAGGCTAGAGAAGAAGTGATTTATTTACTTTTCTTGTAGCCATATGGTTAAAAAATTTTAATAGTAATTGTTACACTTTTTTAAGGCTTCTTTTTTGACATTTTACGTACCGCTTTGCTAACTTGAGGAATGCTTGAACGATTCAGTTCGACTCGTGAACAAACGTTCGGATTGGATTCTAAACCGGTTCAAATGATTCATTTAAAAGATTCGACTCAATTAATTATTCTCTCACGAATGGGACATCGATACTATGCCTTAAATGTATCAAACATGATATTTTCACCTCTCCTTGTTCGCTAAACCTGTAAAGTTACTTATGTCTCCTGACTAACAGGTCCGCGGAATTAGGCTACATGTACATTGTTCTGTTTGAAGCAAAATCACATTTACATTATAAACCGTGTCCACAGCACTGTTTACAATATATTGGTCACTAGAGGAATGAGAAAGGTAAAACTAGCCTAAAACCTGTTTGTCCACTTTTACCAAATAGCCCTCAGTTGCTTTTAATTACAGCAAAGAAACCCGATCTTGGGTGTGTAAACACAGAAAAAAAGAGGCATGGCCCTTTAAATGCTAAGCCGAACCCTTTCTACGCTGAGTTGTGTGACGTCGTTTACCTGTCGGCAGGTGGTGTATTCGGGTGTTGATGATGCATCTTTACAGAGGGAGTATTAACATTTATAAAGAGACAGAAGTTGGATTATCGTACATTCCTAATAGATATCTTTTGGATTTATAGTTTTAAAATCTGCCGGAGTTATTTTATCAGCTCTCTGCGAGACTGATTTGCATAAATCGCTGAAAGGTTTTGGCACAACATACGGGAATTCTCGAACAGGTGCCTGTGAGGGAAGTACGGCATAGCTACAAAAAGTGTCCTTCTGGATGAAATGCGATGGGAAAAGAGTCGACATGACAGAGCATCGTGTGTGATGACCTCACTTCATCATCTAACGTTATAGTAAGAATTAATTTTATTATTCTCACATACTCGGAAATCTGATAATACATTAATTTCCTCAGAAATATGATTGCAACGTAAATAATTAATACAGCCCTTTAAGTATACAGTACAGTGAAGGTATCAAGTAATCAATATCAAATAATACTACTGAATAATTATATCCATATACCGTGGTATTTGCTTAGCAATGTCATCAAATAAGATTACAGTGGTATTTGTCTAAGAAATTAAGGTGTAACCATTGTTCTTGTTCTAAAATGGTATTGCATGGTTTTGTTGTATAACCATGGTGTAAAAAAACATGTCCAAAAATAGACGAATACCATGGTACTGTGTCCAAAAACATGTCCAAAACATAGTATTATCTTTATATGTGCCTATAAATATGGTGTATGCCCAAAATATAACCAGAAAACACCTTGACACCATCTCTAACACGACAACCATCATACTTTTATGTAAATATTGATTTATTACCCTTAGGTTTACCTTTTTTTGTTTACATCTACACTTTTCAGTGCCTACTATTCAGGAAATAAGTAGACTTTTTAAACAGGATGGCATTAAAGCGCTCGTCTTCCATGAAGACCCAGCTGGTCAATGCCATCCAGCTTCAGGAAATGGAGCTGGAGGAGGAGATCAACACCAGCAGCAGTAATAACACACCTGCCGAAGCTGCTGAGGTCAAAGGTGAAGATCATACAAACAAAACAAAAGCAGTGTTTATACTACTCTACTTGTGAGCAGTCAAGTAGCATCTAATGACCTCACGCGATTTTTGACCTCTGTAACCCAAACAGAACCAAAATGCTACACCGTGGAGGAGGCTGTGGAGAGCATCGGCTTCGGACGCTTCCATATATTGCTTTTTGTCATCATGGGTAGTGCCAATGTGAGAAAACTGCCTCTCTGTAATTCATTTACCACTGTGTTTTTCTCTGTTTACACATTTCATTGCTGATGTGCTGTGTATGTGTAGATAGTGGAGGCGATGGAGATCATGTTGTTGGCTGTGGTTTCTCCTGAGATCCGCTGCGAATGGCGTCTAGAGGATTGGCAGGTGGCCCTCGTCTCCACGGTGAGGAGCTCATCAAATCGGAGGCCTTTATTTTGTTTTTGGTCTGAAGTTTGACAGAAATGGAATGTTGCAGTGCGAGATGCGCACATGTGCCCGTCTGACTAGTTTTAGATCTTTTTGAAGGCGATGTAAGGTGCATTTCATGTTAAAAGCTTTCTTATATCCCAGATTTGTATGCAAAATAAAAGTAGTATGTAAAATGCATCATAAAATAAATGCATAAATAATAAATAACAGCCTTGTTTGTGTGTATGATTTTAGATGGTGTTCCTCGGTTTCATGGTCTGTGGGGTCCTCTGTGGTTATGTTGCTGACAAATACGGACGTTGGAAGGTCTGGTTGTGTTTCATTTGACGCATAAGTGTGAGCGTGTGGTTTTTGGGTAAATTAGATGCACATTTTTTGCACAGGTGGTGTTTGGAGGTTTTATATGGGCATCGTATTTTTCTCTGCTCACTTCATTCTCTCCATCGTATGGCTGGTTCATCTTCCTGCGCTGTATGGTGGGCTGCGGTGTTGCAGCAACATCCCAAGGGTAAGATTATGCAAATATTTTCTCATAATTTCCATTTCCAAATTTTAGTGAATTTGGTTAAGCAAAATTCAGGCCTGAACAGTAATGTAAACTCTATATTACATTTTTTTAAGTCATATATATTTATACAAGTATGCCTATACACAGCTTTGGCTTTTTGTTATTAGACTTGTAAGGCATAGAAACATTTATGTGTGAGCTAATTGTTCACTCTTAAAAGTAAAGGTGCTTCACGATTCTATAGATTTGTTTGGTTCCATAAAGAACCTGACCTTTCACCAAAGGTTCTTTGTGGTTAAAGAAGGTTCTTCAGATTATACAAAGAGATGTAAGAAGATCTTCGACTGAATGGTTCTTTGTGGAACCAAAAATTCTTAAAAAAAAATTGGTTCGCATATAGCTTTGAATGATTCATTTCAATTAGACAGAATTTTTTTTAAACCTTGATCCATGGGAAAATCATTGATCATAAATTGCAGGAACCTTTATAGTTAATTCTCAGAAATTAAGGTGCAAAAGCTGTCACTAGAGCGATATCTTTTCCAAAGGTACACATTTGTACCTATTAGATTCTAATATGTAAACTTTAGGAACTAATATGTACCTTTCTGTACAAATTTGTACATTTTAAAGAGGTACAGTACCTCCCCAGTGACAGCTTCTATACCTTTATTTCTGAGAATGTATGCATAAAAACAAGCATTCCAATGCATTGAGTTATTCTCCAAATTCTCTGCTCTTTTCTCTCTAAAGGTTTGTTTTGAAGACTGAATTCATCCCGGCCAAATACAGAGCGTATCTGCTGCCTCTTGCCTCTGTGAGTTAAAAATGTGAAGTAATGTTTGACCTTCAACGGGGAAACCTTTAATACTTACCTTACCTGTGATTGGTTGACAGATCTTCTGGATGCTGGGATCTATGCTTATTATTATTCTCGGTATGACAGTGGTGCCTACAATGGGCTGGCGCTGGATGATCCGTTTTTCTATCATCCCCAGCATCATTCTCATTGGACTCTTCATGGTGAGTTCTGTCTAAATGGTGCTGAAACGAGCTGAGGGAAATGGAAGTAGGTGTTTGTCTTTGGCTCACTTGCTCAATCTTTTCCTTTTTTAGTTTATTCCTGAGTCTGCACGGTTCCAGGTCTCAGCAGGGAACATACAAGGAGCCATGTCTACACTTAATTGGATCGCTAGGATGAATGGCGCCACCTTACCTGAAGGAGAACTACGGGAACCTGAAGTGGTGAGTATGAGAAGTTCCTGTTTCTTTATCTGTTAAACAAATAAAATATAAATCATTTTTGCATTGCTTAATATCATTTTTAGTAATATATGAATTGTATTGTAAGGATGCTCTGATTTAGGACGAAAACTAAAAGCCAATAATTAATTATTTTCAAATTATGGTCAACAGCAGCAAATTATGCTCAAGATCACATTTGAACATTTACCATTAATGATTGTATTTTCAAGACGAGAATGATCATTTAAATCTAAAAACAGTGAAAATGAGCATGCGCAATTAAACATACAATATTTACAGATAAAAAAAATATATATATCAGCCAAAAACCATTATGGTGCCAACATATTCTACATTATTAAAATTTATATATATATTTAGACAGTCACAATTTCTACACACATATGTACTTCTTTATGTAATGTGACATAAAGAGGCCTGATTCCAAAATAGATAAATAGTTTGAGACATGAGGTATGTATATTTCAATGGTTATGAAGTATATGGGAGTGCTTATATCTCTCATCTTGTGAATATATTTACATTTATATTAGTGTGAACACACTTGAGAGCAACTAACAGGACTGTTTGTATTCAGACAGAAAGAGGAAATGCTGCCATTCTAATCAGCCCGGCTTTTAGAAGAACGTCACTTTTGCTGTGGTACTCCTGGTAATGAACACACTTCCCTTTGTTTAGTTTTTTATGTGTGTGTGTGTGTGTGTGAAATAGATGTGTGACGTACTGCATTATTCATCCACAGGTTTGTGGCTTCCTTCTCCTACTATGGCTCAGTTCTGAGCAGTTCTGAGTTACTGGAGAAGAATCTTCTGTGCATGACGGACGCTGATCCAGAGCACCAGATCAAACACAACCAGGAGGAGGCGCTGTGTTACTGTATACCATTCAACATGGCTGATTACCAGACTCTCCTCATCAGCTGTTTGGGGGAGGTGGCACGTGAGTGACCTTTGACCTTTCACTCAACCTGGTTACACACAGGCAGCTTAGATGAATGTTAAAAGTTGATGTATGTTTTTCTATGTGTTTGCTCTGCAGTCATACCCGTCAATATTGGCTTGTTAAATGTTTTTGGACGGAAGCCCAGTCTGGCCATTCTTCAAGTGTTGTCAGCCTTTTTCTTCATGATTGTTAATATTTGCACAACTATGTAAGTATATTGTTCACGTTTTCTGTAAAATTATTTCAAATGCTTTTTATCTGGGTTATTTTTGTTAACTAAAACTATAACCATGAAAAATACATTTTTGTTATTTAAAATAAATGTGTACGTTATTTATATATATATATATATATATACATACATACATACATTTGAAATATAAATGTACTTAATCATATTTAATATTTTGACTTTTTTCCCCAATGAGTTGCCAAGAGATGCATCATTTTATAATAAAATTACCAAAACTCATATTAATAAATGCTATATATA
>JAUMHP010000044.1:4852786-4886900 GCA_032361065.1 Enteromius trimaculatus | reverse complement strand
TATATATATAAATGAATGGATATTAATGTGAATATTTTTTAAATATGTACTGAATGTTTGTATAATAAACAAACACTGTACACGTACATATATTATGTAAACAAAAGCATTTATATTAATTGTGATTAATTGTTTGACTAATTCTTTGACTGGTTAATTCTTTAAATATTTTATTATTTTAAAATAACTTTAATATTGTGTTTCATGCAGAAAATCACTTTTTGTCTCATCAGTAAAACAAATTCTAAAGAAAAATTAAGTTTTACCTTATATAATCAAATAAATAGGAGTTTCTGAATAATACTAAAAACGTTGAATGAGATATTTACCATGCTAAAAAAAGATCTGCTGAAAGCAGCCTTAATCTGGTTTGGTGGTTTGAGCTGGTTTTAAATGGTCTCAGCTGGTTCAAAACCATGCTGGCCAAGCTGGTCTAGTAGGTCTCACAGCCTGACCAGTTATAAGAAGCCCAAAACTACTCTAAAACATGTTTTGTTTTTTAAAACAAAGTGGCTTGTTTTTAAAGAGTGTATCTTGCATATAAGTCATATAAGTGTATTTTGTGTTTTAAGCTTAAACCTTACAGATATTTTTATTATATTCATTTATTCATTCATTCAATTACTTAACATTTTAGACATTCTTGCAATATATATGATGTCCTATGAAATGTCATCATCCCATCACCCCATTGTTATATCGTCATCTTGGTCTTATAGAATCAAATACAATCAATTTTAATGCTACATTCACTGCATTGCCATATTTGCATTAAAACACAGACGGAGCAGTGCAGGATTTTCAGTTTTCACTGAATTTTAATGGTCAGAATCCTCATGACGTGTCCTTCCTTATGATATAGACTTCTGGGGAGACTCTAGCTCGTCAAACGTTTTGGACATACATCTGGGTGGTATGTACCACACATTTGACTTAGCGCTCATGCTAATGACACTAACAAACACGTTTACCGTGTCACAGCTTTATAATGTGTTAACACAAATTAAACAGCCATTTTATTGGCTTTCTGGCTTTTTCTGTCTGTTTGCGGTTAGCTTTGTGTCTGAATTGAATCTAGATCTTAGAGCTAGCATTAGTAAGTTTGTATCGTCTGGTGGCTGGTGACGGTATGAGATGAAGTTTGAATAGCAGTACTGGTGGAAATACAAATACACATTTTTTGGCATTTTTTTAGCAGCTACTTTCACTTTTACTTTTGGCTAATCTCTCCGGTGGCTTACTTTGGTGACCCATTTCAGCTTCGCACCTCACATTCCTCCATTATTCCTATCCTTGCTTGGTTGCCTTCCTGAATCCTTCCTCTCCCTCTGCCTCTCTTTTTTTCCCCCTGTCCATTTCTGCGGTCTTAGTCGAGCCCTTCCTAGGTTCCCCTCGTAGAAGGCCTGTCTATCTCTGTCCTTGCTGTTCCTCAGAAGGTAACACCTCCCCAGTCTCACACCTCTAGTGCAGGTTGTGTAATAGCACTACATTCTAAAGCCTTTTCTCTCCTCTCTTCTCTTCCTTCCTCTGCCCTGCTGTACGCAGCGAAAGCTAAAGGGACAGAGCACGATCATTCAGTTTATGTCTGTACAGTCTTTTTTCTTTATGTAGTGCAAGAACCTCCACTTCACCAGCTAAGTACGTTATTCTCTCTTGTTATCTCGCGTTTTGTTCTGTAACCTTTTGCAATGGAGTTGCGGGCATGGCACGTTATTGATCTGCATGGCTGTCAGTACATCTAAAATGTCATATCCTGTCTTATTTGGGAACTGACAGTGTGTGTATGTGTGCCGTTTGTTTTTGTCGGCTTGCATAGATTTGTATGTACACTACTTTTCAAAAGTTTGGGGTCAGATTTCTGAGGAAGAATGTGACACTGAAAATTTTAGTCATGGCTGCTAAAAAAAAATCAGCTTCGTATCACAGGAATAAATTACATTTTGAACTTTATTGAACTAATATTTCACATTTTTTATGTATTTATTTATTAAATAAATGCATGCACAGGATTGAGATTTAAGAGGCTCAAACTCTTACTGACCCTAAACGTTCTACAGTAGTGCAGTTCATAAGCACACTCTCAGAAATAAAGGTACAAAAGCTGTGCCTGGGACGGTACCTTTTCAAAAGGTACACTTTTGTACCTATTAGGTTCAATTATGTACACTTCAAGTACTAATATGTACCTTTAAGGTAACAAAATGGACCCTTTAAGTACAAACATGTACCTTTTAGTGCCAATAAGAGCTTTTTTAACTTTATTTATGAGAGTGCAGGGTCCAAAAATCACATTTTAAAGCGTGTATATATATATATATATAAATGTATGTATTTTAATTTCACATGCTTCACATTTCAAGATATCATTCTTATAGTTTAATCATGTTATATTGAGGGACAAAAGACCATTTTTATTTGCATTTTATCACTCAAAGTGTCTAAACAGTGTCCCATCCTCCTCTTCTGTCTCTCACAGGAATGGGCAAGAAAGATGACCCCAGTTTAATGCATCAGTGGTTTAAACTGGTGCAGGAGAAGAATGCTCTCGTGCGCTATGAATCTGAGCTCATGATATTGTGAGTATCAACGGTTTGAATGTTTAATAGTCTCTGATCTGGCGTTGTGCGATTACGTCAGGGGTTACATAAGTGTTCTGCTTCTCGGTTTGGTCTAGTATTGTATGCTATGTGCTCATCTGTGCGGTTTGTCTTCAGTGCACGTGAACTGGAGCTGGAGGACAGGCAGAGTCGACTACAGCAAGAGCTGAGAGAGCGCATGGCGGTGGAGGGTGAGGGCATATCGAGGATATTAAAAGTTCAACTTAATCCTTTGTGGTTTTCTCTCTTAATGGTTCTTTAATTAATAATGGCTTTGCAGCACCTCTTTCTCTCTCTTTCTCTCTCAGACGATCTGAAGGGGGAGGATGAGCTGGCGGAGGAGAGGCGTATATTGAGCGAGATGCTGGATGTGGTGGAGCAGAGAGATGCGCTGGTGGCCTTGCTGGAGGAGCAGCGAGTCAGAGATAAAGAGGAAGACAGTGACCTGGAGGCGGTCATGCTTTCTAAAGGCTTCAGTCTGCACTGGGACTGACTCGCACATGCACGAATCTCATCATACTGCTTGAAGGGCTACTCTGTGTCTGTTTGTGCAACCAAAATACGCAGCTGCTGTTTTCATTGGTTCAAACCGGCCCGTCCACCTGCGCTTTGGGCCGTATGTGCAACTACACAGGTCTCTAAATAATGAATCCTGGGATTCAGCAAGAGATTGGGCCCTAAGTGATTCCTCTGAGGTGCAAAATACAGGCCTGGATTAGGACGAATGGCAATGTCTTGCTGCCAAATAATGCTACTCTAAGACTGCTACGCTACTATGCAAAGGAACATCTTTTTGTTTGCTCTCTTTATTGATAATGCTAAGGTACATCTGTGGTTTTATCCAGATCCACCGTGTTTTGGCTAAACAGAAATAAACATATATAAACTCGTGTCAATTTACAGTACAGACTGGCGCATGGAAACTTAGATATAAGGCTTCTTAGTATATGATTGGACTGTTTTTTTTTACCTGATTTGGAAACAATTTCTGTTGTTTAACCTGTATAACCTAACCTCACAATATGTTCACATTAATTTCTTTAATGAAATGTCTTGATTTTCTCTTCATAATATACAGTATGTGCAGAATATGTTTTACATTTTGCTGTTATATTTATTCTGCAAAAGTTGCAATTAAACAACCTTTCTTTAGACATAAATGTGGGGACTGTTTTCATTTGGAGTTTGACTACTATTTAGATTTTTTTGTTGGAGACTTTGTCCTGTAACTTTTTTTTAATGCATTAGAAATAATGCTAATACTAATAAGTAACAAAAACTATTTGTTAATTATTATATATTTAAAAAAAAAAAAACATGTTAATATTTCTGGTTTTATATATATTTTTGTGATGTGTATTAAATACTCATTAGCAGAAAATGCACAAAAGACGAAGTGTCTTAGTAACAGGTGTAAAAATGTAATTACACAATATATGAAGAGTTATTTGCAAAACCAGATTTTTTTTTAAACAATGTTTTTTATTTGTTATGTTTATATTGTGTTTTACTGTTTGTTAGCTGTATTTTTGTGCTATTTTTATTTGATCAAAGTTACCCAACTGCAGTTTGATTGAGATTAACTGGAATGCACAATGAAAAAAAAAACATTTTTTTTTAGTTAAACATATGTTTTTGCAAATGAACTCAAATCATAAATAAACAGCTTATATAAATTTTTGTATGAGATTTTTAAGCCTGCCAGGTAACATTCTCCAAAGAGAACGTTTTCAGGGACTAGAAGTGTCCTTGCACACTTTCGTCTACATCCACTATATTTTTCGTTGTTGTGAGTATTGTTAATGAATCTCGCTCGTGCGCGATTACGTATGGACTGACGCCCCCTGCTGGATGACGCCAGCAGCGTTTCCCTGTGGATTTACAGCAGTCCTCGCTCTGACCGTAAACGGGATTGAAGTCACGCCTCTCCATCTTTCCTGCTACACCGTTTCCGTTCCTGGGAAAACTTACTGCCATTCCGATTTCTTCGATCTCGCGAACTTTTTTTTGGACTACCATGAAATCCAAAGTCTGCTTACCGATAGTTTATATGTGTTTTACGTCATTTGGTCACAGTTAATACAGTCATTACCTCTATATAAACAAACGCAAACGAAAGTGAGGAGAATTCCTCGGAAAGCAAGAAGAAGAAAGCAAGTCGGAAATCGTAAGTTGGGCTTCCAATAAGGTGAGTAAGGCTTAAAATTGTTATTCTTGAGTACATTTTTATTATATAAAGTTGTTTATTATGGAAGGAGGTGCATTTGTAGCTACTTGTGCTGTTCACGATTATTAAAGTTGACGTTGACTGTTAACGTTAGTTGCTAGCATGTTTATATCTGCGTTTAAAGAAATACTTCTTTTGTTAAGTGCTTATGGTGTGGTATTTAAACAAAAACAGGCGTATAAATAAGTTTCAATGCGTCAAACTAGACCAGTCTGTCCTTAGCAGGAAAGTCTGCTGCTACGGAAACTTCTTGATATGAAAGATAAGCGACTTGCGCAGGAACACAAGATGAAGTAGATTTGGCGCTGTTCATGTAAAAAGAGTGCATCTGTGTTCAAGGCCTACGGTTTAATTAAACAGGGCTTTTTAAGCCTTTGATACACTTTCCATCGGTTGTTCAGTGTGTGTGTGTGTGTGTGTGTGTGTGAGAGAGAGATTAGGGCTGCGCTGGAATGTGCAGAATTGGCGCATCTAAAAAGCGCATCTCTCTGAAAGCAGCTGCTGCGTGTCTGCTGCAGACTCATGGAAACACTGAGCATATTTGCCTGTTAAGGTCTGTGTTTTGGTTAAGCCTTTAATCTGAAATATATATATTGATAGAATATTAAAGTATATATCAGCATGATTCGACCTGATTAAATCTAATTAATACAGCTCTTTCATTTGAATTTATATTAATATTCATAAAATATTTAAATATTTCCAAGACAATCAATTTAATATGTTTGCATGGTGCGTACATAATCATAATTCGACTTAATGTTAAATTTTTGTGTTCTTTCGTTGTACAGTATGCACACATATAAAATATCTAAACACAAAGTCTTCATTCAGTCTTTTATTGACATTAGAGATAGCACATGTGACCACAAAACCAGTCCCAAGGGTCAGTTTTACGAAACTGAGATGTATAAATGATTTGAAAGCTAAATGAATGAGCTTTCCACTGATGAATGGTATGTTAGGGTAGGACAATATTAAATACTATTTGAGCTATTTGATAATCAGAAGGTGCAAGAAAATTGAGAACATTTCAATATTAGTTGTCCAAGTGAAGTACTTAGCAATGCATATCAAAAATTAAGTTTTGATTACAGTTGGAAATTTACAAATGTCTTAATGTAACATGACCTGAATCTGTAGTTTTGACCCATAAAATGTATTATTGGCTATTGCTACAAATATACCTTTAGTATCAGCTACATTTTGCTACAATTTTTTGTGGACCAGGGTCACATTTGAATTACACTAGAGGGCAGTGCATCCCTGCACTTCCAGAGAGGTCACACAGTTAATGCTGTTATAAAAACAGAGAAAAGACAGAAAGACACAAAGTGTGAGCTAGAGGAGGTCAGAGAATGAATAGCGAACAGAAAAAAAGATTAAATGATGTAATTAAGGACTGAGACAGCACATGCCCTCAGGCTGTCATACACAGGAACGGTACGTCCTGGGCTGAATGTTTGCATCAAAGGCCTTTTTTACAATAACTGATCCTTTTGTGTAGCTCTTGATCTAACACCGAACTCTACACACGTTCAAAATATATGCACATTGGCTCGGGAGGCAATTAATTTACCTGTTTTTAAAGCTAGAATCTCATTCATCAAAGGCCTTCTTTCTGTTTTGAAAATGCAGTTTTCTGCATGGAAGCCTTTAATATTCATGCATGTGTAGGGAAGCTATTAAAATGCCATTGCTTGAAACACTTGGTCTTAGGAAAATGGCAGCTGTTATAAAAATATCAGACAGGCTGTTTCCTGTTTCTGCTATTGCTATAGACATGCTGCATGCAGCTAAGTGATAAATCGGGATAATATTGCATGCTATCCTCTAGCATTGATGCGATGTGTGTTGACAGATATTTCAATGATACAACAGCTCATTACTAATGTAAAAGGATCAGGGAGATTGGCTTGAAAGGCTTTTATGTGTGAATGAAGTGTTTAAAACATGAGTGTGTGCAGAGTATTGCATATTAAAAATATATCACAGATATCTTTTCTGCATAATTCTATAAATTTACATCAGAAGAACCATCATAATGTTGGGCTATATTAGCCTGAAAAGCATGTACAATGCAATAGTATGCATTTACATTACCTGTAAAATGCCGCTACAAATAGATTGGGACATACTGTTTATAATTTAGCATGCAGTATTTACTATTGCACAGTTAGTATGCAAATAATGATATAACCTGAGCATGCAAGATAGAAGGGTTCAATTCTAGACAAGTACTGAAAAAAATATTAAAAAGTAGAAACACTGAAATGGTATTTTCCCATAAAACGCACTCAAATTTCTTCAGTTTATTATCTTTTCTTATACTTGTGACTTCGCTTGTATTTTCATACTATTTAATTGACTGTAGCTTCTTTTTGATGCTTAGAAATAAAGGCGTCAGGTTGAAATAGCTTTTTGCCTGCTGGAGGATGAAATCAGCACTAATTTTGTTCCCTCTTTCCCAACACATAACTTCCATTTCCCTGGAAAGTGTTAGAATGTGCATTTAGCCAGCAAGTCAACCAACATTCCCTAGATGGGGAGTTAATGGTGGTTGATTTACATATAGGGCAGGCTGTTCGGGAATACATCCCTCTTGAGTGCCCAAGAGTGCGGTTTACATGCAAGCCGACGCGTCCAGCTGAACGAAATGGCCTCTTTCAAACCACAGTCATGTACGACGGGAAACATTCCTATAAAGACACGAAAAGCCTGTTGTCTCAGAAGTTGTTGTAGATTATAGCGTACCGAGCAGTACAAGTCGTATCTAAATGTGTGTGTAAAGGGCTGAGCAGATTGGCAGGCAGATGTTCATTATAGTGTTGTACGATGTGGCAGATTGTGCTTCCTCGGAGTCTGTTTAATTAATACTTCTTAAACACACATCTGGGCAGCATTTACTATGTACAGTGGAGTCCAAAAATCTGTGACCACCTTGAAGATCTGGCAATTTCATTTCACACTAAGAAAAAATGAAAAAAAGCTCATTTATAGTGAGCAATATTACAGATTATACACTGTTTCTGGACTACGTTTTTGTTTAAGAATTGAATACTTTTAGTCAACAAGGGCACACTACTACTGTCAAATGTGACAGTAAAGAAAAAAAAATAGGAGGCAAAAACAATATTACTTTCCACAACAATATTAAGCAGTGCAGCTGTTTTCAACATTGATAACGCTAAGAAATGTTTCTTTAAATCAGCAGATTAAGACTGGAGTAATAATTCTGCTTTGCATCACATGAGTAAAATGCATTTTAAAATACATTTAAATAGAAAACAGTTGCTTTTCACTGTAATATATTTGTTTTTTTTTACTGTATTTTTCATCAAATAAATGCAGCCCTGGTGAGACTTTCAGAAAATCTTACGGCCCCAAAATGTTGAATTATAATAGTTATGTAATCATTATATAACTATAATATAAGAAACACTTCTCAAACTTGTGCATGTGCGATTTTTGTATGCTTACTGAATAGACGTCTCTTGAAGAATTTTCCGAATGCTCTCCAGATACAGCACTTCTCTGACTTGATTTACATACATGCCCATACTCAAGAGATTTAAGAAGCTGTACTAAAAATACACATTCAGCAAGGCTTTGGTTAACAATGAAGGAAACAATGAACTTTAAGAACACATCTGTTAGCCTACTCTCTCTGTCGATTTCCTTTATCTTGCTCTCTGTCCTCTCTTCTCTGTATGTATAATAAATGAGTGCTGTTCTTGACTGTGGATGTGTTAAGTACTTGTGAACGGATATTCTGCACCGCTTCTCCTGTTATGCTCTATTCAGGCACCCAGACAGACGCCACGTGAGACACACAAACCATAAAATACTCCAGAAGAGCATCCCAGGAGTGTTACATGCGCCGCTATTCGGGCCTGACACTCCATGTGTAGCTCTACTGCATGTGTTGTTCCCGCGAGATGCGTAGAACACAATCAGTAGGTTAATTTTAGCAAATAGTTAGCCCAAAGCATGTTGTGGTGTACTTGTTTTGCAGTAACTCTGAGGGCCAAATTATGTACTCATAAGCACATTTCCATTCAAACTAGTTAACATGAATGTTTAAAAAAAAAAAAAATTAGTTAGCTATCTGTAAATCATTATGACAAAAGTCATCTATAGGTTTATAAGGTTTTATAAATGAACATTAGTTAATCTATAATAAATAAACACATTATTACAACAATTTAGAAATTAACTACTTTATTTACTTTTTAAAATAAAATATTATTTATTTATTTATTTATTTTATTTAGTGTTTTTAAAATGGTGTTTAATATAAAATCATTTCACTCCTCAGTGATTTAAAAATGTTTGATCATAACTTTTGATAAAAGTCTATTTGAAATCCTTGCTAAAAACAAACAGTGCCAAAATAGGCAAATACGATACATTTATGGGAGGTTCTCAGTAGGTGTATGAATCTGCTGCCTATGCGTGCAGCGGTGGGAAAGAATTGTCCACCCTTGCAGCAAAATAAACACTGTTCAGTTAATAAATCCTGTCTAATGAGTTTCCTGAGAACATCAGATCTCACAAATCCACCGCGGGGTAAAATACACAGCAGCACCATATAACACACACACACACACACACACACTGAGTTACACAAAGATCACAATGCCATTTAATTAGAGTGGAAAGAGCACTGGAGGGAAAGAATTATTACTGGGGGACAAAAAAAAAGTCACTGGAGGATCTCTACAAAAAAATTTATTTGCATAAATAAAGACATACCATGATTTGTATTGCTTTTATATTAACCAAATTATAATACTTCAGGCTAAGCCTAAAAGAAACCATTATTTGCATTTTAGAATAAAATGTAATATTTATTATTCATTTCAACTAAGACACACCCAGCGGTGTATTTTGTCAGATTTCGCTGAATTTTGTATAATTCTTACAGTCGTTATTAAAAACACAGCTGTCAGGTGTAGACGTACAGTTTGTTCTGTCTGTTATATTATTGCGTACTAGGGTGTCAATCATTCAGCTGATGCAACACTGAAAATATGTTCTTCCCAGAACATTCTACTGGTAGAGACGTCTGGAAACATGGATTGTGTAAATTAAACATGACAGTACCATGAGACTGTTCATCTGTTAGAACGAACTGTGCTGTATGTATGTACTTAATTTAGACCCAGTACCAGTCTGTTTTTCAAGCTGTCTCATCCATGCTTCCCTGGAGCTCACGTTAGAGGTCAGTAAGCATCTTAGCCAGTGGTTAAATCAGGATCACCAGCGACAAGAAGAACTCTCATTGAATGTGACTTGTTTGATAACAATGATAATGCCTGGACTGGCATTAGAAAGTTTGTAGCTTTTAAACTCCACAAAGCTGAAGGTGATTCATTAATGTGATGCTGTTGAAGGTAGTTTCTATAGCATTGCAAAGCAGTTGCTTTTGAGAGGTTATTGGTAGCTGGTTGGTTGGTTTTTAAAAAGTTAATAAATAATTGCATGTATGAAAGTTGTGTTATTTATATTGAAATATCACCAGCACAGACCAAATTCTAACCCAGCATGAAATCAAATGCATGTTTGTTTGTTTTTAGTCAGTAGTTAAAGTTGTTAACTAGTTGTTTTAAAGGAACACTCCTCTATTTATGAAAATAGGCTCATTTTGCTACTAGATCATTAAATCTGATTAGACCATTAGCATCTCTCACTCAAAAATGAGTTTAGATATTTTTCCTATTTAAGGCGAGACACTGCAGGTGAATAGGGTAGATTTGATAAAATATTAAGTTTAAATATGCAAATGATGCATTATTTAATGAAATATGTGCTAATTTGCATACATTTCGGTAACATAAGTTTAAAACACTGGATGAAGTCATTATTAAAGTCCAACGTTTTTACAGAGGGAATCTCATTTAGTTCCTTCATAATTCATAAAATACTTAGAACAGACCGAAAACAATACGTTTTTGGGGGGGTGTAAGTACTACTTAAGTGTAGGAGAAAAAACCCATTTTCAGAAAACAACCTTTAAAAATATGTGTCATAATTAAAATCTATTGATATGAAGTGCTATAAAAGAAACACTTAACAGTGTATTTTGGATGTTTTCTTTCCACTAGTCTCAAAAAATCATTTCAAACCAAAAAGCCCAAAATATCAAATTTGACAGGTGCGTTAAAAAAAACAAGGGTTTTTGCCTACGGTGTCTAGCCTTAAAACCTGACTCTCTGTATCTACATCATGTACTAAGTTGCAATTTTCTCACTCTGGCGTAATAATCAAGGAATTGTGCTGCTGTACCATGTGTGCAGCTGGAGCAATGATATTGCACAGCACCTGAAATTAGTCCTTTTTGAGCGAGATGCTAACGGTCTAATCAGATTCAGTGATCTATGCTAAGGTGCAGCTAAAAGTGCTACCACCAGACACGGAGATCGGCTGAATGGATAAAAGAACGGTAAAACTTAACTGTTTAACGGAAGGGAGTTGGAAAATTATCCTATTTTCAAAAATGGTGGAGTGTTCCTTTAACATGTACAAACGAATCAGATGCACTCTTTACACTTATGTGGCATGGCCACAGAGAAATGACCTGGAAACAGCGGCACTGCACAATCTTTCTGCAAAAGTGCTCTGATTAAGCGAGACGGCATGTGCACAAGCACAAACAATATCGCAGAGATAAGACAATAGTGTACCACATGTATGTCTTATCCCTGCCATATTGTCTGTGTGTAGGATTTGATTTATTGCCTCAATCAGCTGTCATTTTCCCGCTTGGCTACTGATACTTTCAGAGGTACATGGGAAGAGAGAAAATGCATCCACTGACCTGCAAACAGATTGGCCGGAGTGCAGAAGGAGGAGCCAAAGAGAGAGAGAGAGAGAGAGAGAGGGATGAACGAATGAAGAAAGGTAGGAGGATGCAGAGAGAGGAACGGAGCACTAGTTGGGATGGGAAGAACCAGAGAGGAGATCTCTAATAATAGCACTGCAGGGAAGCAAGAGCGTGCCGAGGAAAAAGTGGTATATGCAGCAAAGCAAATCATGCCGACGCGGAGCAATGAAAGAGTGCGATGGAGCGATAGCGTGGAAAGTTGAAAGCAAATGCTCTGCTTTCCCGCGTGCACAATAGGAACATTTTTCGAAAAAGAAAAATAGGAAGCACCAGGAGAAAGACGTTCTCAATGCAAAGGAATTACGACCTCCAGAAAACTGATATCTGTGACCTCTGAAGTTCTTGTGTTTTTGTGAGCCTGGCTGTTTAACTTAAGTCCTTATAAAATGGCAACTTTGGACATGTGTTAAGTTGCAGCGTGTGTAAGTGTGTGTGTGTGAAACATGCCCTCCGCTCGGCCTTCATCTGATGATGCAGAGGTGTGAGAGTCACGAATCCGAGGTCCAGCGGAGCCCCTCATTGGACAGCGCAGAGTCAGAATTCACTCGGGCGGCCCGTCGGGGTCACCGCCTGGCCGTGGGGGCCTTCTACGGCTCCCGGGGGTCAAATGTCAAAGATCAAACAGCACAAAGTGACGTGGTCGCCGTCCAGCCTGGAGGAAAGCCTCAGGATAAGCGTGTGTCTGCCGGTGGGAAGTACGTTGTGTTTTACCTAGACTTGTCGTTTGTGTTGCTCCTAGAGTTCGAGAAGCTGAAGATGGCTCGTGGATGCCTGTGCTGTGTCAAATACATGATGTTCCTCTTCAACCTGCTGTTCTGGGTGAGTGTCAAAGCACATCATGAATTATCCACACTTGTTGTCAAAATGCCTTCTCTTGTCAAAGTTTAATGTGCAGAGACTGCTAGAAGTAAGCTGTTTGTACAATGATTTCCCCCAAAAGTGAGCATGGTGTCGCTGTTAGTCTTACTGTTTGTTTGAAGGGTTTAACAATGTCAGTTTCCGGCTCAGCCAATGACTTAAGTTTGGATCATTAGAGATGTTTGCTAAGGTAAGTATCACTATAATAATTGCTCATAGGGTTGGAGAATTGTGTGATTCTAAAGAATGAAATTGTATATATTTGGACTTTCATTTTGACAGCACCTCAGAGGATCCACTGGTCAGCAAGTGATGTAATGCTAAATTGAAACTTTAATAAGGATCAAATTCATCTTGAATGGCTTGAAGGCGTTTGGCAAAATTATAATTTTTGTTGGAACTTTGCACTTTTTTTAAACAGAATTTTATGTGGATGACTGTCAGATGCATGCAGTGTGGGATAAAAAGATGCTTTGTGCTTGTATTTTTTGCGTATACTATGTGTTATTTTTCCCGTGCTGCACACAGCAGGCCCCTCAGTAATGAAATTACCAGATAAAATTAAAGTAGCAGTTTTAGCCTACAAAAAAAAAAAAAAAAATGATATTAATTAAATCCCAAGTCATGGAAATTGCTGGACATTTTATTTGTATTGCTCAGCTGTAAAATACATCAGTGCAGTCCGTTTATAAAGATTCTAATAAATCATAATAGAAATGAATGCTTGCCTCAATACGTGTAAGATATTCCATTATCTTTCTATCTTTAAATTTCAAGTCTACGAATTATATGTTAAAAATCCACTTAACTCAGAAATCAGTCACTCCTGTAATAATTTTGTTGAAAATTGATACCATACTCAAGTCAAGTCACTTTTATTTATATAGTGCTTTTAATAATACAGATTGTAGCAAAGCACTGAACATTATCAAGTAGGAGAAAAGAGAGATGGTAATGTATAATGACGAGAATTAAACTATTTATTTATCAAATGCAGAGACGGTCTCTGTAATCAAGAAGACGATAGTCAGTAGAAATCTGACGTCCCCAACTAAGCAAGCCAGAGGAAAGGAACAGCAGCAAGAAACCGAAACCCCATCCTTGAGAGAATGGGGAAAAAAACCTTGGGAGAACCAGACTTAGTTGGGGCCAGTTCTCCCAGCACCTAATTTCTAGTTCAGTTTTAAACACATGTCTGACCAAAGTCAATGTTTGTGAACATGTCACACTGAGAAGTAGGTTCATCAGGAGGTGTTAAATGCTTTCAGATCAAAGGCAGTAATACATATTCATCTGAACTAGAGCACTCAAACAAATCCCCCCGCCTTTTATTCTAACGTCTCTTTTAGGCCTCCAGTTTAACTATCAGTCATCTGTGTCTATGTTGTTGTTGTGTGTCTGCAACAGGAAGTCTGTGTGTCAGTTAACGGTTCTGTGAGTTGTGAGATTTCGCTCGTTTGATCTGCTGTGTGTGTTGTTGTTTGTTTGATTCGGAGCCAGTTTAATGACGGAAGCAAGCAGGAAACTTGAGAAAAATCTCCCGACTGATCTAAAATCTCCTGCTGCACACACACCCACATATACACCCATATAATGGTGGAAAAGGGAACATAAAAGAATAAGGAAATTATGTGAAGATTGCAAATGCCTGAAGATTTTACACTGTACACAGCGGGGCGGAAAGGGAATAAAAGAAAGATGGAGGAGTGAGATAGAAAGAAAGATAAAAGTAATTTGAAGGCTTTATATAGAATTACCTTGAGATGGAATGGTTTGTGGTTTTCTTTTGCTTCACTGGAATTTAATTTCGGAGTTTAGTTTTCCATTGAAAAGAAATGACATTTCTGTTTTGAATTACAAGGTTTACAGAGGCGCTCTATAAAGTCTTTTCAGAACATAAGGCAAAAACACTTGATCTCGCAGCTTATGTGAGAGACAGTGGATTTATTGTGTGCATTTTTGTTGTATTTTTATATGGAATGTAAATGGGGAGGTAATGATGTTTCTGTGTGGAGTTGAGGAGGTGTTTTAGGTCGCTGGTAATCTATATTTCATGTGCTTGACATTACTGAGCCTGATGGCTCTCAGCTCTATGTTTAATACATGAGTCAGAAAGTTAAGGCCAGACTGACTTCACTCTGCACAAGGTCACAAACACAGTACACTCATTAGTGGGTGTGAGGTCAGTTTTGCATGTGGGATCTGTTATTAACATGAAGCACTGACTCAACTTTTCTCTGGGAGGTTTCTAATGCTTATTCAATTCTACCTACGTTTAGTAAAAAGTTCTTTCTTTTTGCTTTTTTCCTGTCGTTTCCCTTTTTTTTTTTTTCTGTCATTTTCCTTTCCTTTAATTTCCCATCCTGTTCCTTTCTTTTGTCATTTAGTTTTTTTCTCTTCTACTTTTCTTGCCCTTTAGGATTACGCTAATTTCTTTCATTTAATTTTCATTCCTATCACTTCCTATTGATTTATATTGCTCCTTTCCTTTTTCTTTTTCTTCGTAATCCTTTTTCCTGTTCTGTCTTTTTTCATTTTCTCTCCTGCCTTTTTCCATTCTTCTCTCCTCCATCTTTCCTTCCTTTCTTATCTGTTATCCTTTAAGTTATTTTTTTCGTATTTTTTTATTTCTGTCAAATACTTTTCTATCACTTTTCTTGTGCTTTGTCCTTTAATATTTCCTTGTTTACATCTTTTTAATTATTTCTTTTTCCAGTAATTTTCTATCCATTTTCTTTCTCATTTCCTTTGCTATCCCTCTTCCTGTTGTTCTTTTTTTCATTTCCTGCCTGTCATCCTTTTCTTTTCCATTTCCTTATTTGTTTTCTGACCATTTTCTTCCCTGTTCTTTTCTGATATTTTTTCTCTTTCTATTACTTTTTTTCATACCCCTTCTTGTCATTTGTTTTTTTGTGTTTACGTTTAATATCTTTTCCTTCCTGGGCCAGTTCCAGTATACTGAATTTTCCTATCCTTTCCTTTTTCCACCAGGTTTATTTCTTGGTTTTTCGTATACCTCCCATTATTTCTTTTTCTTTTTTATTTCTTTTCTTTTCTTTTTTCAGTTTTGCTCCTGTTTTTCCTTTCCTGTCCTGTCCTGTCCTGTCCTGTCCTGTCCTGTCCTGTCCTGTCCTGTCCTGTCCTGTCCTGTCCTGTCCTTCCCTTCCCTTCCCTTCCCTTCCCTTCCCTTCCCTTCCCTTCCCTTCCCTTCCCTTTATTTTAATATTTTCATAGTTTCATTCCTTTCCTTTCCTTTCTCATCCTTTTCTGTCCTGTCATGTCATGTCCTGTCCTTTCTAGGGCTGGGCGATTTAACTTTCCTGACCTGACCTTTCCTGTCCAGTCATGTCCTATACTTTCCTTTCCTTTCCTTTCCTTTCCTTTCCTTTCCTTTCCTTTCCTTTCCTTTCCTTTCCTGTCCTGTCCTGTCCTGTCCTGTCCCTTTCTGTCCTGTCCTTTACTTTCCCATCTTTTCCCGTCCTTTACTGTTATTTTCTGTCCTGTCCTGTCCTTGGTTCTTTTTAACCGGACCCAACCTCCCTGCTTTTCCTCAGCCCTGTCCTCAGTCTCCACTTCACTCACCTTGATTGTTTTGATTGCTGCTGCTTCAGACCATTTGTTTAGTAAATGCCTACCTCAGTCTATGTGTGTTTGAATGCAGTGCACAGTTAAGAAAACCTCTGGAACGAATAGTCCCCCAATTTGAAATGCAGGGTTAGATTAAGAACAAACCCATTATGTAGGATTTTCTAAAGGCAGAGAGAATAGATTGAATTCAATTTGTTTGTGTGTGTCTTCATTCTGGTAGTGCGTCATGAATACTAAAATTTAGGTTAAAAGCTGTCTGCTACTGTGGACAGAGTAGTCTTGCTCTGTGCTCTTCCTGTTTATGTTTTATTCTGTTATTTTCTAGTTTGTGTGCTCTTTGGCTTATTTTTCCATGCTTGCATTTGCTCCCTAATTATTTCCTCACAGACTTTCTGATTACTGTGCCATACTTTTCATTTTCATGGTTTTTAAAGTTTTCACCATCTTTAACCTATTTTTCTGACTTGCTCTGCTGCTCTCTCTCTCACTCTCTCTCTCTCTCTCTTTCTCACACACACACACACACATACCCACACACCTACACACACCTGTTTTATCTCTTATTTTTCGTACTCATCATTTTCCAAGCACAAGGGTTCTGTCATTTCAGATTCTTCGTGGTTCCCACTGATTCTCAGAGTGCATGCTGGGTATTTTCTCAAGGGAACTGAATGACACAGCTTTTCACCTTCAGTTACACTCAAAAGAAGAGTGTGTAGGGAGCCAGACCGCTGCACTGTGGGGCATATCTCGCAATGACACACGTTATGTGAGGAAGGATTAACAGAGAACATCTTGCCCTGCTAAATTTAAGACCTTAAAAGTATTTCATTTTATTTTTTCATAAATATTCATATTTAAACATACTCAATCTTTAAGAACACTAATATTTAACAACACAGTTTAATATAATCTTTAGCAAGATTATCCATTTTTCATATTGTCCATTATCTCTGTGTGCAGAACTGGCTGTTGACTCCTTATGCAAACAAAAATCTCAATAGATTATTACAGTTAATGGAAAAATTAATGTTTGGAAATGTAAACTGATATTTCCTACTGGCACACTAAAGTAAAAGATAGAAAGAACTTGACTTAAAACCCTATTTTGAAACACTAGTGTTCCAGTAATTTTTTTATAGATATTATGCTAATACATAATGATAATTATGGAAAAAGACTATTAGGTAAAAAACTAACAACTTAACAAGCGTAAGCTAAAAGATGCTATCTTTAGCAAGAATGTCTATTTTTCTTTAAATATTTTTTCAATTGTCCTCATTTGTAAATGTATAATTTATTATTTTACACATTCACTTGTACTAAGTAGTTTTGCATAGTAGCGTTTATTGGTCATCAGCTATAACATGGAAATAATTACCAGTTAACCATAATGGCCAATTTAAAAATCCATCCTTTGCTCAGAATGTAAAATAAATATAACTTTGTTTTGATGTGTCATATATAAGTATTATATATGACATTTAATGTATAAAATCAAATTTTGCAGATACACATGTACAGTACCACCTCGTTCTGTAAATACAGCATATTCTGAGTTTTCAGTTTGGATCTGGTCCAGGTGTGTTTGCTAACTTTTCCCATTGCCTGGCCTTTAGCAGACTGGACTACTGTTACATTTCGGTTACCTGAGCATGAAATTACAAGAGTTTCTTCTCAACAAGCACACCTTCCACTCTCCTACGATCTAGACACACACAAAATTCACACTTCAATACTCAACAACAACCTTTTATTGCGGACCTATTAGCATTTATATTGCTCTCACAGCGGGGAGAGCTGACACAGGTATCATATTGTTGGCCAGGCATGCACACACACACACCCATATCCTCCCCGAAACAGTAAGTACACCTTACCTTGAGTGAACTTGAGTTCAGAAAGTGGCTCTCATGTCCTCCTGAGACCTACTGACTTCAGTGAATGAAACCAAAGAGTCAGTTTTACACTTTGGGACACGTAAAAGCCTGAAGAAACACTATCGAACTGAATGTTTAGGTCTGTGTGATCCATAATGAATGAGTTTCTGTGTTTATTAATGTGAAATGCTCTCCGCTGTCTGTCTCTCCTCAGTTGTCGGGCTGCGGGTTGTTAGGTGTGGGCATATGGCTGTCCGTTTCTCAGGGCAGTTTTGCCACCTTCTCCCCATCCTTCCCCTCCCTCTCAGCCGCTAACCTGGTCATTACCTTGGGCTCCGTCGTCATGGTAACGGGCTTTCTTGGTTGCCTCGGTGCCATCAAGGAGAACAAGTGCCTGTTGCTGAGTGTAAGTCAACACCTAAACTCTCACAATGCACATTTGCATATGGAAAGTATTGTTAATCCAGGTTTATTTGTAACCTGTGTTAGTGTAATCCTGGGTTGTCAGGTTTTGACACTTCAAATGTGCAATTTATGCATGTTATATTTTAATACAATCCTCTCTGGTTGTCTTCCAAAAGTAAACTAAGAAAAACTTCCTACTTCATCACTTCAGCCGTCGCTGCATTTTTAACTGTTCTTCTCAGGCGATGAAATTAATGTTTCTGCTACACTACAAAGCATATGAATATTTCATTGTTTAGTTGAGACACAAAAAAAGTTTTTTAGTCAGCCAAGCCACTTTGACATAACATAACTGCCCTCTGAAATTTTAGTTTCTGATAAATAATAGTTATCTGTTTTTGCAAATAAACTCGAGACGGATATATATAGCAAGAGAGGGAAAGAGAGATAATTTATAATATTATTAATATTCTACTTTTGTAGAATTTGTAATTTTATAAATGCTAAATTGATATATTAAAAATATTATATACATACAAATTATATAAATATTTGTAATATTATTTGTATATTTTTTATTGTATAATTCTATATTTTATATACACACACATAATATATATATATACATTTTTTGGAACATGTATTAAGATGTTTTTGATCAACTTTGTAAGATTTACAATTCACTTAAAAACCAACCTGATAGAAACACAAAGATGAGCTTTACATATATTGCATGTGTGTGTGTGTGTGTGTGACCTGGTAACAAAAATATGCTCTTTTTTTTTATTTTACACGTATTTAAATGCACTGCTTACCATCATTCATAATTACTTCCAAAATGTTCACATTGCCCAGGGCTTTAAAAACACGTTTACAGGAATAGTTCAGGCAAAAATGAAAATGCTGTCATTAATTACTGTCAGTAATTGGCTTGTGTCATTCCAAATTAAAATATTTGTATTAAATCTGAGACCGTTCATGTACAGCAATATTACTGAAGTGTTCCCAGACCCAGAAACATAGTAAGAAGATGGTTAAAATAATCCATCAGTGGTTCAACTGTGATTTTACTAATCTATGAGAATACTTGTTTGCAAAGGGACTTTATTCAGCAATTTCAAAAGTGTTGCTATTCACAAGAGCACTATGATGCATCATCTTTAAATAAAGCCATTTTTTTTTTCTGTGCACAAAAAGTGGCTTCATAAAATTACAGTTGAAGCACTGATGTCACATGGACTACTTTAACGATGTCCTTACTGGCTTTCTGGGCTTTGGACGTGGTAATTACATTACTGACTGAGATTCAGAAAGCTTTCGGGTTTCACCAAAAATATCTTAATTTTCTGTAATGAAGATGAAAGAAGGTCGGGTGTGGAAAGATTTGAGGGTGAAAAATTAATGAGAGCATCTTCATTTTTAGGGGGAAGCTGATGTAGTGTGCAGCAGTGTGTACCTGATACAAATAATTCACAATCAACCGTACAACTCCATTGGTTTTGGTTGATGGAGAGTGTAGGAGTGCAGAGAAAGGCTGCATCCTCATTTGCACATTCAAACACCTTCTATTGTCATGAATAGTGCAAAAACATGCATTATCCCTCTCACTTGTTTCTGTCAGCCTTTGGGCACAAAATAAATAAAACATATTTGTATGCATATACATAAATAAAACTAATTTACTTACTTCACTGTCTTTTTTCTTGTAGTTCTTCATCGTTCTGTTGATTATTCTGCTGGCAGAGCTGATTTTGCTCATCCTTTTCTTCGTGTACACAGACAAGGTACAGTATGAACAACAAGCATCACACACACACCCCCTCAATCTATATATTACACACACACAAACACCGATCTTACCACCCACCACGCACAGACTTTCGTTACCCACTCAATTCCTGACAACAACAACGGCCCACACACCTGCTCTTCTGGTTTACTCTCTCAGTATTCTTAAAGTTTTCTTCATTTCCAAAAATCCACTCTGTAGCTCCTGTTCCGATCACTAGTGCTTCGTGTGACTCTCAACTTCTCTGCAGGTGAGCGAGAACGCTAAGCAGGATCTGAAAGACGGCCTGAGGCTCTACAACACGGACAATAACATCGGCCTCCGCAACGCCTGGAACATTATCCAAGCTGAGGTGTGTGTGGATGGGTGCAGGTGCAATATACGGCCATCAGTGACAGTAATGGCGGGTCACTGTGAGTTCAGCTGGTTGATTGGGCCACATCTTATCTGCAGCTGCTCTCCACAGAATTGTGGAAGATAACTCATGAAGCCCTCCAGTAGTGAACAATATGCAGGCGTCTGCAGAAATTTTCTTTGCTCTGTGTGTAAATGATGATTCTGAGTATTCACTCTGTCTCTCAGTGGCAGTGTTGTGGTGTAACTGGGCACACAGACTGGCACGATGCCCTGCAGGAGAAAACAGTGCCAGACAGATGCTGCCAGGAACACTACAGAGAGTGCGGTCGCAACACCACTAACGTGTTCTGGTCACAGGTATGGCTGGGGTTTTTTTGTTTGTTTTTTCCCAACATTTAATTTCAATTAGATGTAAATTTGATTTTATTTATATATTTTAAATTCTTTATTTAATTAATTCTTTATTTAATTTATTTGTATTTTTCTTTATAATAGTTCCTCAAATTTAAATTCTAATAGATAGTAAAAGTTTATCTTATTTTTATTATAATTTATTTTATTAAATAGTCCATCTAAGCTTCTCTAGTCTTATTATTTTAATAGTCTATTTTATTTTAATAGTTTCTCTAATTTTTATTGTTTTGTATTAATATTTTATACAAGTAGTATCTCATTTAAATTAATTTTATTTTAGGGTTACATAAATAGATTATTTGGTGTAGTTTTACTTTATTTTATTTTATTGCATTGCACTGCAAAATTAATTTTCAACAATCAAGCCTCTCCCGCCAGCATGTTACTACTCTACTTCTTTCTGACTCTCAGGGTTGCTATGAGAAGGTTGAGGAATGGCTGAACGATAACAAACATTTGCTCGGGACCATCGCAATGTGCGTGCTGGTCTTACAGGTACAAATATTACAATTACACTCATCCTGAAATGTTTTATAAAACAGCTTTGCCTCTTATGATGTCACATCCTGTTTGATGCACTGATGTCATGCTCTCTGTTCTGCAGCTGCTCGGGATGGCATTCTCCATGACCTTGTACCAGCAAATCCACAGGGCGGGAAAGAAGTATGATGCCTAGAGGAAACCACGTGTGACAAAAATTCTCTGAACACCTTATGTATTATTTCAAACCCCGCTTCATGCCATCACAAACTATTACCAGTGAAAATGAAGCTGTATTTTTTTTCCCTTTTTTTTTCTTTTGAGTTTATCAGAATTAATTAAATAGAACAGACTGTAGATATTTTTGCTTGGCTGCTGAGTGGCTAATTTTATTTTTTGGCCTGAGGTTTAACCGCAACTGTAAGATGAAAACTAATTGAAGGGAATGTATTGTGAGAAGCAATTATGGATTTTTGCAGCCGTTAAGCCAATCGCTTTTGGTAGTCCGTTAGCGTACGAACTGTATAAAAATGTCCACATGATGTAAAACCGAATTTTGGAGATCTGCAACACTCGTAAAAGGATACATTCATTATTTCTTATTTTGGACACTTGTGTAGGTGCAGACGCAGTTCCCTTTGCTGATGTAATATATCAATGGCATGCTGTATATATTTCACATTCACATAAATATACTGTACAACTGAGCACAAACAATCCTTTATCTGATGACTTAAGTGTTAGAGAGAGTGGGGTAAGATGTGTCATCTCCTTAATCTACCAAAAAATGCTTTTTTTTTCTTCTTCAGATCCCTTGATATTCAGAAAGGCTCTATTCATTTTATATGATATATAATAAAAACAATGAAATATGTGAAAATATATACAATTCTAAAAATATATATATTAAAAATAAAATGTAATTATAATAATTTAACATGTTTTATATATTTAAAAATATATATATATATATATGTGTGTGTGTGTGTGTGTGTGTGACCATGAACCACAAATAATCATAAGGGTCAATTTTTCAAAAGTTAAATTATACATCATCTGAAAGCTTTCCATTGATATATGGTTTGTTAGGATTGGACAATATTTGTCTGAGATATAACTATTTGACAATCTGGAATGTGAGAGTGCAAAAAAAAAATCTAAATAAATAAGATATATTTATAGTAAGAAATTTCCAAAATATCTTTATGGAACATGATCTTAATGTTTTAATGATTTTGGCATAAAAGAAAATTGAATAATTTTGACCCATACAATGCATTTTTGGCTACTGCTACAAATATAGCCCAGTGACCTAAGACTGGCTTTGTGGTCCAGGGTCATTTGATATATATATATATATATATATATATATATAGTAATTTATTTCTAAGATATTTTACATTTTTATATATATATATAAACATAAATTCCTTTTAAAAGTGTCACAGCTTACCCCATTTTTCCTGGCTTTCATTTGTTAGATGTATAATGTGTTTATATGTTCCATGTATGAGAGAGAGTCTGGACTAGTCATCTGCTTGCTCTGGGGCTTTGTGTCCTGGTGACTCTCTTCTCGTCTCTGTCTACTCTCTTTGTTTTCTCGCTCACTGATCTTTTCAAAGTGCATCTGTACTGCTGGGAGGCAAACGAGCTGTCCTACTCCGCCTACCGTCAGGGAAGAGAGGGAGATGAGATCAAAGGATGCAGGATATAGAGGTTAGGAAATAGAGGGGGAGAAAGACCTAATAACGGCCTCTCTTGAAAACAAACAGTATCATGCAATGGCACCTGAAAGTGTGCAATGAGAGTTAACTTATAAGCCATAACCTCTGCCACCCGTGTGTCGCTCCTGTCATTTTCCCAAAATACATTCCTACTCAGTTTGTGAGTGCTATAGGTATATTTTGATCCACATTTTATATAGTTGCATCATTATAAAGTATTGAATTATAAGATAATTTATTACCAAGTGACATCTGCATTACTGTTTAACCAACATATTATTTTAAATAAAAATAAAAAAATGTTTTAAATAACTTGTTCTTGCCTGACATGAATATTGCAAAATACCCACCTCCAAAAACAAAGGAAAAGATGCAATATGTATATTTAAGCATGGATTATAGTTAAGCACTGTTAAGCTGAATAAAAATGATTTTTAGGAAATACACTGCAGAAATGTAAAAAGTTTTATGTATTTTTATGCTAGTAAGTGGAAGCTTAATTTGTCTTTTGGCTGTCTAGTAGATGGGATATTCAGTTAATTGGTCCCTTTCTTAAACTTGTGGCCTTTCTCTTGTACATTTATCAGTTTTCAATTTTTAGGTAAGCAAGGAATAAACCAGGTGATTCACTTCTTGTGTTTAAATATGGTGTTAAAATATTTAGCATTTTTGTAATTATAATGGTGCTTAGTGAGTGTTCTCAGAACTTTTTAAAAGCATTACAGAACATTTAGAACATTCAAACCTAACATTCTAAAAATGTTTGGAAAAAATGGAATGTTCCATTAATGTTTGAAAAAAGGTTCAAAGAACATTCAGAAATGTTTTCAGAATGCAGATTTGAGCAGAATTTAAAGTTGTTTTTCTGTATGCTTAACACACTTGCTCCGTGTTTAAAGCGCTCTTCAAGTTTATTAAAGCATAAACAGAATCAGGGAGTAAAACAAACCATATATTTCAACATAACTTTGTACAGCTTGAAATACACAACAATACAAAATACAAAGTAGAAAACATTATTGTCTCTTGTTCTCCTGAGAGGAGAGCTGTGGAGAGAGGACGGCCCTCTCTAACACATGAAGCAAGGGCCTTTCTTCTCTCTTTTAGATCTGCTGTGTGATGTTTGGCATTGAGATGAAACTAAAGAAGCTCTGCGTGGCGGTAAGGCTCTCTGTCTCCATCTGTTGGCCAGCCACTAGATATAATTGTATGAGTGTGTGAAGAAGCAGGAAAAATATACCTTAAAAATGAAACATTCTTATATACACATACCAGAAAAAATACAGATTTTAGGCTCATTTTGCAGTATAGTGGTTCAATGGTTCGCACAAAGCATGATGCAAATGTGTCTCTGATGCCCCTGTGTCTGTATGCTTAGTGTATTGTGATGTGTTACTTTATGGGGCTGATTTTATTTTACCTAGAGAGAGTTCCTGCTTTTTGACATACAACGCATTGGATTGAGACCCTATAGAGATATGTTCTCAGACATTTGACGGGGGATTGCTGGAAATATTGAGAAACTGAAGAAGGAGTGTCAAAACACTGAAAACTCCATGAGTGTTTGTCTCTTTCTTTCTGTCAGTAGCAGTCCTCTTTTTTTTCCAGTTATCCCCAAACCCATCTCTCTGACTGAGAAGACTTCAGCTGTACTGACTCGCTGTTGTCTCCGTCTGCCTGCAGCCAAGCAAAGGTAAATAAAACATCAGATGAAAACAAAAAAGTATACAAAATTTATTTTAGGTAAGCTCAATAAGCATCTGTGGCATGGTGATTACCACAGAAAATGTGTTTGTACCCACTCTTCAAGATATTATGGAAGCCTTAGAGGCCGTGCATTATTTTTTTAACAAAATCTCAACAAAAGTTGTTTTTAACTAAATCTCTGCACCATACACAACCATTCAAAGGTTTGGGTTTGGTAAGGCTCTTTGATGTTTTTGACAGAAGTTCTGCTCACCTAGTCTGCATTTATTTGATAAATACAATAAAAATATTCTAAACAATTATTACAGTTTAACTGTTTTCTATTTTAATTTATTATCAATGCTGAACAGTTGTCTTAGAACATTATCTATACCTATATATATATATTTTTTCTAACATTAATACATGTCTTTACTGTGACTTTTGAGAATTTAATGTCCATTTAATTTCTTAATAAATCAAATCCCCAATCTTTTAATTGTGCAATGTATAGTGTATATACTACTATATAATATATGAATTAATTTGTTTTGTTTATCTTATTTTTATTAAATAATATTACTGTTTGTGTTGTGCTGCCAGTAATTAATTTATTAATTATAAATTACACTGATATCACATGGTATCTATGTTATGTCCATTAGCTCTATCCATTAGTGGGTCAATGACGTATAAGGATTTTCTACAAGCAAACCTGACATTTCTCAAATACAAAAAATAGTATCTTTTGTAATTGTTCAAGCATTAAAAATGTTGTATGCACATAAACTTTTAAATGAAGTGATTTTAGTGTGTTAGTTTTGATCTCGGTGAACTGGCCTTAGCTTTAAAAAAGGTCAGGTGGTGCGACCGTGATTTATCTTAAAATTAATTAATTTGCAATGCATAACATTTTTCCCAGTAATTAAAATGTTTAGAAACAAAGCAGTCATATTTTATTTAGAGTTTTTGCAAATAATTATCTCATATTTTGGTTCTAAAAATTATAGAATTAAATATAAATCATAAATAATTATTCAAATAAACAAGTAAATTCTTTGTTTCTAAACACTTTAATTACTTTTAGAACTTTTAAAATATGTTTTACATGTTAAGGAAATGAATTAATTTTAAGATAAATCATGATATAATAATATCATATCATGATAAAATAATTTTGTGATGGCATCAAGCTCTGCAACACAAAACTGAACTCACCTTGCTCGCAATAGCTTTCAGTTTACCAAGTAACGAAGGAGTATTTGAGTAAACAACATCGTCCTCATTCTCCTCCCCCTCTCCCTCTGCTAGTGCACAGCTGTCTGCTGCTGGCAACTCACAGTCCTTATTGGCAGACATCACTAGTCTGGAGTATTTATATTCAAGTCTGTACAAAAAAAGAAAAGAGGTCAAAAATCAAAAAGCACTTTTTGCATCTTGAGCTCCATTGACAGGTTGGTTACCTTTTGTTCTTTTTCCAGAAATAGCATGTCAGAGAAACCAAGAGGACAGCCATAAAGGCTCCGCCCCCAATTCCCGCTTTCACCCATAGGCTGACCACCTCACAGTGGGCAGAGGTCTTGTTCGGGAGCGGTACTCCTTTAGTGCAAAATTTTGGTTCATTCCACACATAGAGGGTGTCCTTTTATAAGAAGGATACATGATTGATCAAAAAGATGCCAAAGGAATTTTACTAGATGCATTTGTAGAAGATGTACCTGCACTCCTCCTTTGCACGCTCCTTCTATCGAATGGTAGTCGGTTTCAGTGCAGAGAGGACAAGCGCTAGAGCTTTCCCAGAGGAAATGAAACTCACAGCCATTACATGTACCGGCTGGGCACTTGCTAAACACACAATTAAGAAGTGTTTTTTGCGATTAACATTATCCTTAATTCAAGCAATTAAAACTGTTCGTAAATGTAAATTATCAGGCGTTTATAAGGTTCATTTCAATGCATTTGGAACCCAGCTCACTCGCAAAATCAACAATTCTCATTTCACACACAGACATAAACATTGAATATTCATTGCATATTTGCAACTGGCCTGCAAACCTTTAAATTCTATATATATTAGCATTTATATTAATAACGTTGTTTCACTCAGAGGTAATATTTCAGCTATGATAATTCACCATATACAAAAGATGCAAATTTGAAAAATGCAAATTTTTGTCACACAATCTGTTTTATTAAAAAATTAATTACCCATATGGACTGTTTTTCTCCATTAACTGAGATACTGCTCATTTTAATCGCATTTGAATAAAAATCCAATGCATTAAACATATTTAATATGTTAACTTGGTCCTAAAACGCATAGGTTTGTGAGCAAATAGAAAGCATAGAAAGACACGCACCTTGGCACAGTGAGCTCTCCACGCGCACTCTTCTCTGGATTGCAACGCAGAGTCACGACTGTGCCACGGCCGTTCAGACAGGATGCTGTGGGCTGTGGAGAGCTGAGGTGAACAAAAAAAATACTTGTATTATCAGTGAAATAGAAGCCATAAAGAGTTTACAATCTGGGAAAGCACCTGGACCAGACGGGCTTAGTCGGGAATTTTACAAAGAATATAGAAATGTATTAGTTGATCCCTTACTAAATATGCTCAGTGACTCACTTGTAAAAGGTCATTTGCCACAGTTTTAGAGACCCAAATATATGCTTTATTTTAACTAAAGGTAAGCAAACAAGACCTATTTTGCTGCTGAATGTATATAAATGTAAATAAATGAAATATCATTGCTCACATCAACTACTCTACCTATTTTAAACAAGTTCATCTTTCTTTATTTACCGATAGAAAAAGTTGATATCTGGAGCTTTCCATGAAGACTCAGGGAAGAGGTCTGAGCTGACAGTGACCCCATCTAGATTTTTGTGAACAGAAGCTCCTGAAAAATGAAGGAAATTAGACAAGTAAGACATTAAACACCTATATTCTGAATGGAGCTAAATACAACATCTTTATGGTAGATTACAGGTGGCCAAATTTCCGATATATTCTGTTTTTCAAACTTTGTTTTTCATTGCAAAAAAATGATTTCTAAAGGATCATGTGATAGGAGTGATGATGTTGCAATTTCAGCTTGGCATCACAGAAATAAATTGCATTTTAAAATTCTACTAGCCTAGAAAACAGCCTTATATGTTAAATACTGTTAAAGAAATAAGCTCACCAAGGAAAGTGTCAGCCAGGCTGATGGACTGAGATGACAGTGATGTCCTAAAGCCCCGTCCATCTGCAGGGATGATGGTCGATTGGCACACAAAAGTCTCGACGAAATTGTTAAGGTCAACGGATTCGTTTTGCAGGTCCTTATTGGATAGATCAGTCACATTGTCAGTGCACACCGCCACCTTCCTCCCCTGCGAAAGACAACAAAATATGCACTTTGTGATGATCTAAAAAGCGAATTAAACCTATTTCTATACTCTCTATCAAAGCAGTCTATTTTTATTCAGCTAAACATAGAGATGTGTGCATGTGAGAGTACCTCAGCCCCACACAGACTGATATTAAACTGGTGGTAGTATTTAGTTCCCTTGGAGGTGAAACTAGGCCCATTCATGATTGACCCCACTGTACTCAAGGCGCTCAGTTCGTAGCTCAGCGTTCGGTTTTGATCCACGTGCGAGAAGGTGCAATCGTTAAAACACACGGAGTGCTCCTGAACACACGCAATTTGCATGTTAAACAGTGTTAAAAACCAACATAGTCATGCATTACCTCTCGGTTTTACTCATACCTTGTTGTTCTTGCTTCCAGGACCGCAGGGCTGACAGGCCTCCTGGCCATAAATGTGATGCCCAGAGAGGAAAGTGTTGGGTGGGCATTCCTGGCACTGGTTGGTGTCTTTGTTGATGAAGTGTCCAGCGGGACAGGGGACACAGGAAGAGCCGTCGTGCTGACTCATCATAGCACAGGCGTGGCAACCGGACGCTGAGCCATCCATCGCGTTAGTCACTGTGATCGAGTAGATCTTTGCAATGTCATTGACATACTGACGCACCTGGGAGAGAAAGACGCGGCGAGTGAGAGCTTTTCCACGTGACAAAAAGGTATTGATACTCATTTCTTCGGTGAATACTTGCATCAGAGGCTTTGTTGGTGCGCTGGAAAGCCCATGTGTACGAAACTGAAGCATTTTTTGTCATGGTGTGGGTGTACGCTTGTCTCGCTTTACTTCCTACCCATGATTCCACAACATTTGTGCTCTTCCTGTTTACGTCCTATGGAGAAAACACATTTATTTATTAAATAGCTTGCCGATTAATTCATTATGATGACTGGAATATTATTCCCAAACATTATTTATACAACATTCATGATACGTTTTTAGCTTAACTGTTTGTATTTTTTCCTTTTTTTAAAAAAAAAACGATATGTTTTGAATGTTCAGAGGATATTCAAAAATAACATTTTCATAACAATAGCTAATAGATTACTTTCTTTACCAGTGCATCCTACTGTTTTACATACTACTGTTTTGGTTAAATTGTTGTCTTACTATCATAAAATAGAGTTCGCAGTCTGCGTTGCAGCTGGTCTCGAAGATAAATGTGATTCGTCCGAACTCAGTAGCTGAAGCATCGTCCACAGAAGTAGGAAGTCTGAGAGAGAGAGAGAGAGAGAGAGAGAGAGAGAGAGAGAGAGAGAGAAAAAGAGGCCACTTTTAAATGTTCTATGCTCAACTAACATTTCAACACTGGAATTGCAGATCTCACTCACTTGAATCCAGGTACCCGTAAATTTAAGATGAGGTAATCGTTATCTGAGCCACCCACTCCACTGCGAATATGGTCACCCGCAACTTCCCAACCTACGGAAACAAATGAGCTGATCATAGACCGTTTGCTTCAGTGGCCTGTAATGTTGTGTGCGTTCATGAATGAAGAGCATATCTAAATTAAGAGTTTATTTGCAAAAGCAATCGGTTTTTTAAATGTTCAAAAAGTATGCTTTTTTATTATGTTATTTATTATGTAACAACCTAGTTGTTATAACTATATGCAATATATGTGTATGTGTGTACATATTTATTGAAACTGAAAAAAATGTATGAAACAATATAATTTTTAATAATTAGTTATTACTTTGTAATAATGACAAAGAATCAGCAACACATTGAATTGAATGATAAATATTGAAATAGAAAGACTAAAATATTAAATATATGAATATTACATAAATTAATTATTATGCTAATTATTTTAATAATTATATTTTTGTTATGTGCTCTTGTAACTAAATATATATATATATATATATATATATATATTTTTTTTTTCTATTTAGCTTCAAATTTTATTTTAGTTTTATTAGGTATAAAAATGTATGTGTGTTCATATTAGCTTTCATTGGTATATTTCCGTTTTTCATTTTAATATGTAAGTAGTAAGTTCTAGTAATTTTGTTTAAAGATTAAAGATAAAAAAAATATTTTTTTTATGATAAGGATTTATATTTAGCAATTTCAGTAATCTTTGTACTTCAACTTAGTTCTAAATGTATTTTTTAACTTATGTTTTTCCATTTCTACTACTCTTACCATTCATTTCATCACATTTGGAGTTGCCCACATTAAAACAAGACGTTTTCATATTCCTCGGCAGGATGTTCCACCACTTGTATTCATATCCCAAAGAAGGTTCAGTTCCTCCCGGGCATCTTTGACATTCTGTGCCAAAACAAATCATCTCTGTTACACATCAGTACCAGTAAACCAACAGTGTTGCATAATACATGAGTATGTCTATGTTAATGTGTTTATATATACCTGTGGTGCCATCGGAGTAGGTGCCTTGAGGGCAGGGTAAACAGGTGGAAGAGTTGTGCATGTAAAAACCTGGGTTGCAAGGCGGACAGTCCTCTTTCTCTCCAGAAGGGGGCAGCGTCACAGCACCAGTCACATTCTCCACACACACCTGAGGCTCCACCCACCTGTACAGCATCTGGGTCTAAAATCATACAGGAATAGAAAAATGAGCAAATTATCCACACGATTTACAACAAAATACTGCATTATGCATTATATGTCCCCTACCTTTCCATCACTATCACAGGCCGTGTGGATTTGAAAATAGTCTTTCTCTGAACAAGGAGGTCTTTCTCTACACTGCGACCATCCCTCATCTAGAGCACACACATAGAGAAACATTAGGGTGACCATATGTCCTTTCTTTCCCAGCCAGGATTCTTAATTGCCTAAATGTCCGGATTTTGGCAATGTTTACCTACTGACAAGCTATTACAGGTCCTAGAGTCCAACTGAACGATTATGTACACTACCCGCTTGCTATTGGTCAAACTACTTTTCAGTCATTACCTTCAGTAAGTATGAATATAAAAGGAAAACAAAGCAAAATTCAGACATATTAGACAATATAGAAATACTGACATGGAAAAATAGATGTATAGACACTAAAAAAATGTTTTAGTTACTGCATTGTATTGGATTCTTGTTAAAATGATAATAAGAAGCCGTATGTGACCATCTATCACAAAACCAGTCATAAGTGTCCTTTTTTTTTTTTTATGCTTTATGCATCAATATAAAAAATAAATTGATATATTCACAGTAGGAAATTGACTAAATATCTTGCGACATGATGGGAACTTAATATCCTAATGATTTTTGGCATAAAAGATAAGTCAATACAACCCATACAATGTATTTTTGGCTATTGCTACAAATATACCCCAGCGACTTAAGGTTTTGTGGTCCAGGGTCACATATGTAGATTGGCACAACAAAGAATGCAAGAACTCGTCTGAATGATTGATTATTGGTGTGTTTTCGTACGGGAGTACTGTGTTTTGGAGCATGGTGTGCATGAACTGGCTCCCTTTCCAGAGTAAGTGTTCCTGGGGCAAAGGTCACATGAGGAGGAGCCTGGGGTTTTACTGAAGGTGCCCGGCCTGCATGGAAAACACTCCGAGGTGTACGCCACACCTGCACACAAACATGTAAAACAAAGCAAATTGTTTAAAATGCATCTGAATTCATTCGCCATAAAGAAAGTTGTGAGATTTCATCAGAATCTCTCACCTTCGATCTGGATGTTCTTCAGAAGGACCGGCTTCACTGGTTTCCCACCCAAGAGCATTCCTGTGGTTCTCCAGTACAGAATATTAGTTCCTGACTTCAGGTTTACCTGTGATATACAAAAAACAGCTGACGTTAGACATCAACACTGCAAAATCCTAAAAGGGAAATTTTATTCTGTAATCATTTTCTCACTCGCTTTTTGCTCCAAACCTTTCCCTGGAACACAAAAGCAAATTATTTTGTCAAAATATCTTCTATGGTGTTCAGAAGAAACATGCAAGTCATGCAGGTTTGGAACAACATGAGGGTGAGTAAATGATGCCTGATTTGGGGTGAACTGTCCCTTTAAAAATCACTAACCGTATGGGTTCCCCACTCTCCATTAGAGGTGAGTTTGATCCATTTCTCACTTCCTGTCTGGTCCATCTCCTGACACTGGTCATTCTGAATCTGCATCAGAAGTAAAACTGTGCTGTCAAACGATTAATTGCATTCAAAATCAACGTTTTCGTTTACATAATATATGCGTGTGTACTGTGTATATTTACTTTATATAAACATATATATATATACACAAATACATACACATGCATGTTTATATTTAAGAAAACATGCATATTAAATATAATTATAAATTATATTAATATACATATATGCATATAAATACATGTAAATATATATAAATATATCAAAATATATACGTGTGTGTATTTATATATATATGTAATATAATCACGATTAATCATTTCACAGCACTAAATAAAAGAGATGTGTTTTGACTTCAACACGTTTGTAAAACAATTACTGAAAGACGTATAGAGTAAAACATACAAAGAACTCGAAGAAGACGTTGCTGTCGACGTATTGATAGTCAAAGGAGACGGATCCCTGCTTCATGAGATGCACTGCATACACCAGTGACACTGTGCAGTCGTCACGATTGGATTCCAGGTGAGTTCCCTGAGGTGTCCATGAAGAACTGCAAGTAAACGTTAACAGGTAGATCGACATCTGTAAAAGCTTAGAAGATAATGGAATATGTGGATAAATGATAGGATATGTGGATTTAAATTTCAGGATGTAACTTGGCACTGACTTGTTGCAGGTCATTGAGTCATCTCCTGAACCTCCTGAGTCCATGTATGTGGCCAAACTGCTGAATCCTGCAGGAATGGCATCCCACTGGTCAAAACGTACGCCGCTGCCCAGTGAATAAGAGCCGGCCGCACAGGATGTGCACTTCTGGGATGACATCTCTAAAAACTCCCCAGCTTCACAAGAAAAAGCTGCACAACAAGTAAGAACAGTGACACAATGCAAAGACGTACTATAGTGTTCAGATGTACTAAAATATAAAAGCAAGGAAATGTTTTAATAGTGTGTTTGAGCCAGCGTTCTTTGAATTAAATGCCACTTGGTTTGATATTTTAAGTAATGCAATGCATGTTTATTGAGGGTTTCTCACTGCAGTCTGTGCCTCTGACAGGCTCTGGAAGGCCTGAGCAGCTTTCCTGTCTGTGAGGAATGGCAACTCTCCATCTGGAGCCTGTGCTGTCACACTCTGTGTACTCGAAGTAGTAGTCTGTCTGAAACACACATGCAGATATCGACATATTCAAACATTTATATCAAATTGCTGTTATTAGAGTATTTTAATCCGCTAATTATATATACAATTAACATATAATATTATTATATTATATTTTACAATATGTATATATCACATTTTTTTGTATAGTAATCTGTCTATAACACAAATTATATTCAGACATTTACATTATCCACTATTTATGGTCATGTAAAAAACATGTAATATGCTTAACAGAATAATAAACAGAATAATACAAAACAATATAATAATAAAAATAAATAAAACAAAATAAAATCCTGGATACATGTGCAATTATAGACACTTGACATGCATAAAAATTACAAATAAAACTACTCATGTGCTCTTCTCAAATTCTCTTCTCAGTTTAAAATAAAAAACTGAGAAAAAAAAAGAGAAAAAAAAGAAACCCATGGACAAAAATTATTTTAAGATGCTTAAAACAGATTTTTATCTTAAAATAAAAATATGTAAATAAATTAACTAAAATAAAATCATGCATATATATATATATATATATATATATATATATATATAATGGACAATATTTGACATGCA
>JAUMHP010000044.1:4826017-4839266 GCA_032361065.1 Enteromius trimaculatus | reverse complement strand
TACTTCTTCTGATCAGTTTCATGTTGTCGAGGATTCGAAGTCACTGAAAGTGCTTCTGCCGCCTCGTGGCGCGGATGAAGAATGCACTTCACTTTGCTATCACATGTCGTTCATATAGCTGCAATATTACAGGCGCTGCTTTTCATTTAATAGGACGGACACCAATTATAGGTGCTTTTGAAACATTGCTTCATTGAGCTTCGAATCTTTTGCTTGACTAGATTCAGAGCATGTAACTTACTAAATGCAATACGAGCACAGTTCAAACACGTTTAATGACAGCCTTTACAAAGTAATTACTAGTGTTTTCCTCAACATTCGTTTTGTTACCTTAAATATGAGGTTTCTGTATAATTTGTGTTTTATTATTTTTTACATCTTGCTTTGTTTGCTTTTGGAGGGGTTTGGGTAATCAGGCAAATTACAATTAACTATCACTCATTATTTTTCCATTATACACAAAAGTGTCTGTTATTAAACTCAACGTAAATTATAGAACTGACCTTAGATCAGATAACCCCATAAACTGGTCAGTGGGTTCACCAGATTAATGTCCCAGCAGCCAACCATTAAAATGCTTCAAAATATGTTTTACCACACTTTTGCTGAAATCGCATGACTTGACCAGTCTGATACATGCTCTGAATCTAGTCAATGAAGCAATGTTTCAAAAGCACCTATAATTGGCGTCCGTCCTATTAAATGAAAAGCAGCGCCTGTAATATTGCAGCTATATGAATACGACATGTGATAGCAAAGTGAAGTGCATTCTCCATCCGCGCCACGAGGCGGCAGAAGCACTTTCAGTGACTTCGAATCCTCGACAACATGAAACTGATCAGAAGAAGTAGAAACACTAAAGAAAACACAACCGTTCGTGTCAATGTGAGTTACTGAAAGCACACATAAACAAGCACTACACGCGTTCACAAAATAAACCTTAACGTTAGTCGAAAATAAGATGTTTTGTAGTTATTAGAGAGTCAGTTAATCGTGTATTAAAATGTAACGTTAACGTTAATTTCACACAACCCACTGAACTGTGTGCCACGAGACTCGAGGCTGTTTGTAAATGTATCATCAATCACAAACACAAATACAGTACCATTTGTTTTGTGATCAAGTGATGAATACTGGTTTTGTTAGGTGTGTTTACGTGCTGTCAAACAGTGTGATCGATTAACGAATCGGACCAATAGGAGTGGATGAGGGCACCGCCTCTCCTTCCGGATTGGATGTTTTGTTTTTCATTCAGTAGCAGCGTATCAGATTAACAGCTCTCTCTCTCGCTGCATGTGTCTGTGTGTGTGTGTGTGTATATATATATATATATATATATTTTTTTTTTATATCCATTTAACCACTTAAACTTTTACTTTAAATAAAAAAAAAAATATGTCAGGTATATTTAATTTATTGTCTATATATAAATATAGAGTATCTTCAAATGTCATTTTTTTTTTTTACATCTATTTTTTCAAACTAACTCATATAGTATAGAAAATAAAATTCTTTATCTGTTCTCCTGCAGAGTAAGAGATGTGTTTGAACGGAAGCAGAGCTCTGGGGTGCGTGGACAGACATTGACTGTAATGATGGACATCTGCTCACGGATTGGTAAGACTTCTAATGTATGTATTTTTTTTCTCGTCGTGTACGACGTGTAGGTTACCATCATTTTCTTTTTGGAGGGTGACTCCTCTAGAAAGCAAATGATGGTAACCTAAACGGGAGGGGAAGGGACGGCGGTTCAAAATTTTTATACAGCCAAAAATAAATTTTTTCTGTCAAGAAGCATAACCCCTGCTGGACATGGTGCCAGGGCTCAGGGGGGACCCGACTCGTCCCCATCCCTTCATTCACACAACACTCACACATTACGCGGAGATCTGGCTGGAATTGAACCAGCAACCTCTGAACCGTGAGGCAGTGCTCTACCAGTGAGCCACAGATCTCTTGTCTGAACATGTGCTGGAACTTATATTTCACTTTTCACTTGTATGTGATTTTTACAATAAGTCAGTTTGCTTGGGATTGAACCAGCAACCTCTGAGCCGTGAGGCAGTGCTCTTACCTGTAAGACTACAGATCTCTTGTCTCAACATGTGCTGGAACTTATATTTCACTTTTCACTTGTATGTGATTTTTATAATAAACCACAAGGGCTGGGATTGAACCAGCAACCTCTGACTTATGAGGCGATGCTCTTACCTGTGAGCCACAGATCTCTTGTCTGAACCTGTGCTGGAACTTATATTTCACTTTTCAATTGTATGTGATTTTACAATAAATCAGTTTGACTGGGCTTGAACCAGCAACCTCTGAATTATGGGACAGTGCTCTTACCTGTGAGCCACAGATCTCTTGCTTGCGTTTGTGCTGGAACTTATATTTCACTTAACCTGTGTGTGATTTTACAATAAACCAATTACAGGTGTGAGTCGTACCTTGAACCCATGCCTCTATCACAGCTGTATTCGTAGGTAACGTGTGTTTAACCACTAACCCATCATGCCTCTCGCAATAACACTTGTGTTTGTTGCACTGTGTTGTAAATAATAGTATCAGTATAGCGTAAACAATAGTGCAGCGCTTCCCAAACCTGTTCCGGTATGTGCCCTGCACAATTTGTATGTCTCTATAATCAGACACACCCACATTCAGGTCTTGCAGTCTCTACTAACGAGCTAATTAGTGGAATCAGGTGTGTTAAACGAGGGAGACACAGAATGTGCAGATGTTGTCCATACATTTCTCTTTCCCTACATTTCATGCAAATTTAATGTGGTGACCAGACCACTGACCGGAGTTTAATATGTGGTTTTAACTCAGGTCAGATATATAATTTAGGTTCAGTTTAATGACAGACACTTGTGTGTGTATATAATGAATAAATGGTGAGCGAGTTGATTGTACTTTGTGGGAAAAGGTGCACAAGCAACAGGGATGAGCACAAGCTTAAGAATACTGTGAAGCAGAGCTGATTTAATAATCAGTCAATGATTTATCAATCAGTATGCGTTTCAGTCCTCATCAGTGTTGTCAATGCTTTCAACTGAGAGTAACTAACTGGCAGCTAAATGTCACTAGATTACATCATAATGGCAAATTCACAGATGTACATAAAGATGAATATAGATCCGTGGGCAGATGAGAACTTAGATAAGGTTTGTCTTTGCCCTTATGTTATATTTGTCCCTCATAGATGAAACTGTCGTGAAGTTTTAATCAACATGTAAGTAATGTGAGCAAATGGTAGGGTTTTTTTTATTTGACGGATAAATAAAATGAGCTTTGTTCTTTTTTAATTCCTGCAAAACAGTGACAAAATTTAATTTGGGATATTGCAAAACTTACTATTTTATGATTAAAATGTTTTGTCTTTGCAACCCAGAAAGTTTACAGAAAATGGAACGCAGGCTTATTTACGAAAATGTTCTTATGTTATTTTTACAAATTCAACTTTAATTTAATTAGCTGTGGATATGATCTGATTTGTTAATTATCAATCTAGTTAAAGGCAAGCACCATCTAGTGGTCACAAAGACCTGGTGATTTCCCTTATGTTTCAGCAGAACTTGGATAACACCTTTGTTGTTTCACAACTTTGTATTAAAAAAACAAAGCACAACAAAACTGCATATTGTGTATGTATTTATTCATTACATAAAAATCCAAACGACAACAGTCGATAACCATAATTGTAAGGTTTTCACCATATCAAATAACACAGTGTTCAGTAATTTAGAAAAATGAACAAGAAGCATCATTTACAATGACTGCTGCATGTCTTTAATCAAGTGCTCTTATTCAAGATTGCATTTCTAATAATTTAAATAGAAAATAAAGATTTTTCCTAATTAGGAATGTACCATAGGTGTGTCATGTACAAATATAAAAGCATTATGCAATACATTGCCATGGCTTATTTTAAAACCTCCCAGTCTTGTTTATTACATTGGCATATAGGTTAAGCTGTGTACAGCATTCAGGGTGCAAAATGTGTGCACGGACATCCCAGAGTGCTACTGATCGCTAGCATATTTGCATCTATAATATGTTTAGTCTTCTGACATGGCTCCCAAAGGCAGACTGGCCCTGCCCACATGGGGCTTGTAGGAAAATGAATTCTCCTGATTGAAGAACTCGAGTGGGGTTCCAAAGCACCCACATAATGATGAACATTCCGCTGATTGGGACGCCTCCCGTGGAAACAGCATTATAAGGCATTGCTCTGTTTATCACGTCCCACGTCATGGAAATACAAGTTGGCACAGATACACAGCAGAACGATGGAACAGAGCATGTAGTAGATCAAGTTGCGAAACTTGGGCTCCAGATCTCCTTGCCTATACCAGTATATCTGTGAGAGAAAGCCACGGATGTGATTTCATTCTATTAGGAATTGCATTTGAGGCCATTTATGTCATTGCGGCACCATTTAAACAATTAAGCATAATGCGTTTTAGATTACATTGAAAGTTCTTACTCACCAGAACCAACACTGAACCGCAGACTAGCATGATACAGATGGCAAAGAATATATTCAATGGCTTGGGAGGAAGAGATGGGAAGACGAATGAGCTAATGATGGTCACCTGAAAGAGATGGCGAAATTTCAGAGTTATGTGTTTAACAGATTTACCGAGTTGGTCGATAGAGGTAAAACTTACCAGAACGAGTAAAGACGCAAGTCCACCGATCACTAGATTGATGATTCTATCCTGAAAGTGATGGATGAAAATATATTAGTGTCGTTGACAGAAAAGAGTTGCACTTAAAACAGGTGCTGCAGTAGATATTATTTACATAGCACCAATATATGACATACCTCAAGAATGATCAAAGCTTGTTCAATTTTAAAATAACGAATAGTCAGGTTGTGAGATTTAAAGGAATAGTTCACCCAAAAATGCGAAAAAGTTCATCTCAGGTTCCCCTTTCAAATCCACCAACATATTATTAATGTTGAAATGCTAGTATGCACTTGTAAAAAAACTTGATCTGTGCATAATTATATCCTGATTAATGCAAGACATTTTTTTTCACTAAAGAAACAATATTATGGATAGAGACTGAATAAAGAATTTTAGGTTAAAATGGCTAGATATATTTCTTTATTTAATTCTTTTTCTTTCTTTCTTTCTTTCTTTTTTTTTTTTTTTTTTTTTTTTAAAAACAATGGTTTGGTGGACTCATTTGTATTAGTTTTTTTATATCAGCTGTTCGGACTCTCATTCCGACGGCACCCATTCACTGCAGAGTTTCTTTCCATGCAAGAACCATTATGCATAATCCAACATGCAACCTATTTTACTTTCACAATGTGACACTTTTCCAAGCAAACCTGATGTTCAATAAGAAAACCATGGTTCTGATAATATAACGGGTGCTTTACCCTGGCCGATGTCTCCCCGAAAAGAGGCCTGTTATCCATGCCGCTGGTGCCATAGGTGCGTGTCGTGAAGTCATCCATGGCCAGAGCAGTACACACACACCCTTTCCTGATATCTTCTACCAGCAGCTCCCCCTGTGGAGTGGAGGACGGCAGTGCATGTCCACTGCTCTCTAGGTTGGGTTTCTCCTCACGGCAAGAGATTTATAAGCAGGTTACCTAGAGATTCAAACAATGAAAACATTCATTTAGTTCACTCATAATTTAATGGCACATTAAAGTGTGTGACATGAACTAATAAATCCCAGATGATATGTCACAAACTTTGCTCCTTTTCCCATGGGAATGTTGCTTCAGAGTAACACAACAAGCCTGCCTTTCTACTAATCAGCCCAAGGGTCTTGAGTTTTTCCAGGCGGACTGGATCATGAAAGCATAAGAACAGCCTTAAAAATGTGTGATCGGTCATGTGAGAGCTTGATCTTGACGTCAGCGCAGAAGGAAAGAAGGCTCTGCTCAGTTTGTGAGGTTTGTGGCTTATGCAGAGCCCTGTTAGGGTTTATTTTACCATATAGTCACATACAAATATAACACTTACGCCAATTTATTTCTGTCACAATGGTGTCACTAGAAACCACATCCTTAAAGAGACAGTTCATTCCATTACTGTTAATAGTTTTTGTCCTGCGAGTCAAATAAGTTTGGAACAACATGATGTATGTTAATAATAACTATAAGCAATTTTGGATGAACTTTTCTTTTCTTAAAACTACATGCATAATTTTATGTATACAACCTACAGCATATTACCTTGCAATCCGATGCAAATCTTCATTATGATAATGTCTCAGAAATCCTGGATGCAGATCGTGTGAAATGTTATCCAAGCATGGAAGACAATGATGATCTCCAGACTATTTTCAGCTCTGTAACCAAATAAAGCAAATGGACCATTAGTGTCTAATGTCAAATTCATTTCCTAGTATTGATTGTTCTAGTCTAGAGTCTTCTCAAAAAGGTGGCCTATTTAAAATTGCTTAGTAATAACAAAACAATCATACTACCCTTTAAGATAACCACGTTCATCTAAACGCCTTATCAGTAACGTTACAGTAAATTAATTTACTGCTTTGACTGTAATATCATTACAAAAATGTTTTTGTTTATATATGCACTTACATACTATTCAATAAATATCCTTCACTAAACTCTCTTTTTCTTTTGGTCTTGGTGTGACAGCTAAGCGCAATGCTTTCAGTCAGGAAAAAAGTAACGTTACATATGACTACAAACAGATTGTTGTTGCAGATTAATATTAAGCCATGAAAAAGCTAACACGCTAATGTTAAAGAAAAGAAACCAGCTGACCGGCACAGAAAGAATTTAGAGTATAATAAAATATTAAACTTATTAAACTTACCTGTATTTAACAAATACAGGGATTTATTGATCACACGGGGGTGTTTTCCGATCGGAACATTATCCGCATGACTTCAAAAGATCAGTTATGACGACTCGCTACATGAAACCGGAAATGACGTGTTCTTAAAGGGACATGCGGTCCGTTATATGTTTGTTTATTTAGTGAAGGCACAAACTTTAAATTTGGTTAACTTGCTGTTTAAAAGAAGATTATAAAAATTATAAACAAATCGTGCTGTACATAAGTCATCACAGTCACACATCACAGTCGAACACATGGATTTTTATGGATTTTGATTATCAAGAATTAACGTAATTGCAATTGATATTCAAAAGATATTTAGTTTTATTGTCTTATTGTGTTTTATTGCTTTACTGCTATTTTATTGTCTCAACCCGAAGTACATGCATTAATTAAATTCATACAGTCTCTCATTCCAATTATGTGCTGCATAGCTTAAAAAAAAAAAAGAGCAAACCACTTAAAATATACCACAGAGGTTGGCTACTCACCTTTGAAATATGAAACATCAAATGGTTCATTTGTGTAAAAAATGTTTATTTAGATCAACTGTTTTACTCAGAAATTGTACAAAGACTTACATTAAGAAAACAGTAGGATAACTCTGGTCATGCATTTTCTAAAGACAGTATTACCAAACTTAAAATTAGAAAATGGCATAAGTGCTGGCTGGGTCGAGGAGCTGTCAGTACGCGTACACTTTCACTTTATGGACCTCTCGATCTTCACACTCCCGCTTTCTGTTGTAGTAGTAAAATGTGTTATCTCGACGCTGAAGCTTCTTCACAAACCCAGTGTCCGGCCAGCGGTCAATCTGAAAAGACAGCACAAGCATATTCAAAGATATAATTAGAAATTAACCAACAAAGCATAAACACTCCATAATAAAAATATGCCATAATGCACATGAAGTTAATTTTTTAATAGTGGGAGGAGAACACTATAATTCATCTATGTAAGTGAGGATAGCAAAATAAAGTAAACTGTAATATTATAGCCAAAAATGACCATTTGGGAGCACATTTATTTCTGACTATTTGACCTAACCATGTTTTGTGTGTGTGTGTGTGTGTGTGTGTGTGTGTGTGAGTGAGTGTTTATCGCAAATGTGATCTTTCTTACACTGAACAAAATTAAGCAGTTCTTGGTAACTGGTTGACCTAAACTGGTATGCTACACTGCATATAGACACATATGCATACACAAAAAAATAAAACATATTGCATGCCATTTCTGAATTTGTATGTATTTTCTAAAGATTGCTTAAGCATTATATACCGTTATCACTTATAATACTGTAGTAATAAAACAAAAACGATCAAAAGTGGATACCTCGACTTGTTTGATTTGTCTGTACTCCATCTCATCTCTGTATCCAGCTTGCTGAAATCTGTACAGGTTCTCAATCTCTCCTGTCCACTGCTTTGCTCGGCTCATGGACTTCGGCTTGGCGTTGTTATCCAAAAAAACTGAACAGGACATAATTTCTGTGTATGATAAACACATCACAGTATCCTTCTTTAATATAAATACAGTTTATCTACCAACTAGCAAAAAGTCAAACACTAATACAAACACAGACAAGTCAACACTAATACAGCGTGCACAAGTGTTTCGCTCAAAAACATTAGTAACCAAGTAACGCTCACCTAACGCGGGATATTCTGTATTTTCAAAATGTGACAGTTATAATTGTTGTCTAATTAACCCAGAACTCATCTCGCACTGTGATGTTTACTATTTAGTAATGTTTTTAATACTTACATCGACGACTGAATTGTCAACATGAACAACCTTGCGCATCGTTTGTTTCCTAGCAACATGGCTTGCTTAAAAAAGCGCGAGGGTGAAAATGGCCAACCGGAAACACACGCGGAATTCCGCTGTTTGGTCGGCCAATTAAAACTAAACCCGGGAGCTTGCACAGAAGAAACCAACTAGACAGTTCCTGGATATGCATAATTATTTGTTACTTTGTTCGCATTTTCCCCTCAGTGTACTGTTTTTGAGTATACAGACTACTTTGTTTTTGGGCAGCGTTTTGAGGATTGTTTACAGTCCAGTAGATGTCGCTGTACATTTCACACTATCATATTACAGATGTTTACTTCCGAATCACGTGGTTTCATCCTAAAGCGATGCCAGGAGGAGGATAGACAGATGCCGGGGGTGCTGCTTCTCGCCCAGATAGAGCTAGGGCAGTGATGTCCTGACCTCTCAGAGTGTTTTATCAGCTCAAACTTAAATTCAGTCAGCATGAGCTCGTTTGCTGGCCGCATGAAGGAGTATCCCACCATCTCCCTGGACCGATTTGATCGAGAGAATCTACACGCCAGAGCTTTTTTCCTCTCTCACTGCCATAAAGGTGCATATAATGGATACTGAATCTATGAACCTTATGTTGTGCTTGTTTTATTTTACGTTTTCTGTTGTTGTTTATATCTAATAGACCACATGAAAGGATTGAAAGGACCTTTACTGAAGAGAAAGCTGAAGTTCAGGTGAGTGTAGCACATATTTCAATTCAAACATCCCTTTTACTAAACATTTATTATTTGTTTGTAAACGTTTAACTGTAAAATGTTAAGGTAAATCATGTACGATTATGTTTTAACTACTTTGTTTTTATATGCATTACTTTTATTCTCAGAATGAATTTTGTTTATATGGTATGTTAATAGTTATAAATGGCGTACTATTTAACGCAACAGCATTACTTTCTTAAAATGTGTTTGCGTATTCTACCTTTAATCTATTTTGCATTTCATTCATTCTTCTGTCATGAGTTTATTTTTAAAGAAACATTAAGAAAACGATATCTTTCATTAAGAAAAAAAAGTATTGCAAAATGTTTATTTATACATGTGCATGCAAAATCTGACTTTACTGTCTCCATTAGTTTAACAGTTAAGCTGTACTGTTCATTTGTCACAAAGGAGCTCCTTCTTAATAACCCCAAATATGCATTCTGGGAGGATCATATTGTAAGTACCACTGTTATGAAATCACTCTGTAAATAGGTTTGTTAACAGTTTAATATGACAATCTTTGCATACTAGGTCCCCCTGGAACTGGACAGTCCAGCTCACATATCTCTGATCGATGAAATCACTGGAGAGGTGGGGGTTTAGCTCCTAGTTTATTCTTCCGAGTGTTTTTTGAGTTGATCTGAAGTTGTATTTGTTTTTCTGTTCAGTCAGAGGATGTCGTCGTTACTCTGCTTCCAGCGGGACACTGTCCGGGATCAGTCATGTAAGCTACCTCAGCGAAATAGGAGCATGCATTAACATAGAGTCAAGTTTTGAATTATTATTGACTTCAAACACAGGTTTCTGTTTGAGGGTGCTCAGGGTACAGTGCTCTACACGGGGGACTTCAGACTGGCTGTCGGAGACGCAGCTCGAATGGAGTACTTGCACTCTGGAGACAGGTATTCAGGTATCGCATATTAAAATAAGTATAGCTCATTTTTATATAACAATTACGTTCATATGTTTGTGCTGCAGGGTAAAAGACATTCGGAGTGTGTATATCGACACCACATTTTTTGATCCCAAGTATCATCAGATCCCGAGCAGAGTAAGCATTTACTCACCTGCATCATATCATACAGGCTTGAACTTGAGGTCCATTCATAACTGGGTTTTTGTTTCTGTTTTAGGAGGCTTGTTTGGCAGGGATAAGGAAGCTGGTCCAGGACTGGATCTGTCAGAGTCCGTACCATGTTGTTTGGTTAAACTGTAAGGCAGCGTATGGTTACGAGTACCTCTTCACCAATCTGGGACAAGAGTTTAGCTCACAGGTCAGATTTTTTCTCTTTAGTTTTCTTTCTTGATTGTACAAAACATTAACACTGTTTTTCTATTATAGATACATGTGAAAAGCTTGGATATGTTTAAAAAAATGCCTGAAATTCTGTGTCACGTGACCACCGACCGGGCAACACAGATTCACGCTTGTAGGCACCCCAAGGTACAGTCAACCTTTGCATAATGACACCCTCATATATGTCCCAGATGGAGATCACAATGGTGGTTTTCACAGGACGAGGACTTCTTCAGGGCAAACCGGTTACCGTGCGGCTCCACGGCTCCAGATGGTGTTCCTCTAAAGATAATCAGCATCAAACCCTCAACCATATGGTTTGGAGAACGGACCAGAAAGACTTCCGTCATTGTCAAGTGAGTCACAAAGTTTATAAAAAAAAAAAAAAAAAGTATTAAAAAGGGATATTAATAAAATAAAAAAAAACAATAATAATTGAATAGCGTTATAAAATATAATCTTTAAAAAAATAGAATAAATATTTACATGCATTATCTAAAAAAATAACCACAAAATCTGGTCCTTGAATAAATAAGCTTTGCATTGATTAATGGTTTGTTAGAATAAGACAATATTTGGCAGAGATACAAATCTGGAATCAGATTTCTTTTTTGAAAAGGAAAAAAAAAAAAGAACAAAATTACCTTTAAAGTTGTCCAAATGAAGTCCTTAGCAAAGCATATTACTCATCAAAAATTAGTTTTTTATATATTTATCAAATGACATTTACATGATTGTGATCTTTACTTAATAATGTAATGAGTTTTGACAAATCGATAACTTCGACCCATATTGTTGTCTATTGCTACAAATGTACCTGTGCTACTTATGACTGGTTTTGTGGTCCAGGGTCACATACATATATTTAGTTTTATTAAATTTAATTGCATATCTTAGTTACTTATTCACAGTGTCTTTCTTTGCAGGATGGGAAGTAGTTCCTATAGAGCATGCTTTTCCTTTCATTCCTCTTATTTGGAGGTGAGAGAAATCCCACCAAGAAGGATATTTCTCAAATGACACACCCTTTGCAGTGTTTGCGTCTTATAATCCTGTGTCTATTTCCTGATACTAGGTTAAGGACTTCCTTTCCTACATCTGTCCTGTCAACATCTATCCTAATGTCATTCCGCTGGGAAAGACACTGGAGGACGTCATGGATCTGTAAAGACACACTTTATTTTTTCAGCACTGTGTTGTCATAAGGCTTCAGATAATTACTAAAATTGTTTTTGTTCAAAATCAGGTTGAAGCCATTGTGTAGAAAACAGTCTGGAAGGGAGGAGGTCGTCTACAAACCGCTAGGGGCCCTCAAAAGAACCAGAAAGAGGTGCACATCAGAAGGTACGAGTAGCTTTCATTATTAATAAAACTAATACTGCTTTTAAACGTATTTAAACCTAGTATATCTTTCCGTTAAGACTTAGACGGTGATGACGACCTGTTTGAGGAGGTTTCCACAGCTCCAAGGCGGCGAAAAATGACAGTGACTGATCTGACCAAGGTTGCTGTTAGCGAACAGCCTCATAGCCCTAAAAAAGATTCTCATGATACGGACCAAACGTTTTCCTTCATAGAACCTTGTCTTGCCACACACCTGTCCAATTACATGGACTGCACCGAATCAAACGATGACGATGATGATGACGATGATACTGAGCAACCTCCTATACCTCACCCATCTGATGTTGCTCCACCTCGCACAGAAATGCCATCCTCAAAACTGACTCAATCGGACCCGTCCCAGTCCAAAGCAGCTCCACCTTGCTGGCAAAAGTTCTTCAAGGTGGAACCAGTGATGACGGATGAGAGCGAACTGGATAACAGTCAGAACAGCCACAACACTCAAACACTCTCCACCGAAAACACAGAGTCCCAGTCACCCGAGCTGTTTCAGGAGGAAGAGGATGATGACAGCAGCTCTGTTTACTTGACTTCCTCACAGTCCACTCATATATCAGACGCAGGGATGGAGAGCCTCAGTCAAGTGGACACTGTTCTTGTCCAATTGGATGAAAGTAAGGCCGTTACTAGTGAGCAGAGTAACCGAGGGACCAATGGCGAGGTGGTGTCAGATGTGATTGACAGCCGTAACGACGAACCGAAGAAGGAAGAAGCCAAATCAGACTCGCAGGTATCATCAGATTTTGAGCTTCCACCAACACCAGGGTCCAAAGTCCCACAACCAGAAGAACTGAAAGAACTGTACAGGAAGCTGGCAGCAGGGGAGGATGTGGTCATAAGACAGATTTTTTGATTTCATTCTTGAATATTAATTTCTGGTTTGTTTTACGACAGCTTACCTCATGGAGTTTTGTATCTTTATAAATATATAAATTTATAATTCTAATAAACTAAAAGGTCTGAAGCTAAAACATAATGTTTTAAATGTTGCTGAAATAAAACTAAAAGCTGTTTATTTAAATTGACATGAAACCTAAATATTAGTTCAACTTGATTTATGTCAGTTGCTAAGGCAACATTTCAAATTTCGGTTTAAGTTGAAGCACTAAAAATAACGTAAACCGAAACAAATAAAAATTAAAGCTAAAAGTTAATTTAAATTAAATTACAAAATTCCTTAT
>JAUMHP010000044.1:4814700-4825539 GCA_032361065.1 Enteromius trimaculatus | reverse complement strand
ATAAATTGGGGGGAAAAAGGGTAAATTACAATTTTATCATAACATGTAAATGGTTTTTAAAATCTGGTATCAGTTAATTGTGACCTGGTAAAAAAACTGACCCCAGGTGACTGCAGCAGGTATCTGTGCTGAACATAAACTCAGGTTTTATTGTGCACTGTGATCTTTATTGTGTTCTAGTTACAAATGACAAATATGGAGAACAGTTTAAAAACTATTTTGCACCTGCTAGATATGACTGCACCAGATTAGCATCTCCTCAGTCACCTGCACCTGCTTCTCTTCAGTCTATACGACATATGAAAGTCTCTTAAGTCTGATATGGTTCAAATGGTATGAGAGAATGCCACAGGCTTTCTAAATTCCTCCAGTTATTTTTCTTGTCATATATGAATCTCACGGCAGCAACATGAAGGTACATGGTAATAACAACTACAGTAAACTTGCTGGTCACAGACAACAGGCTTAAAAAAAAAACAGTACAAAATGACCAAACCCCTTTTTTTCTCCAAACAAGACAAATAACTTGTTTCCTCTTTTTGTCATTATGAATGGTTGTTTATAACTTTGCTTTCTGGGTGAGCTATTCCTTTAACTGAACAAGCACTTGAACTTGTTTGCTTCAGTTAAGGTCTGGTGGAATTTAGAGCAGTGGAAAACCTCAAACAGCGTGAGATGCAGGTGTTTAGGTTACTGTATGGAATTACATTGACATCGTGATTGAAGGTTAAGATGCTGCAGCAGCTGTTTCTATGGTAATGGCCTCGGATCTGCCGCTGCTCTGCTCTGTGCACGTAACATGCAGTGAACCATCCCTAAAAAAAAAAATACACACACACACACACACACACACATCAGAAACAGTTCAACTAATGACATGAGATTTTAAAAATACAATTAAAATGATATTATTATGAAATATTATTAGAATTGTATTTTAAAATGTGACGCAAAGCTGCATTTTCAGCATCATTACTCCAGACTTTAATGTCAAACGATTTGCTGCTAAAGAATTATCATCAATATTTCTTCACCTCTTCATTGTCAGCACTGTGACAACGTCATGCAGTTCCTCTTTAGGTTCCAAGTCTCTAAGTACAATCTAGAAAATTAAGATTTCAAACATTTAAAGTTAATAACCTTAAGGGATCGATCAGCTGAAATGCACAATACAAGACGAATGTCTCATTTAATTTTAGGTTTGCACCGAAATGTCCGTTAAAAGAGCGCCAACCTGTGCGATTGATCGCTGTGCCTGGCACAGCTCCAGACTCACTGAAGACAGACTGCCAGGACCCTGCAGCGTGTGCTGGCGGCGGGCAGGGAGAGGTGTGCCAGATGGAAACAAAACCGTGAAAACCTCCGCTCCGGAGTCATCCACTTCCTGAAAGACCAAGCCGCAATCTACTGATCTATCGTGTGCTAAAAAGCCATAAAATGAAGCTCTATTAATGGTTTGAAGCCCCCCCACCTTAACCGTGATGTCGCTTGCGCAGCAGTCCACAGTGATGGAATCTTCTCCAAGTGCCAGGCTGTCTTTTCCCACCAGGATGCCCGCCTGCATGGCAGCACCGACCGGAATCACCTCATCCGGTGGGATGGAGTTCAGCAGCTCCACGTCTGGGAACAAATCCCTGATCATCTGCTGCAACTTCGGGATACGAGCTGATCCTCCACATAAAACCACCTAAGACAAGAAAGGCCTAGTTTAAGGTTCTGGGATGACATACTTGCTATTATTAGAGGTAAAATACTGAAATGTGACTCTGGTCTTAAGTAGCACGGCTACATCTGTAGCAATAGCCAACATTACATTGTATGAGTATTAATGAGACTTAATTTGGACGAACTTAATATTTTGATTTTCTTGCACCATCAGATTTTCAAATAGTTGTATCTCGGCCAAATATTGTCCTATCCTAACAACACCAAACATCAATGGAAATTATATTTATTAAGCTTTCAGATGATGTACTTTTGACTGGTTTTGTTGTCCAGGGTCATAAATAATGTGCTATTGGCTCTGAACATTTTTAAAAAATTAAGGTGCTAAAGGTTTTTCAAAGCAATGCCATAGAATAACTATTTTTGGTTCCACAAAGGTTCTTTAAAGAACCAGCTCTTTCTTAATTTTTTATCTTCTGTAGAACCTTCTTTCACCACAAAGAACCTTCTGTGAAACAGAAAGGTTCTTCAGATGTTAAAGGATCTTTATGGAACCATTTAGATAAAAAAAAGGTTCTTCTGTGGCATCATGAAGCACCTTTATTTTTAAGAGTGTATTAAACGCCCCTAAATGGCTCAGTGATAATCACAAAGTGATTCTGTATGCATGAAATTTGAGATGCACACCTCTAATGATCACACATTTATAATAAAAAGATGTCTTACCTTGTTGATGTCAGAGGTGGACAGGTTTACTTGCTCAAGAAGACTTTTAATTGGCTGAATGCTCTTATTAAAGAGACTGGAGCATATCAGCTCGAAACGGGCTCTAATACAGAAGCATAGAGACACAGAGATGAGAAAAAGGAACTATTTTCTTTATAACAACACAAGCGCTTTTTTCTAAACCCACCGCGAAACATTGCACTCAAAATCCATGCCATCGTAGAGCGAGTCCACAAAGCAGTTTGCACTGCCCAGGGTGGAGAGAGTGTGTTTGGCCACATCAGCGCTATTCATGAGCTTTAGCATCGCCCTGGGGTTACCGGTCACATCCTGTTTAAAAGTCCTGGAAACACACGACAAACACACAGTAACATTTAAAACAAACGTCATCCGTGTAGTGGTGGGAAATATGAACTAAATCTGGAGTCAGTAAAGATTATTTGAAAGAAATATTCAGGAAGGATGCGTTTAATTGATTAACAGTGGCAGCCATTCATAATGTTGCAAAAGATTTCCCTACTTCTGTTAAATTTCCATTCATCAAAGAATCCTGAAGACAATATATCCGTTTCACAAAAAATATATTTTTTATATATATATTATACTAAATATTTGCAGAGCAGCAAATCAGCATATTAAAATGATTTCTGAAGGATCACATGACACTGAATACTTGCGTAATGATGATTTAGTTTTACCATCACCGGAAAAAATTACATTTTAAGACATATCTAACTAATAATATTCCACAATATTACAATTTTTAACAGTATTTTCAATCAATATAAGAAGCTTCTTTCAAAAAACTGCCCTCACATTTTTATAATTATTTATTATGTTTATAATTATATGTTATACATTTATCATTACTGTCATTTAGGTTCAATATAAATTACACAAGTATATAAAAATGACTATTTCTTATAATAAAGTACAACAAACATCTTTTTTTAATTTTCCTTGACAATTAAATAAAGCTTTAATTAATACAGAGTGATGTAAATGTATCATAAATGAATGAATAGTTTTTCCATCAGCACAAAAAAAGCTGCTTTTGCATAATAGAACACTTGAGTTCAAAACAAAAGACCTCAAATTCTAAAAGCTAAATTGCCTGGCAACTGCGAACACTCTAGAGTTCACACGGTCACTTCCATTATAATAACACAGTCAAAGCACGTACTTCAAAGTTAAATGTGAGGTACAGGATATCTACTGACTTTTTGAACTCTGCGGCGAGGTGCTGTGCGAGCTCATGTGTGAAGCTCTCTCCTCCGGTCCTGTGATCCGTCTGCGTGGCGAGGACCCGGTACATTCCGCTGTTCACCTCCAGGACGGTGACGCTGAGCGACGTGCCACCGAGTTTGTACACCAGCACATGACTGTGAAGGAAAGCAGAAATGAGAATGAGGCTTTTAAGCTAAAAGAAACCATTCATGTAAGATGATGATCTTACCTTTTTCCCAGCGGTGAGTCCTGTCCGATTCCATAAGCTAGAAGAGCAGCGGAGGGTTCGTGGATCAGCCTCAGCACATTGAACCCGGCACTCTCTGAAGCTTGCCTACAACACAGCGCAGACTCTTATAAAACATCTCCCCAGACACAGCTTCTGGAGTTAGATAACTGCGTTACATCATTTGAATTAATTTGCATTCATCTAAAAAAACCTAAGATGATTTCGTTTGTACAAACACATCACAGACAGTACCTGAGCGCATTCTTCTGCATCTCTCCGAACTCAAAAGGGACCGTTATGACAGCGTCTTTAACATCCGAACCCAAGGCAGACTGGGCCGTCTCTGCCGGAAACATAACACAATTATGACTGGTTCACGTTAAACAGACTGTGAAAAGAAATGAAGGGTTAAGACAGTACCTTTCATTTTATGGAAGATCAATTTAGCGACGTCTTCAGGTGACACATACTTGGTCGTTTCGCCTGTGTCGATTTCATATCTGGGCAGGTCATTCTTGTTGACAACCTAGTAATGAATAAGAAAACATACACCACTTAAAAGGAGTAGGAGGTTTAGTTTTAATAGTTACTGTTTTATTGTCAGTATTCAAAAAGACCAGCATGCACTTACAATGCATTTGCTTTCTTCTCGGTGTGCCTGAGCATCTGGGTCTTCATAACTGTCAAATACAAAACAAGTCCAATTAATTTTATATTGTGGTTAATATTGATATAACTGTTATTATCAAACTATTGACTGTCAATACATTCTTAACATTATGCAGTGATACTATACAGAACCGTGTAAATTATTGAATGATTACGTAAATAAAAATATACAAATATTCTCAGCATAATCTAAACATGAAAAAAAACCTACTGTCTGCCCAGGATCTGCTTCACTTTGACAACTGTATTGGTGGCATTTCGTATTCTGCCCTGCTTAGCAGCGATCCCCACTATCTAAAAAGCAAATTGATTAAATAAATCCATCATATATCCTGACATTCTTGTTTCATTTATTAACATTTACACTAAACAAATCATAAAAGTGAATTAAATTTACAATAGCTTACCATTTAATTATACACACATGCATATTTATGCACAAATGTATTTACATATGTATATATAATTAGACTGGTCTGTTGGCATGATCCACAAGAGTTTCAGCTCATCCATCTCAATCCAATTCTAAGCATTATTATATTATGCATTTGTCCTATAAGGCAAATTATTGTGCAATAGCATCCATACAGCATAACAATGCATGTACACAGCTATTATGAAAAATGAAGACAGTTGAATGAATATACAGAATCCAGACACCGCTTACATACTCTTCACTAGACCAGAGGTATGGTTTGTAGTTATGAGGTTTTTCTATTACGCTCGATTCTTTTCCTTACAGATTTTAAAGGCTTTCTCTGTTTTTGAGAGCTGTATAATGCTTATTGCCTGCAATCTTATTTTCTATTTGACCATCATGAGAAAATTACCTGTTCAGTGTCTCTGTATGCCACCACAGCTGGAGTGACTCTGTCCCCTGCATCATTCGCCACAACATCTGCTCGTCCATCCTATATGAAATCAATAACTCTTATTATAAACTGTATGTATGTATTCATCTGTTATGGTTTGTATGTCACACTAATATCTATTTAGCAACACAAACAAAACCTGGTAGATATCCTATTTTGTTGCCGATATATTTACATTGATTAAACAACTTAAAACGATTTATACTCATAAATAATTCACCTTGAATACGGCAACACAGGCACATGTGTATCCAAAGTGCACCCCGATGGCAGCCATGCTTCCGAAAAATTCTACCGGAAGCCGGTGCTCGTATGCAAATGAGAAGGAATGGACTTCTAATCGCTGTCAAATGACGGACGGCGTTTTTAGCCAATCAGCGCGCCACTGCTCTGACGTCGACTGGAACGTCAAGAGAGCAGCGCCTGATTTAGAAACAGTTGCAAAGCGGCGCCGGTGGGTGTTGCGCACTGGGTATTGAAGTTGACTTAAAAGTGCACCTTTTTAGCGCACAGAGTCATGTCTTTAACCAGCTCCTTTGCTGCCACCCCGTTGCTTTTATGCGTTGTTTTATTCTCAGTTACTGATGCAGAAGAATGCGAAGGTGAGGTTGGTCAGCTTGGCTTGCAATGCGCATGAGCCCCTGCGTTTAAAAATAGTCACCTGAACTATGCTGGGTTATTTTGTACAAGTGCATGAGCGTTTTCACATAATAAATATAAGATATTCACTGTACGAAGTCAATATTGAAGAGGTGAGTGCCGGATTTGGATTGCAAACTGATAACACTATTCTAATACTAAATAACCTATGACTTGTGCGTTATAATACAATAATAATACGATCAATGACATCGTTTATGTTCTGCAAAACCATTACTAACAGTCATTATATAGGGTTTTCTAATGTTATAAGTATATATATTATATCTAAGACTAATAAAATGTAGGAAATAAACAAGACGTCTCTAAACGAAAATACCTTGTATTAGCAACACTTCAAAGAAAAGAAAATCCAGTTTATTAACATTACTTTTTATTTTACAATACACAATATAGATTTATTTCAATGCAAAGTATGTGTTGTTTTGTCTTGTATTGTTTCCCAGTGCTAATGTCTAACGATTCTTTGCAAAATGACTTTTATTTTATGATAAAGTGATCAAAATGATGGCATGCGCTACAATTCCTATAGCCTACACCTTAGAAACTGAACAAAATCAAGTAAATGATAAAATCAAGAACAAACAGATTGAGCCAAATCAACCTGATTCAAAGAGAACTCATTCACCACTTGCAGAAGTTCATGTGTTAAACATAAACTCACTTAATTTCATTCAATTTCTCAGATAAAAAGACTTTACTTAGTCAGTTTGCATATAAAATAAAAATACTGAGGAAGATGCCATGACTGCACGACTTTCTAATTAAGAATTGAGACATTTTTAAGATTCACAGAAACCCTGTTATATAACTGATATCATATGAATTCAGCCCTCCAGTATAAACCTCTGTTTATTTACGTGTGTGTCTGTTTTTGCAGTGTGTGTGGGGTTTTTGGGGCGGCTTTATAACTCGCTGGTGCTCAGACACACAGAATTGTCCCCAGAGCTGGTGGAGGAGGGTCTGATCAGAGTCTGCGCTGAGACTACTGGGAAAGAGAATAGACTTGTAAGAACATAAAAACAAGCACAGTTTGGTTTTTGTTCTTTGGTTGGTCGCCCATCTTCGAACATACAGAGATTATGTGAAATATACTGAATAGCTATTTTCCCCTTTCACCTCAGTGTTATTACCTGGGAGCCTCCAGTGATGCTGCAGCCAAAGTGACAGGTGAGGTGAGCCGCCCCCTCAGTGCACATGTTCCTGTCCACAAAATCTGCCAGAGACTTCAGCGCAGGGACGGCCAGATCTGCGAGCTCAGATACGGTAGGGCCAATTCACGTATAAGAGTCCTGACACTGCAAATATCTGTAGTCTCAAAGGTTTAAAAATTAACATGCTTGTTCGTCTTGCACAGAGCATCCTGTTCTCGACTGGAGCAGGGATGCTTTGTCTAAAATGCGAGTGTTGGAGCTGAAGAGGGTCTTGGCCTCGTGGGGGGAGGAGTGCAGAGCCTGTCTGGAGAAGAGTGAATTTATCGATCTCATCCAGGAGGTGGCCCCCAAACACAGCGCAGCGCAGCACAAATCACACTCGGAGGAGTTCTGAGGGCCTCCTTGTGCAGCTCCGTGCTGGGGAGACAGAGCTCTGAGGAGAGGGCCTCCTCGTGCAGCTTCATGCTGGGGACACACTGCAGTCATAGGAGGGGCTGCACGTGCAGCTGCGCTCAGGGACACTTTTGATATTGCTCTGAGACTCCTAACTTATAATGCTTTTCATAATCTTAGTTATGAGCAGCCATGTGCAATATGTGCGCATTTCCCCAGTGTCTCATTCTCCTATACCACTGTAAGCATTTTCTCCCGCACGCTCAGAATAAATCATTAAGCTTTATTAGTTTCAGTGACTAAGAGGTTGCTTGCAGAGATGCTGGCTGTGTTTTTTGTCCGTTTAAAATTGGAGCTTGTGACATGCTCTAAAACCCTTTATTTTGCATCAGTATCAAAAGTGAGGCCTGCTTTAGGACCATTAATTTATTTTTTGCACTGCCATCATGATATTATGCACATAGCCTTTTAACTCTCATTAGCATAATGCAATCTAACAGAAATAAAATCTCATTACTGAAATGCACTATATATATATATATATATATTTAAATTGTTCTTTTAATTTATGCTGATTAATACTGTATTAAATCGGAAAATAATGATATTACAGTGAGAATCAGCAAGAATAATGAGAAACAAACAAACAAACAAAAAAGAGACAGCTCATTGATTTAGGTGAAAATTATGTAACAGAACTTTTTTTAATCAACCATATTCATAATCCATATGCATTAAATTTCATATAAATGTCAGGGAAATCTGTTTTTAGGCTATCAACTTTTTCAGCTCTTAAATATTCTTTATGTACAATTTTTTATGTACAGATATTCCATGTCTTTTTAGGCTATAGAAACATCTGTAAAAGTGTGAAAATGTGTTGTAGTTGCCATAAAAAAAGCCAAAAATAAATATTAAAAAAGCCAACGTCATTTGCTTGATGCAAAATCTAATTTATTTCAATTTTTGGCACCTGATTTTTGCGCCATTCACCTGTGTGTGAATTTCTCCATTCAATTCAGTGTCACTCTGTATCAGATTCGCAGTTGCGTGCGTATTACATAATTATATGTCGCTACCCTGACCTCTCGTAAGGATCGTATTGTTGTGAACGTCTTTCTATACACACACCAAAAAAAGGCACCCGCGCAACCGTGCTGATGTTTACATCTGGCGCGTTGCCATGGCGATCACGGAACCTTTCATCCCCCGTTTCTGATGCTCCAGGATTTTGCTGACAAACTTTTTATGTCATAAAACAGAACCAATCAGCCACGAGACCATCGGCGGGGCTCGTTCTCTCTCTTCTCCTCTCCTCTTCTCTCTCTCCCCACCCCCCAGGCTTTCTCATTCACAATCCCCCTTTTTTACCATCCAGTTCTGCCGTTCTCCGGTAATAGCTGTTGAGAAGAGAGAGAGACTGTGAGTGAGATTCAGGCCTTGCCCACGCAAAGAAGTGGGAGACTGAACCTCTCCCTATACTCTCTCTCTCTCTTTCTCTCTCTTGCACACACACACACACAGTCAGTGTATCATGCTTGCACTGTGTGGGCTGAGCTGAGCATTCCTGTCATACAGTAACAGTCTCTCTGCCTCCGCACTCTCTCTCTCTTTCCCTCTCTCTCCCTCTATTTCTCTCTTTCCCTTTCCCTCTATCTCTCCTCTTTTCTCCCTCTCTTCTCTTTCTCACACACATACGTTCCAAATACACACATTAACACACTTATACACTTTCACAGAGCAGAGACGGACCCTCGTAGAGGAAGTCGAGATGGTGTGGAATGTGTGCCCTGGTTTTATTAGGTAAGTTTTATGATTTCCAACACATCCCTGCGTGATTTGTGTGCGTGTTAGGATGCTTACATGACTGTTTGTTGGAAGATGAGAGTAATTTGTGTCTTTTCAGGCTCTCTGTGTGTCATGTTTAGTCAGCGCACCTCTGCGGATGCGGATATTTTCATTGGGCATCACTACAGGGATTACAGAACACTTTTTCCTAACAGACAAAATGTGTGTGTGTGTGCGTTTGCAAGTGGATGTGTGAATGAGTGTTGCATTTACTCTATATAGGTCTTCCTCAGGCAAAGCCTAATCTCTGATTTGCATAGAGTTGAATTTTGCAGAACGGATGAACGTCGCCTCTTACCTTCTTTACCTGTCGCTCTCTTACGTCCTAATTTCTGTCGTGACTGAGGCCAATCTATTCAGCCCTGACGCCCACACATTAAGCCATCACATTCTGTGTTTCTTCTCCTTAATTTACTCTCTCTCTCTCTCTCTTTCTCTCTGCTTTTCTCCCCTTCTCAATCTCCCCTCTCTTTTAACATCTGTGTGGCACTCGCGCCTTGAGTCTTTTGCACACCCGTCAGGAGGATGCTCGCTCCAGATTTGTGCTTTGGCCCTTTAAAAGCAGGCAAAGTTTCCTGGTGAACCATTTTTCTGGTTGCCATAGTGATGAGCGAGGACTTGGAGAGGTGCAGTGGTACTGGGATGCAGTGACAGCTTTTAGCATGTGAATTCTCACACTGAGATATGGAGATGCACTGAGGCTCTGAACAGAGAAGGCGATGAGGTGAGACGCCCACGCGCACACACATCATTATTGCTCACAGCGCTCTTTGGCTGATCATACTGTCCCTGGGTCTGTATACGGTTGTGACAAGGGGGACAAAACCATGTGGGGATGAGTGAGGGACAAAGGGGATTTGTGAGTGACTGCGCGTGCAATGATGCATGTCGGAGAAACTGAGTGTGTAGTTACTCCACGCAGAAGTTTTGCATTTCGGAGGATTTGTAATAGAGGGAGAGGGAGTTTAGGGGAATATAAACCTTGCACATTAGGAATACTATTTTAAATAATGCATTTAAAACTTTGCTTGAGATTGCATTCATTGCTGTAACCTCTCAGAAGGTGAGAAAGTTCTCAAGCGCAGTCCTAATGTAAAATGCTGTTGGTATGACATTTTAAGCAGTTTCCTTCAATATGGTTGCTATACCTCAAATGTTCTATTCTTGTATAATTATCATGCAGGCTACTTATTTTTTATGACAGTAATTGAGACTACATAGAATTATAGGAATACATTTTAAGATTAAAAGTATATTCTAAAATAATTTGTTAAAGTACAGGACTATTCCAGTGAGCTGCAAGGCATGATTTAAAAAAAAAATTTTTTTTTAAATAAATATATATATATATATTTATTTATTTATTTATTTATTTATTTATTTATTTATTTATTTA
>JAUMHP010000044.1:4804285-4814600 GCA_032361065.1 Enteromius trimaculatus | reverse complement strand
ATTTGTTAAAGTACGGGACTATTCCAGTGAGCTGCAAGGCATGATTAAAATATATATATATATATTTTTAAACTTGACATCCATAAAAGCCTAGAGATTCTGAAAATCTTAAAAATCTGTAATTAAATTAGTAATTAAAACCATTCATTCTGGGATGTTGCACTGGTTGCAATGCAGGAATTAATTGAATAAGTGAATTTGTGACATTGATCATGTGACTCTGGTCACATGTTCTTACACTAAAGCTCAAAATGCTCTGTGGATCATCTCAAATCATGCTGACAAGATCATAAAGTTTTACACAAAGCAGCCTTTGTGCTAATAAAACTAAAGGAGGACAAACCAAATACCAAATTCTTGCTAAAATCGTGATACTGATAAATGAATGTATAATGTATAAATGTAATTTAATTTTAATAAAAGCCTTTGGTCCCCACTGCATTAAAGAAAAAATGAAAATGAATACACGTTATTTGTCAAACTACCCAAAACCAGTTACTATATTTCAGAGAGACCTCTCAAAGATTTTAAGAATGGCTGCAGTCTTATAACTTCAGTCAAGTTCTTACCCACAGATCCAAACGTCAAGGTGTGGCTTATGTAACAGAAGCAGCACACTCATGTGATTTCTCCTTGATCTGATGAAATCAAAAGGAAATGAAATCTATTAGGACTTTTTGCCACAGCGCCTTCATATGCGATTTCAAATATTGATATATTCAGCACTAAAGAACTATGCTACAATATTAGTGCTATTTGTAATTGCGTTAGAAGCCCGTGGCCGTGCGGTGGAAATAGAAACGATACCGCTCAGTTACTACATGTGTGTGAGATTTGTAGGAAGGAGTGTGGGTGTCAGTAGCCTTTATTTCTGTTCCACATTCATGTGTGTGAGGTGAATTTTTGTATCGCCTGAGGAAAGAGTGGAGTTATCAGAGAGGTGCAGCCTTTCCTATACTTCCTGCAAAAACATCCCGAGGAGCCTCGGCCCAATCCAGCCAGGAAGAAGGGCAGGAAGTTGGGCTGAGATCACGGGAAGTAAATTACAAAGCCAGAAGGGCTTAGTATGAAAACAGGTCCAGTGGAAGTTTCTGGAGACAATGCTGGATTACAGAAATGATAATGCTGCTTCGGATTTGTGTGTGTGTGTGTGTGTGTGTGAGAATATGTGAGAGTTGATTCTGTATGTAAAATTGATGGGATTATGAAGCCTTTTTATTTCTTCATTCAGGCTGGCATCATTTTCGGTGTTCGACCGCAACATGCTTTGATAAAAGCATTATCCAGGGCCGTGCATAAATTAAATCTCTTATTTATTCAATCAAAGGATCGTATTATCTGTTGTTGCTACATTTTATCCATCTTAAATTTACAGTGGCACTTGAACAGGAATGACAGATTTGTTGCTTACAACCAGAATGATTTATTTAAGCGTAGCCTCACCTGAGGTGTTTATAGAAGGACGCTGGTCGAGATGCTGAACTCTGGCTGCTTATTGGTGGAGCTCCTCGAACAATGCTTTTGGTTGGACGAGATGGTTCGAGATGGTCTGGAGACCTTCCTGCTGTAATTTCCTCTCGGTTTTCCTGCTCGGGAATATTCAGCATCAGGGCTGGGCTTCAAGTGTCCTGAAATCTCAGACCTCAGAGGGAGTGCCAGGATATTTGGCCCTGCTCTTTTACAAAAACAAAGTGCGCATTGTGGAATACTGGCAGAAAACCGTTGGAATAAAGACAGAAAAAGTTCGAAATACCTGCAAAAGTACAGGAACCTCACATGGGAAGTCCAGGTCAAAGGTGAACTCCTCCTTATTTCCTTGATTTCAATGCATCTAGCTTGTTAGTGGTATTTGCTAAAGAAATATGACTATTGCACATTCCTAATGTTGGGGATTTTAACTAAATTTTTACTAAACCTCGGCATGCACTGATATGGAACATTAAAGAGAGTGTGCTATTACATTTCTAAGTGATTAGACTTATGATTGTGCCTGCAAGATGATAAAACACTTACACTTAAGGAAGGAAACTTGCCAGAATGTCTTGCCTTATGGGTGGGTACTACTTGAGCCACTGGGCAGTAACTCGGTACACCCTAGCAACCACTTAACAACTTCCTAGAAACCACTAAGAACATCTTAGCATCTTAGGAACGACTGGGAACTTTTGATATGTTTGTTTAAATTAATTTAGAATACATTTATTTCATACTAAGTGTAGTGTAGTATAATCTGTTAACATATTCACTGACATGTTGCTTGATACTTACTATATATATATATATATATATATATGTATGTATAGTTTACTTGCAATAGTTCCACTTTGGCACAAATATACTTCAGTTTATCTTTAATTGGACTTCAGCACTAGTTCCACATCATTAAAGTGCTTAAGCCCAAAATTAGTGTTAAGTATGTCAATTAAGTATGCCAGTATAGTATACAAAAAGTACAACTTCAGGGTATTTTTTTATTCAGTACATGCACATCTAAATGTATTTGTAGTATACTTAACGTGAAACACATGTATTTTGGTTTGGTTTAGTTTGTTTTTCACTAGAGTACGGCCGGAAAGAATCTCTCTATATCATTTTATGTAATTGTTTATTATTGATCACAGACTTTTATATTTCTGTATTTTAAGTTCAGTTGCATCATAACTTGCTGTTTCTGCTAGTCGTGTAGTTTAACAACGCCGGTGCAAATGATACTTGCTCTTTACGGGGATTTTCCATCTAATGTTCTCTGTGACAATGTCTGTTGCGTAATAGAGGACTTCCCTTCCGTCTCTGTGGACAATAGTCAAGAGTGTCTGAAATGTTTTAGCTTGTGTGCGGTTGCATTGGAATGAGTGAGTAGGTGGACGGCTACATGTGGCCGGCTGTGATAATAGTATGGTAAAAGAATGAGGCATATTCCTCCACTGATTCTTAGCGCGGCTTAAAACGAACAAAGTATTTATCCCTCTGAAGCAAAATGAATCTTTTTACTTCAAAACAATAACACATAATCATTCCAAATGTATTCTAACATCTTTTCACAAAAATACTAGTCTTACAGTAGGTAAATCAGACATTTTCACTGTACCAGGCAAACACAGAACATTCCCATAACCTTAATTGTGGATTCCTTAAAACTTATAGGCATTATTTTTAAAATCGAAATTTAATGTGGGAACCGAACATTAATGGCAGTGTTGCCATATATAAAATGCAAAACAACAAACATATAGAAATATGGAGAATGGTCTCCGAGTAACTGTCTATGATGCTTTGCATGCAACATCACACCCTGAATGGTTAAATGCCTTATTGTATGCTTCGGAGGGTTAAGTAGCCTATTTGAAATAGGTGTCAAGAGTTCAAGAGTGCTGGTGGTTTGTTGCTTGCGATGCTCCAAACGGAGGGATGACAGTGAGTGAGTGAGTGTGTGTGATTTTGCACAGCTGTCTCTAAAGAGGAAGTGGTAGCGCACCAGAACAAGCAAAGTGCTGAGTTGCCATGGTAACTTGGGATGCAGGGTTCCCTCAATTTCCATTATTCCCAAGTGGATCTGCTTCACAGTGTCCATGGCAACCACTCACAACCAATGGAGTTCCTCGCTCTCTCTCTCTTTTCTCACTGTCTCTGTCAAACTCTCTCATCCAGTTATTTTATCTTGATTTGTGGTAAAATGTCATCTCCATGCTTACGCAAAACGATGTGACGCTTTGACATTTATGAGCCTCTTTGAGCACATGCTTCTCACTAGTATGCAGGTAATCTAATCTCAGATCTCCCAAAAGCAGAATGAGTTTGACAGGTGCGTGTTGTCTTGTAGGGTTGTGAGGCCGGCGTGTTGAGCAGAACGCACACACACACTCACACACACACACACTCTCCCGGAGCATGCCTATCAGTCCACCTGCCGACGGCAAACATGAGGCTCTCGACCGGCCGCGGCAACAACACACCCCTACCAACGGTAATCACGGAGATGACAGCATTCGGGCCTCTCCTGGGACTAAATCTACCTCCGAAACTATGGAGGATCTCCACGGAAATGCAGTTGTCATCCGCATCGGAATCCCTGATCTGCAGCAAACGGTGAGCGCTCCTCATATGCAGGCTCGCTGTTTTCTTTGAAATGGCTGCACTGCAGCACAGGAGTAGAGTGGCAGTGATTGGTACAGACCGAGTTGTTGATTCTGCGTGGGAGTAAGGGGTGTGTGTGACAGAGGCTTACAGCATGTCGTCTACATGCATGCATGTTTCTGCACAGGGATCCATAGTCACTTGTGCTGAAAGATGCCTCATGCATGTCGATTGCATATATATTGGCATCCGAAAGTGGACTTTTTGTAATTGGTGAATACGTTTGCATGTGGAACATGTTTACATAATCCTGTCAAACACAAAACTGGAGACATACCCTTCTCTTCTGACAGCCTTTTAGGAATCCAGCGTAACTCCCTGCTTTCTGTCAATGTCCGACAGGGGCAACTTTGAAGTTGAGTTGCATATCTAGCATCTCTATTAAAGGATGATGAACTGAGAAATCAAAATTCCCGTCATCTTTTGATATGCAAGAGGTCACTGTGCTATAAAAACACCCTGCAAGTTTCAGAACTCAAAACTTTCTTGTTAGCCTAAAAACAGCTTATATTGAAGGCGGTCTGCCAAAACACAGCTTTTGGAATGTTCTGCTCTATGATGTAATCGCACCGATAAGCACCGCCTCCGCAGAAGCTGATCCACGCCTGCTTCTACATCGCTGCCCGTTTAGCCCCGCCCACTGATTCTCAGGTGAATGCAGGTCTACGCAGAAACCAATGGATAAACCTTATTTAATTAACTTTATTTTTAATAAATTTTTAAGTGCCAGCCCACGCCAGTAAGAACTTGGTCTTTTGTTAATTTCAATTTACCGTGGATTTGTTTAGAAACAAGGCACTATTCAATACACGGTTTCCAAAAAGACTCAAACTAAATTTATGTGTTTAACCTAAAATCACAGCAGCATCCACCTGTGAAGGATGTAGGCCATCAAACATACACATCTGTTAGTCAATCATAGCAGCCAATCATACAATCCTCCAAGTTTTTTGTTGTAAAAATCTTGATAATATTGAACCACGGGGTCCCCTTTAAATGTTCTTATTTTTGCCCTCTGCTTCCCAAATTATAGAAACCTGTAAACAGAAAATTTTAAAGAAACAGTTCACCCAAAAATGAACATTTTATTAAAATGTACGCACCCTTAAGCCATCCAAAGTGCCGTCGGAATGAGCGTCTGATAAAAACATCACAATAATCCACAAGTAATCCAAAAGATGTTCATCAGCTAATGTCTTCTGAAGTGGAAAAACTGTGTGATTGTAATAAACAAATCCATCATTAATACATTTTAAACTTCAAACCATTGCTTCCAGCTAAAATACAAGTGCTTTCCCCAGTTAAAAAGGCATCTCGTTTGAACCATTACATAAACGAGCACAGATCAAGCACTGTTTATACGGCAAAACAGTCCAAAAGAAATATGACTTTTAAATAAGTTAAAGCATCCTAATGATGGATTCGTTTCAAACAAACAGGCAGCTTTTCACTACACAAGACAAGAGTAGTGAGGATCACTTGTTGATTATGTTTTCACCTTCAGGCTGTCCAAGATGTAGTTTATAGAAACAAACTCATGCACATCTTGGATGGCCTGAGGGTGACTTTCTTTTTCAGTGATTTTTCATTTTTTTGTGAACTATTCCTTTAAAAAGTGCAAATCTTTTACGGGTTTAAATCTCAAAAACACCCTTCACTTTCAGTTCATTAAAAGTACGATGATGACATGAGTTTAGCACATTCTTAACGACTTGAATTCTTAAACATTCAAGAACAAAAAGTACAGGCTTTGATCTCTTAAATGATCTTAAGTGAAGTTTAAAGACTGGTGCTTTTAGATGAATATTTTAATGGATAGTTTTAAACTAAATACTGTGGCATTTCAAAGACACTTGATAGTGGAGCAAGATTCAAATTGTAGAGTAATAATTAAACTTATACCTGGTTTAGTCAGAGCAGCAGTTAGCTCATGTAATCCAGTCACTTTAAGCCTTGGTGCTCATATGGGTGATGCAGGTTTCAGTCCAATCCTGATAAATATCGCCCGCATCTAGTTTCTGTCAATCTGTATAATAAAATATGCATAAATCCCAAAATAAAAGTTAAGCTAATGTAGGAGTATGATGAGTTTGTAATATATGTGTTTTCAGAAATGCCTGCGATTGGACCTTGAGGCTCCAGTGTGGGTTTGTAAGCAGCGAGTTCTGGTCACTCTGACACAAAGCCTGACCGATGTGCTTAACTATGGCCTCTACCTCCCTGCCTTTAACGGGCGCGCCGGAAAGTTCCTTGATGAGGAGAGATTGCTCAGGGACTATCCATTCCCTACGGTCACACCTGTACCGTACCTAGAGGTGCACACCCTTCTGCACGCATTACATAATTAGGCCATGTTGCTATTATTTTAATTTACCGGTTGAATTCATTTGTGTGACTTCAGTTCCGTTACAAGAGGCGTGTTTACACTCAGAGCCATGTAGATGACAAGCAACTGGCCAAACTACATACCAAGGTAACATTTAACATTCATCATTTTGTTTCGGGTTGGTACAGATATTTTTCATATCGAGAAATTACGGATTCAAATGATCCAGAGTGGTAGACATTGAAATTTGATTACATTTTTATGCTGTTCTTTTGACCAGCTGTTTCATAAACACTAAATCAGTAGATTAGATTAATTTCCGAAGGATCTTGTGACACTGAAGATCGGAGGAATGCTAAAAAGAATTCAGTAAATTGACATTCTACAAATAATAAGAGCATTTTCATTGCAATGATATATCAGATTTACTTTTTTGCATCAAATAAATGCAGTCTTTGTTAGCTTAGGAGACTTCTTCCAGAAAATATCTACCAACCCCAAATTTTCGAGCAGTAGTATATAATCTGAAACACGAAGCTGCTGTTCTAAATGCTGAATCTTTCCCATAAAACAAACAAAAACAACAATAACTTTGTTATCTAAAACATGCTGTAAGCTATTTGTTTTGGTCTTGAGAAAATTGCATGTTTCTCTGTGACAGTTCTAGACTCTGCAAATGCCAAATAGAGTCATGGGAGCAGTCCAAGCTTTTTTTAGCCAAACCCCCCCCCCCTAATTAGAAATGCTCTTTGTCCGTGGATCGTTTCGTGCATTCAGTTTTTCTGACATTGCATTTGCTGACACGTCTTTAAAAGATGGGTTTGAGAGGGCACGTGCTTCAGGTCAGCAAAATGGCATAAGTTAGCAAAAGAATTGGAATTGCTTACAGTGCCTTTAGAAGGAACACAATTTGATTGCATTCATTATTCTAAGTCCAATTATGCTAGCCAAGGTTTCAGCAAAAGTAAAACTGAATTTTACATGACAATTAGAATTGTACTGACTGTTCTGATACTCTATATTTAGGACTTATTTAAATATAAGTAAATAACATCCAATAATTTCTTTGTATGTGCTCCATTTGCTACAAAAACATGTTTTCAGAATGAAACATAATGGTCTAGGCAACTTTCTGTTGTGAAAGTAGTATGGCACTTCCTTGTATTTCACTAATTTCTTTTGCTGCCAGGCCAATCTAAAGAAGTTTATGGAGTATGTTCAACAAAGATGTGTGGACAAGGTCTGCAGGTTCCTGGAGAAAGGGCTGGACCCCAACTTTCATGATGCTGACAGTGGGGGTAAGTGCTTTAGATTCAATGTTGTGTGGTGTTCTGTAATGAGGAGGTCATTCTGAATAGGTCATTCTATTCGGTTTACTATGAACTATGGTAGAATTTGTCGTATCACCAGTCATCAAAGCAAGGTAAACAATGATCACAGATGGCCTAAAATTTTCTCCAAGCTGATTACACAATAAAAACTCCCACAGCTCATGTTTCCAGGTCATTTCAAGTCTTATTTGACATTTTAGAGTGGTTATATCCAGGGTACAATTTAAAAAAAAAAAAAAAAATAAAATAAAAAACAGATGCTATTGAAAATGATTATGAAATATTTTTAATACGAAGTAAACTGTGATCACACATTTATAAAAACATTGTACATTAGGCCTATTTGTTGTAATGATTTTATTTCCACAGTTATTTAAACAACAAATTAATTATATACAGAAAGCTTTCGTATGGGAGTGTGTATCGCAAAATCATTTAATTTAGATTGGGACATCAGAGCGGGATCGCAAAATGTTTTTATCAATGATATATATTTACAAATATTTCAGCAGAGGCAGGGATGCATACAGTAGACACCCTTAAACAATCAAAGTGCTCAGGGGAGGCAAGACAGAAGTGGACTCCTTTAATGTTATATTTTGTAATATTAGTGTTATTTTTGTATTTTTTTGCTTTCCCTCATCCAATATTTTGAGCAGGCACTGCCTCCCTTGCCCCTGATAAATATATGATTTCACGAATCTGAACTTTTTTGCACAATGCATCTAATTAGGTGTCATAATGGTCGATGATTACCGCTGAATAATAATTATCATTGAATAATTATTGATTATCATTGAATAATAATATATATGTTGGTCTGTTCCTCACATAAAAGGTATCCTATATTTTCAGAAGTGATCTTTTTAGAGTGCTTTTTGGAGACATATTTTAAAATCTACTTTCAATTTGTGGAAAAGTGCAAACTGGACATCTAAATTTCATGGGGTAAACAAAATAATATGGGGTTGGAACCACACACATTTTCATTTGGCATGAAAAATAAGTGAACTATTGATTAGCACACTTTAATGAATGTAAATTTAGGACAGTGCTAATCAGCAAGGACATCCGACAAAATGAGCCAATCATTTATTCGCCGAAACGGCTTTGACATTTAGCATTTTTAATCATCTCTGCATGTGTGATGTTTCCAGAATCTCCTCTCACTCTTGTGGCCCAGCTGGACACTTGTGCCGATCTGATTAAAGTGTTGAGGAGCGGAGGAGCCCATCTGGACTTCAGAACCAGAGACGGCCTGACGGCGCTGCACAAAGCGGTCCAAACGCACAACCATGTAGCATTGACTGTGAGTTGATGCACTTTCCCTCCCACACGCACAATCCAAAGAAAGACTCATCCTTATACAACTCATCACAAGCTGTTGGGAGCCTGTGCACATATGTCCGTCATATTTCATGTGCTATCCACAGACATTGTTGGATCTGGGGGCGTCTCCGGACTATAAGGACAGTCGTGGGCTCACCCCCCTCTATCACAGTGCCATGGTTGGGGGAGATCCGTACTGCTGCGAGCTGCTGTTGTACGATCATGCCCAGCTGGGCTACAGTGATGAGAACGGCTGGCAGGAGATCCATCAGGTAGCGTCTGATGCTCAGAACTCTCTCATTACACGTAAGAGGGAAGAAGATCACCCGTAGCTCAAAGTTTCATTCTCCAGCGAGACTAAATATATCCTTTTTATTGTTTGCTACACCTGCAGCAGTGGGTGATCGGAACGCGTGCGCGCGTGTGTGTGTGTTTTTGTACCATAGGCTTGTCGTCATGGAAACGTGCAGCACCTTGAGCACCTGTTATTCTATGGAGCGGAGATGAGCGCTCAGAATGCCTCAGGAAACACAGCACTACACCTGTGTGCCCTCTACAACCAGGTATGCACACCCACAAATACGTTCTCCATCAGATATGCTTTCTCAAAATATGTTTTAAGCAAACTCTAGGGAGTATGTAGCATGCATTCTTGTGCATTTTTGTAATGTGCACCCATGCTTAAAATATGAGCATGACCTGCTACATATGTCAAAATGTGGGAAATGTAACTACGGAGTTGAATACTGTAATTTCACCTGACTCCAGCTTCCTCTGCTGCGGTGGCAAATGAACCTGAAGTTACATTAACTGCAGTTTTTTAACATCTACATTAACATGCACAAATTTCAACCAGACTAAAACAATAATTTTTGTAATTAAAAGAAAAAGTTAATAAACAAATAGTGTAAATTTTGACGTTGTTTGGTTTGTAGTTCATCTGTCCAGTTCCACCAGTCTATACACATTTGCATTATGCCTAAATATAGGCTACTGTGAGATTGGATATGTATTTTCTTGACCCTGAGATATTTTTGAAATACACTCTAAAAGATGCACAACAAAAGAACAAAATCTAATAGTGTGTTCCATATTGCAAATAAGTAATTATATATTTTTGGTAACTCTTCAGAATAGGGGGTCAGAATAATGCATTAGTTAAGCATTAATTAATGGTTAATTTGTTCACAATTAA
>JAUMHP010000044.1:4788102-4798246 GCA_032361065.1 Enteromius trimaculatus | reverse complement strand
CTGAAAATAATTGCACACCTCAGAACGTTCGTCAGCCAATCAGATTCAAGCATTCAACGGCCCCGTAGTATAATATACTATATTATATTACCTGAATTAATAAAAAATAAAGTTAGTTTTAAAACCTGGGAAGAGAAAGGCCTCCAGTTGAATAAACATCCATAAATGAGTTAAATAATAAGTCAAATATTTAACAGTTTATACGTGTCTCTACCAGTTCTAAGCATAGGTGAAGGTGGATTCTGGGAAGGCTCAGTTAAAGGACGAACTGGCTGGTTTCCTGCTCACTGCGTAGAGGAAGTCCAGATGAGACAATATGACCCACGACTTGGTCAGTGCCCATACATACACCTGCATTCAGAAGCATTATTTTAAAGTATTCTGCTGCTTAAGGTTCAGATCTTATTATTATTGATGTGCCCACTCATCTGTTTCTCAGAGACAAGAGAAGATCGCACCAAGAGGCTTTTTAGGCACTACACTGTTGGCTCCTACGACAACTATACCTCTTACAGGTATATATTCAACCATATATATATATATATATATATATATATCATCTGAGTGTTACTTGCATTACCACAGAAATAATAAGGGTAGAATGGTAATGTGCTTTTCCAGCCATTGCCTTTCTCTCTCCTTCATCCTGAATAAATAAAATATGGTGCCAGTGTAGAGGATTATGGGTACGGGAGGAGGAATCTATGAAGAGTGTGAGTTCTGGCAGTGCAGCACATCTGACTATTAACTTCTATAAATTTACAGTGATTATGTTATAGAAGAAAAGAGTGCAACGTTGCAGAAGAGAGACAGCGAAGGATTTGGCTTTGTGCTTCGGGGAGCTAAAGGTCTAAAACACACTTGCATGCATGTTTGCACAAATAAAGTTTACATACAAATGCAGTAATTAAATGCTCTTTTTGGTCAGCTGAGACACCCATAGAAGAGTTCACACCTACTCCTGCATTTCCTGCCCTGCAATACCTGGAGTCTGTGGACCTGGAAGGGGTGGCATGGAGGGCTGGGTTAAGGACTGGAGATTTCCTCATAGAGGTTAAAAAACCTTTTTATTTACACTACACACAACTTGTATGTATATGTATATATATATGTAAATATATAAATGAAATATTTATACATGTATATGTATATGTATATATAAAATATTTATGTGTGTATATATATATATATATATATATTTTTTTTTTATAAAGTTTTATACATATACTTTTTCTTTTCTATTTAATCACAAAATTATGTATTTGTCAATATGCCCTGACTGCTCTTTTTCGAGGAAAGAGAAAAATAAATAAATAAATAGACATTAATTTTTATATTGGTGTAATTATTTATCATTTTAATTTCTGTTTAATTTGACTTCACAAAGGTTTGTTCCCCATTCAACACAATCACATAGTAAAGCTTAAATAATTAGAATTAATAAAGCATTGATTACCTTTCATAAAAGACCATTGTAATTAACAAAAAGAAAAAAACCTTTAATTATTTGACTAATCTGAGAAATCACCAGAGAAGTCTGCCATTTGATTCAAAATTACAAGCTCAATTAAAAAAAACAAAATGAAACATGCATTGATGAATCATTCACGATCAATAGCATGCATAGCATTTTAAAAATTGATTTCAATTTCATACTGGCGGTTTTGCTGGGTTTCTATCGGCTAGGTGTTACATCTTTCTCCAATTCTCTGCACATTTGTCAGGTAAATGGGGTGAGCGTAGTAAAGGTGGGACATAGGCAGGTGGTATCACTGATTCGGCAAGGTGGAAGTCGGCTAGTAATGAAGGTGGTGTCTGTAACACGCAAACCTGACACTGGAGACGTCGTCCGCAAGAAAGGTTCTTGTCTTCACTTCATTAATGCATGCACACCATGCATTTTTCCTTTTAATTAGAGAATCCTGCAAGATTTAAATATCGCATTTCTTGTTCTTTCTGATAATTAATTAGCCCCACCACCTCCCAAGAGAGATCCAAGCACCAGCCTGACCCTGCGCTCAAAAAGCATGACTGCAGAACTGGAGGAGCTGGGTAAGACCTATGCTCATACAAATAAACACCGATCCACACACACACCTCCTTGTGTTATGCTAGGTCTCAGATAAGTTGAGTTAAAACAGATGTTATCATTATCTTTGAGGGCATAGCACAAGCTCCTTTTTTCCAGGAACACTAATGGAGAAATGCGTGCAAATTAATGTATTTTCTTTCCGTGAGAATGATACAGCAGTGAAAGCAGTGTGAATGATTATGCTTTGCTCATTCATTGCTAATGAAAAGTGACCATCTAATACTCAATCTATGAGCTAAATCAGGAACTATAGATTTGTCCTTCTTGTCCACAAGCGTCAAGGAGAAGGAGGGGAGGTAAGATATGAAACCAGTCTCACGTTGACGATGTCCTTTACTGGTTCTATATGCTGAATAGCATGTGATGTCATGGATGGATTTATCTAACCCGTTTTTTTTTTAGCTTGTGTTGTTGCCTGTGACTGCAAAAAATTGTAAAGTCAAAGTATGTGTATGTGTTTGTTTTTCTTTTTGTGGATTGTAGACAGCTATTATGTATGTGTTTTGTGATTTAATTGTGACTGTATATTCGTTTTCGTGTTCCTTTAGACTATGTGGATATTATACCCTTGGGATCTGTGTACTTGTATTTTCTGGTGCACTTGGTGACTGTGTTTGGTCTACTGTGGTTTGATCAGAGGAAGGACCGGAGTGTTGGTCAGGAATGTGTATAAGTGTTTCTGTATGTGTGTGCATCTGTGTGTATCCCTCACAGAGAAGTTAGATGAGATGTTGAGTTCACCCAAAGAGCCGGTTGTAGTGATGAGGCAACGTCCAGGAGATTCAGACTCCAGAGCAGCCACTGTGAAACAGAGACCAATAAGTCGCCGCATCACACAGGCTGAGATCAATGTGAGTCTGATACACGTAAACATGCACCATTTTATTATTTTTAAATATATAATAAAAGTTATTAGTATGTTTTAATTCAAACCAAATATAAGAGCCCTTGTTATATATTACAATATGTAGTTTCTCTTATACTATGCATTGTATGCAACAGATGGTGCATATCCCCACCATAGTACAGTAGCCAAATTATGTCAGTAAAGATTTGGCTGCTGATCAGTTTGTTTATAATGCATATTGTCTTTAGGTTAAAAAAATGAAATTTGCTGTGCCTGCATTTTCTGTTTCTTTGATAGCTGATTAATCAGAATCTGTGATTTGTTATCTGAATTCTGGCCAGTGTTTGATCACGTATTGTTTTTGTTTCTATGTAGTCTCTGTTAGAGAGGCAGGGTTTGCCAATAAGTTCCCTGGCTGTGGACAAAAGTCACATGCAGCTGCCTCGGGGAATGTCAAGAACCAAGTCATTTGGTAATGTGTCATTAGCACATACACAAATAAAATTCACATGAATTCTCCCTTTTCATAAACCAGTGATATAAGGGGCTGGTTGCATTAACTGCGTAGACTAGTCTTAAAAAGCTAGTCATCCATTTTTTTTTTCTTCAAGACTGGTTATAAAGAGTCAGAGAGTCAGTTACAAAAGATTGGTTTAATTTGAATCCAAAAGTTAAGGTCATTGCACAGTCCAAAATTTTAATCTGTTAAAAAAAAAATTGCTACCTTACATTGTGTCAATCATGTTTACACACTCCAAAACTTTCATCCATGATAAAAAAAATTCAAATCAGGTTCAATTTTCTGCTTTTTCACATTTGTAGAAAGCATTTTGATAGGAAAGGATGACGAATACGTGCATATGAAAATTTCAGACACAATGTGCAAGGACCTTAAGACTGACTACACCTTGGCTAACTACTAGTTTGTAAGACACAGTCTTAATACAGTATCTGTTTATGCAGCTGACCTCTTTGATCTTTGTTCAAAACAATACAACCACAGTCTCACTGAGAACCGTTTTACAGGTGCCCCTGAAGATGAAAGAATCTCAGCCCTGATTGGAGAGCATCGCTTTCCGAGAAGCTCTTCGATGACTGACAGCTTTAGACAAGATAGTATTCCACCCCCTCCACAGACAGCTCCTCCACCACCTCCAACTCCCTACTTTCTAGATTCAGGGCCACCTCCATCCTTTCTTCCACCTCCGCCCCCTTCTCGCGCTACCAATCAGAGCCGTTCAAGCTTCCGCCCAGGGGCGGAGCCAAAACTCCATGGCCCAGTCACGACAGACCGCCAGCGAAAAACTCGCTCCATGATCATTCTTCAGGACACCACCCATTTGCCAGTGGAGCCCGCCCCTATTGCAAGACCACAAACGCCTACCTCTGGAGCAGTTCCACCTGAACGTGGTCGTAGGCGTGGACCACCTGTGGAGAATCCGTATGCTAACGTAGGTCGTCTAAGTGCAGTCTATACTCCTACCAAGCCCCAGCGTAGAAAGAGCCCGCTAGTCAAACAAGGACCAGTCGAGGAGGGAGCTGCTACTCAGACTAGTAGAGACCCTTCTCCTTTGGGAGGGTCACGGATTCCTCACAGTAGCCGAGCAGAGCAGTTCCAACAGCAAGTTCTCTCTGAGCGATCTAGAATTACGCCTCCAGGGGCCCGACGCAGACCCAGCGTTTTCCTATCTGTAGAAGGGGGTGCGACTGAGCCACAGACAACCCCGTTACTTTCTCAGTCCCACTCAGTAGATGAGTTGGCTGAGTTGCCTCCACCTGCACCAATGCTTTCCCCTGGCCCACCACCAGGGGGCACTACTTTTATACACCCTCTAACAGGTCGACCATTGGATCCTTCCTCACCTTTAGCACTTGCACTAGCTGCACGAGAACGTGCCCTTAGTGGCCGGAATACACCTACCCCTACGCCTTCGCCCACACCTTCGCCCACTCAAGGTCGAGCAGTGGAAAGACCAGAGACTGAAGGAGGAGCGACACCTCCTGCTCCTCTTGAGGCTCCTCCATCTAATTCCTGGAGAGACGAACCAGTCAGCATCACAGAAACCGCAAGCCAAGTGACTAGCGGTAGCCCTGGGTCTGGGCGAAGCTTGGAAGAGGTACTTGTCCCATCCAGCATGCAAGGTGTCCAACCTGCACTGATGGATACAGAGCATACCCCACCGGCAGTCCCACCTACTCTACCTTCCCCTGCTCCTACCCTATCAAATCTGACCGCTCGAAGTCTGACTATGAGCTCAGAGGAGGAAGCAGAGCCTTACACAGTGACCCTTCCCCCTGCATTGCTATCATCCAGTGATGAGGAAACCAGAGAGGAGCTTCGGAAGATAGGCCTCGTGCCACCCCCTCAACCTTTCGCTAATGGCCTTCTAATTAAAGAAACACCCAAAGCCACTCTGAGCATTTCACCTAGCGGATCACGGCCATCCATTGCAAAGACCTCCTCTGGGAAAGCAAGCGATTCTACGGCAGACTCTGGGGTTGAAGACCCACATATGGAGACCACCAGTACTGTTTCCACAGTCTCCAGCATGTCCACTTTGTCTTCGGAGAGCACAGACTCCGCCCACGCTTGCAAACCACGTTCTGGGGTGGGGCGTGGTCGCCCCGCCCATCTCAGGGACCCACTGCTTAAACAGTCATCAGACAGTGAGCTGCTTCCACACCCACCCAGCACAGGCCCCAGCCGTCCACGCTACCTATTCCAAAGACGTTCCAAACTCTGGGGGGAGGAGCCCCGGGGCCAAATGGGTGGGTCTGATGAAAGTCGGCCTGCTGCTATGGGAGCAGAGTTGCTAAGCAAAGACACTCATTCTCTTGGGGAGGAGCCACCGATGGGAGCACCTCTTGACCCTGGCAGGAGGTCACCTGTGGGAGGCGCCAGGTAGGAAAGACTTGTTAAAAACTGCACCCAATTAACAACAGCAGCACATTTTGCACACCTGCATGAAACACAGCACAACTTTCAATATCATTTAGCAATATACCCACTTGACTTTTGACACCCTTAGCCACACACCTGGTAAAACTGCCTATCCATAACACACATGTGTGTGTGTCTGTATGTCCTTGCAGATGTGAGGAGAATGGAGAAGAGAGTAAATCGTAGGTTTTTAGCTCTGTGGGTAAAAACAACTCCTTGTCTAACTAACTTTCACTAAACCCTTTACTGCAGCCGTTAATCAAGCTGCAAATGCTACTGTGGGCTTGAATTAAAGGCTTATGGTAGTTCATTATGCAGTAACTGAGGCATTTCAGCTTCTGTCTGTCTTTGCGCAACGAAACTGGAATTTTCAGTCTACCGCTGAGGGCCAAAAATTGCTTTTTCGTAAAAAGTAAATGAAACGAATGTTGAATCTACATTTAGTTTATATTGCTGCATTGATTGTGGTAAGTTTATTGCAGCAAGTTTCGGATGTTTACAAAATGAATACTGAAGGCATGCTGTGGTGGAAATACTGTGAAATGCTAATGCACCATTTTTTATACCTATTCTGAGGACTCCAGTTTTATATTAACTGCTCTAACTGTCATTTTATTGCATTAAGTTCTCTGCATGCTCTGCACTATTTAAATCCCAATGCTTACAGCATTGGATCCACTTTCCTTTTCTCTCACATTAGCATCCCAGTAGTTTCCTAAAAGTACTGCAGTTAAAACTCTACCTTTGTTTACTTTTTTGTTTTTTGCTACATCTTCCTCTCACTTATTTTTCCTTTAATTGTCTATTATGTTTTCACTCTCTCTCTTAGACTTTTTAGTAGTTTAGGGGAGCTTCACACCATCTCTCAGCGGAGTTACGGCACCACCTTCACCATCCGGCCTGGCAGCCGATACCCAGTGACCCGTAGGACTCCAAGCCCTGGAGCCACACCAGAACGGAGTGAACCGCTGGGGCCTGTCCGTACATTCGGCCCTCATCACCATCATCACACAATTCTCAAGTCTTCTAGTCTAAGTTTGCCCCAGGAGCCCAAGGAGGTGCGTTTCGTGATGAGGAGCGCCAGCGCTCGAGCCCGCAGCCGTTCTCCATCCCCCTCTCCATGCGCCTCCCCCTGCCCTTCACCGGTACTGGGAGCCCCTCTCTTGGCCCTGCGACCATTCAGACAGCGTCCCCTAGCACTGTGGAGTAAGTATGACGTGGGAGAGTGGCTGGAGAGTGTGGGACTAGGAGAACATCGTGCACGTTTTTTGGAGCACGAGATTGAAGGCGCCCACCTGCCTGCACTGACCAAGGACGATCTCGCAGAATTGGGGGTGACACGGGTGGGACACCGAATGAACATTGAACGTGCACTGAAGCAGCTGCTGGAGAGTTGAGGAGAGCCAAAATGCATATGATATAGTCCCATCACAAAATACATTTTTACTATTAAAATTTCAAGCTATTCTAAAGTCTAACACCATAGATTCCAACCCACTTTTTTTTAGCATTGCTCAGCCCTTATATAATATAGATTTTACCCAAGCACCAATGATTTAACTCCCACAAAACCCACCATGTTTCTTCACTAGTTTGCCACCTACTAAGAGTAAAAATAACATGCTGGACAGGAGTGTGGACCTACTGCGCAATATCTACTATTTACAGCTACAGGTCTAAGAAAATCAAACTGGCCATGTTTTTAACTGGGTCTTCTGCACAATAACAAATGATATAGCCAGCAAGCAGCCATTTCCTTCATGTGCCATGTTTTACAATCAAATAATGATGATGAAGGTGTGGCAGACATACAGACTGCTCTCACATTATCAGAGGAAATATCTTCACATTCTGGATTTGTGTGCATTTCCTGCTTCCAGGAGAGAGACTTCTGTATTTTAGAAAGCAGCATCAACTTGAGTCTAAAGGGAAAGGAAAGCGCAGAAACCTCTCCTGTAAACAATGCCAATGCTTCCAAGTGCCCGGAATTTACAGTATCTTCAGACCATCTTGCAACTCAATAGTAGATAGCCATGTTTATGGTGATCAAAAGATGCGTTGCAGTAACTGGACTTGGCATGTGAACGCAACATGTCCAAGTAAGAAAGGATCTGACAATCTGCCCTAAACCAGGAGAATAAAACTTCTCCCAATACAATACAAGTGTGGCCTTGAGGTAATACTGCCGCCATCTAAAATTTGTTAAAGATAGATATTTTCAGTCACTACATTCAATTTTATATGTATATGATATATATGGAGTTATATATTCAAAAAAGAAGAATGTATGAGAATAAGGTGAGATATACTTGTCTTATGCCCTGTGAGATTGTGTCATATTTGGTCTTACTTTATATTTGTTATTTTATTTGTCAACTATCAACCAATACCCTGACATGAACACAGTTACTCTTTTTCCCCCATGGTATAACTTGTGATTTGTGAGTTATAAACACATAATCTTTGGACTAGTTCATGGTCAGTTATTTAAGAATTTCATAATTACGGACAGACCTTTTTTGTCTATTATGAATAATTGCTCAGTAAGACTGTATGTAGAATAACTGTTTCGTTTAAACAGAGGATTTGAAATACTATGGGTTGTAGGAATTTATTTGTTACCTTTTGTAAATGATAACTCAGCATCAGTCAATCATTTCATGCTGATCAATTTGTGAATTCAAGACGTAACAATGTTTCTTTGCCATGATTTGGTTATGTATTGTGCAATTACTCATTTGGGATTTATTTCCTACCAAGTCTTTCAGTTTAGAACAATATGAGCAAAATATGCTACCTAAGGGCTTTTAACATAAATAAATGAAATTGTTATTAAACATGTATTAATGCAGACTGCTAAGCTGGTGAATTTGTCTGATCCCCAGTTATAGTCAAGTCTACAACTTAAAGTAATAACGTGACACATTGGCAAAAACAAAGCTAATGTTTACGGGCCTTAAAAAGCAGCGTGTCCCTGGCCATAATGACTAGGGAATTTCCTGCTCCTAGTAAAAGTATGAAATTTTATTCTAGTACAACCAAATTACTAAAAGTAATCTGATTACAAGCATATCTACTGTGAATATAGCTATTTTTTCAGTTTCTCATTATAAAACCCCAAGATTGCCATATAATCAAGCTAACATTGAGAGTATATTGTGTCAAAAAATTATCTGGTAACTAGCTTGACTGGTTTGTTGTGTTTGGTAAAGCTGGAACTATAGGCGTTGCTGTGGTTTACACATTTAACTAACAGTTGAACTCTGCCAACAGAGGAGAAAAATCCTCACACTTGACACTCCTCCGGTTGGTCAATTTGCACAAAGATGTGGGTGCTACTGTTTATAAGCCATCTGCATAAAATATTACTGTACTTCCCTCATCTGTCCCTGTCCTTCTCCGATCCTCAATCATTTACACTCTCAAACACAAAGGTGTAATTAATTACTAGTGTAAGAGAAGGGTGTGGCAGCCATGTTCTTTTAGTTTAACACTTTTGGAGCCATTTCCTCTGTTGATGACCTTTTTTTGTATTGTTGGATGAAGTGATATGAGGATTAGGTTTTTGGACAATGTTTGCTTTAAAATGAGAAAATGTACACAAAAATATAATTTGACTTGTCTGTTATTAAAGATCATCTCTCAGGCTGTGGGGATTAATCAAAGAATACATCATCTTTCTGTGGAGAGAAAGGAGGTTGGGTTTATTACGATTTGTGTGTGTGTGTGTGTGTGTGTGTGTGCACGCAAAAAAAAAAAATTTCTACAAAGTAATTAAACATTTGTTTTATATAGGTATTATAAGAAAATGACAGATTCTAATACAATACAGCCAAGGTTAAAATATTAAAGGCAGGGTATACGATTTCTGGAAGCCAATGTTGATATTTGAAATCACTAAAACAAACACGACCCTGCCCCAAAAGGCTCTTGCCCCTTTGATAGCTCCGCCCCACACACATATGTAGCTTAAGCAACACAGTCAATGAGTTCTGTGAAACAAAGCAGTTCCAATGTTACACCGTCTACACAGGACGTAAGTGGCGTGACAAATCTCCGACAGAAATCTGTTGCCTCGTTCCAGGCGCGGAGGCAGGGGGTGGCCACCCTATTGGCCCCCCCTGGTCTGACCACAGCCATCCATGCAACCAGCCGCGCAACAAGGAACCTTTTTTATACTGCCACAACAGTTGGGCTGAACATATTCTGTTTTGACATCGACATCGCGATGTGCGCGTGAGCGATAGTCACATCGCCGGAACAT
>JAUMHP010000044.1:4756395-4781021 GCA_032361065.1 Enteromius trimaculatus | reverse complement strand
ATTAGTCACACTCAATGCTTTAAATTGCATTGTACACCCGCTATTCTAGGCCATGCTAAAAATGCTTCATTTAAAAAAAAAAAAAAAAAATTGCCAAATTCTATTCTGGAATATATAACCCACCATTTTGCAAATGTGAAAATATTAAGTTTTCATGCTGTTCACAGTATACTTACAAAGTTTTTCGGAAAAAAAACAAAAAACCCTTAACTTTATATCTTTGTGTATTTTTGAGATGGATCTGTGTTCATACTTGTCTGATTTAATTGGCAGGTCAATCATGGATCAGGATTAATCACAACTGCCCAAATCTGAATTCACACTATTCTGACCTGCAGAAAGCTTTGGTTATTAGTAGCCATGACCAATATGAGGCATTATCACGTGTAGCAGAATTCATCCACCCAGATAATCCCAACTTGTCATAACACCGCCTGATTGTAGCAAATATTTCAGTTTGAATGTGCTGTTACCAAGAAACTATTCTCTTTATGTGAAGCACTAGCATTTACAAAGAAAACATGGAAAATCTTTAAACTTATTTGCTTACCTGTAGCTGAAATATTAGTGTAGCTCAGGCCTGTTTGATTCGTCCTGCAGTTTCAAACAAAATCACCTACAGCAGACGTTCAGGGCCTTCAGCTTGAAGTTAAAATTGCAGTCAGGTGTGTTGGAGCAGGATTGAGTACACTAGAATAGCAGATGAAATGCTGCCACCACTCACTCGCAGAGGAACTGCAGCATTACAGACCATGAACCTCTGAAAAACTCCAGGATCACAGACAACACTTCTTCTATAAAAAAAAGAATTTATCCACCCAGATAATCCCCACATGTCAAAACACCACCTGATTGTAGCAAATATTTCATTTTGAATGTGCTGTTGCCAAGAAACTGTTCTCTGTATGTGAAGCACTAATATTTACCAAATAAAAAAGAAATCTCTTTAAACTTCTTGTATAAAAAGCATGCAGATGATGCCTTGATATATACAGATTTGCCAGGAGGTTAATAATATCTGATTCCACAAAGTGTAGTACTGGTGCTCCATTTATATTTTTCAAGATTTTACTTTCAATATATATTTTCAATTTTACTTCTGGGTGCATTTAATCAAAATAATTAATCAGTGTGATTATGGATTATGGATGGAGAAGAGATGATCTTTGCTGCCATGTAGCGGTACAAATCATGTCCAACATGGCGAAACCCTAATTTGCACATTTTCTACATCATTAAAGTAAAAGCTGGTTTTGAATATCTTGAGACATAACTGGTTAACAGCGCATCTCAAATTAAAAAGCAAAATAATATTTTTCTTTCTTTTTTTTTAATTTCCAAAATGTCAGTAGCCAACATGAAAAATCCATAAATTATGTTGTTGTTTTTTACATTACTGAAATGGACTTTTATTTGTGGGGAAAGACGCTTAGCTGTCACAAAAAATAATATTTAAATATGCAATAAAAAAAATTGTATTCTTGTAAAATACAACATGGATATTTCTTTGAGAGCTTCATCATATTTTATAGTTCATATTTAAGACAGTCTGGCTAAAGTTAAAATTTTACCTTGGAATCTGTACTTCAGTCATCATTGCCTTGTTTTTTTTTTGCCTCCATCAAAAATAAAATAGATATTCAGATCAAATACTTTCCCATTTTTTTTATTTCAACACACGTAAAAAAGGATATGCATTCAGTCTGTTTTTTTCAAGATTAAAAAAAGCAAATAATATAGCTGCTTTCTGATGCTCGCAGATGTCCTAGGGTAAGTTTTCGAAAGGGAGACAGGGAATTTCATCTAAACATGGATTTTTCTGTCCTGGTTGGAGAGCCATTAGTGTGCCACCGAATTGAGCGGTTCTGCTCTTATGTTTCCAAGATCCAGCGCTGAATCTGTATCTTCATCGATTTCACCGATTACAGCCCTTAAAACATAAACACACAAGCCTTTAAAATCCAATAAAGCATGCAGTTGCTTTAAACAACGTGAATAAGTGGCAAAAATACATACACATTATCGCCTCTGACAATATACAGTCCCAGAACCACCTGCTCTACGCCCTGGGAAGAGCTGAACACCCGCTCATGGCTTTCATCCAGGATGAGATTGATCGTCTGATCGAAGCCCTTTAGCGTCCCCTAAATACAAAACAATAAAAGTCATAAGCAGCTTCATTAAAAATAATAAATAATGTTACTTAAGCAGTTATGAAAGACTCACCACAATCATTCTGCCATCTGAAGTGACGATGGCAACCGTGCCTTAAATAATGTTGGTTAGGCTCATAAACACTTATTATATAGAAACATGCTCATCTTACTACACTAACGTTACATTCACAGTTCCTAGTCTTAACATATAATCAATGTGTAAATAGTAGTACACTAATATGTATCATTAAAAGTGTTATGCATGCACAATAGTTCTATGCAAAATATATAATTAGGCACATTACATGCACGCATGCTTTTACATAGTAAACATACCATACACACAATTTATCATGAATATTTACTGCGTGTGTGTACATATACATAAATACACTGCATAAACGTGATACATTACTTTAATGCACACTAAAACGCTATAATGACTTCATCACGCTCACGCTAAATCACTTGATAGCGCGCCACAGATCCCGCTCATTGAAACACATAACCACTGTCATGCAAACAACACAACACTACGAGACATTGACCTGCACCAAAGGATACGGTTAATGTAGCTCTCAAGAGCGGTAGACATCTCTGCTGGAGGGTGTTTAAATCCGCCGGTTCTCGAACACAACTACAACGAAACACAGTCGTTCAGCTGCGACCCGAACCGGAAATGAGAACGCCGAGACTCGAGTAGCTGATGACCTATCGCGGGAGTACTAGTCGAGTAGGAGCAATCGAACCTGCGGTGACGTATGTTTATCCAGAAGATGGCGCACTCTATAGGTTTTTCTAACAATGAGGTCTATATAACACGGTTTGTAACGAGCAACCTTTGAGATTAGAATCAGTTCTTGTTGAAAAGACAAATTGTTTCAAGCTTGCAGTGGGGGCTGATGGAAATACTGATGGTGATGGTGACGATGGAACTTACACAAAAGTATTGTGGTGGTACAATAGTGACAGATGGAGTATTACATGGCATTTCAAATATTACATTGATTGGTAGTATCATGGTATGTCCAAAATTTACCAGTTGCATGGTATTTCAAAATATGGCAATTCTTGGTGCCTTGTTATAAAGCTAGAGACACAATAATTACCTAAACAATCCATTGCACAATCATAGCCAAAGAAAATAAACCAGATGATCATTTTTCACATTCTGAACTCTGTCCAAACCCCTAATTACAATACAAAACACCAGGCACATGCGGTTGTAAAGCACAACACAAGTGATAGTTAAAGTTAATCATTTATGTTGTTATGAGGAAGTGAACTTTAAGCCTGAGATGCATTAGAAGGATCTCCAGGAAACCATTATGGTAACAAATGCTATATGAAACACACACACTTCAACGAGGGAAGCAAAATGGATGTATAAAATACAACCTTTCCCACATTTTTGACTTATACCAAATTGGATGAATAACAAGGGAAACTGGTTTAGCAGTACAGGTAATTCTTTGAAAGTGGTATTTAAACAACGGAAAGTTGTCTTTGATTTGTTTTTCATTTCTTAAGTAATATGATCTTCTAGAACTTGTCTGTGTTTTCTGTTTCCATGCAGCCTGTTTTAGATTTCAACTGTAACAGTTTGATAAGGCAACATGAAAGCAGACGACAAGCTTCAGATCTTGAAATTCTTTCTAATGCTCGTCAATTCCTTCTTTGTGGTAAGATGAAATACCATAGATGTGTACATTAGTGGCGTGGATTTTAGAGACATTTCTTGTTTATCACTTACACGGAAAGAACTTCCTGGACTGCAGTCAAATATATTAATCATACGGTGGACGTTGACATGCAGCCCATAATATGATTAAGCTTGTTTTCTGCCAGCAGTGTGCGAAGGCAGACTTCTGCACCCTTCAAATAAAACATCTTAATTCATGCATGGCTACATGTACAAACAAGTAACAATTTACATGATCTCGACAGATTCTTGGCATCAGTATTTTTGCGTGTTCGGCTTGGATTTTATTTGATAAGGACAGCTTTGTAAGTGTTCTCAGCTCTGGTAAGTTTTCAAGTTCGTCAGTCTATCATTATTCAAAGCAGCAGCTTACACAATGCATGTTACTGCAATTTGCCCCAGATTACCTATAATAACGTATTAGGACAGGATGTTATCTCTATTAAAAAGTGCACTACTTTGCCTTAGCCAATTTTTATTGTCCTTCAATATGATTTTGGTATGTTAATGCTGTGGTCTCTCAGGAGAAGAAGTGAAGGTGGTGGCTGGGGGGCTCTTTTTCATCGGCCTTGTAGTGGTTGTTGTGTCCTTGCTGGGTTGTGCTGGTGCCTATTTTGAGAGCAGATGTTTCATCATATTTGTAAGCATAATGCATGAAGTGCACAAGACCCTAATAATGCAGCAAAAGCTTGCTGTGAACATTTCCTCTTCTCTGTTTTTTCAGTATTTGTGCTTCTTGATCATCATCATACTGGGTCAGCTTTTCATCACCTTTGTGCTATTAATACGAAGAGACAAGGCAAGTCTTTACATACATTATTAATACTGTACAGCTGGCTTCAACTACACACGAGATTCCAGTGATAAAGTGATTAAACTACTTATCTAACACATGTTTTGAATGTTACCAGATCGAGCTGTTTTTGAGGGATAACGTGGACGAGATCATTAGGGGATATGGAGGAAATGAAACCCAAACGTCTTGGAAACTTCTAGACAGTGTGCAGATTTCCGTACGTGGCTGATTAACATCTGAGCGCAAGATGAGCATATGATGATTACAGCTATTTGAGCTGACAATCAGCTATAGGAAGGTGTGTTTTGATATTAGTGTATTTTTATGCTGTAGGCAGAATGCTGTGGTAGGCTGACCCCAAATGAATGGAGGAATAACACAGTTATTCAGTCCTGGGGGGTTACTGACATCTATCCTTGCTCCTGTTTTAACGGTACCTGCCCTGTAATTTTGCCTGGAACACACAGCTTTGGAAACGGATCAGACATCTATGAAACGGTAACATGTGTTGCCTTTTTTCCATCATTACAACCTTTTTACTCCTCCTTGTTTTAATTTTGCACACTAAAACTTTTTTTTTGGTTATAGGGATGTGAGAAGAACCTAGCAGACTGGCTAGACATGAATATAATTGTAATATTTGGAATGGATGTTGGGCTTCTTTTGATTCAGGTAAGGAGAGACCCCCCATCCCCCCATCCCCATAATTTGTAGCCAGTTTAAAAAAAATTCAGGGTCAAACAAAGGACCCTTCTATTTATCTATTTATTATAGATTAAACTATAATATATAAAAAAAAAAAATAGTTGTATATTTAGAAGTGCATAATACAAGTTGAGCATTGTACCATGTGACCATAAACAACAAAACCAGTCATAAGGGTTTAAAATTTTTTAAAATTGAGATTTATACATTATCTGAAAGATTAATGATGTATACTTTGTTATGATATGGAAAAATATATCTGTCCTTCATTTATCATTAATCCCTATGTCATTCCTGAATGCTCCATCTGCCATCAGTGGTTCAATCATAATATTACGAAGTTACGAGAATATTTTTTGTACATAAAGAAAACAAAAATAAGGACTTATTTATATATATGTGACCCTGGACCACAAAACCAGTCATAAGGTAAAATTTTACAAAACTGAGATGTATACATCATATGAAATCTCAATAAATAGGCTTTCTATTGATATATGGTTTGTTAGGATAGGACAATATTTGGCCGATATACATCTATTTGAAAATCTGGAATCGGAGGGTGCAAAAAAAATCTAAATACTGAGCAAATCACCTTTAAAATTGTCCAAATGAATATCTTATCAATGCATTTTACTAATCAAAAATGACATTTTGATATATTTACAGGAATTTTACAAAAAATCTTCATGTAACATGATCTTTACTTAATTTCCTAATGATTTTTGGCATAAAAAAAAAATCTATAATTTTGACCCATGCAATGTATTTTTGGATATTGCTACAAATAAACCCCAGCGACTTAAGACTGGTTTTGTGGTCCAGGGTCACATATAAAGATTCAGCACCATTTAAGCGCTATTTGTAGCAATTGCCAAAAATACATTGTATGGGTCAAAAATATCCATATCCATAATTTTAGTAAATTAATTACTAAGAACTTAATTTGGACAACTTTAAAGGTGATTTTCTGAGAATGTAGATTTTTTTTGCATCCTCAGATTCCAGATTTTCAAATGGTTTTATCTCAGCCAAATATTGCCCTATCCTAACAAATCAATGGATAGCTGATTTATTCACTTTTCAGATAATGTATAAATCTCAATTTCAAAAAATTGACACTTACGACTGTTTTTGTGGTCCAGGGTCACAAATGATGAACAATTGTTATACATGAATCATGATACATGAAGTGCATGATGCAGTTCAATTTAAGCACGTTTGATTTAGATAACAAAAATAAAACCAAAAAGTAATTGTTGGATATTTCTCCCTTGCAAGTGTACAATCCAATTTATTATAGTGATTGAGCTTAACTTGTATTTAACCTGGATTAAAATAAATAAAAATATATATTTTTAAATAAAACTAATAGAATGCATTTTAGTGACTGAAGCTTGATTTGTATTTAAAAAATCTAAATGTTTTCTGATTGTTTTGTCTTGCAATGCTCAGATTCTGCAGTTTATCTTTGCCGTCCAAACCTTCAAATGCATTGGCCGTAAGACGAGGGAACTGCATCCTAATAATCTTCTGAACGCCATGGAGGACAATCCAGCAGCGCTGCCTGAACCCCAGCAGTACAGTTTGGAAAATCAGCAGTTAGACACTCAAGCCTACGACCCTCAAATGGACAATGGCTACAATCATCACAGTGGATATGTTGATGCGAATTATGACCAGTATAACAATCCTGAATTTTACGAACCCGATAACGGTCAGGGGTACAATAGCCATCCTAATTTGCAATACCAGCAGAGCTACAATGGCAGTTACACTCAGGGACACATGCAGCAGCAGAACTACAGTCCTGATGATTACTGAAGCCAGATTTCTTTTCTCATGTAACGTGATCAGATTGGGATGGGCTAATTTGCTGCTTTAAAAATAGTGTTCTGTATAAAGAGCAGGCTGTGGTCTCTGCCTGACCGGAGACACTTAAAACCTTCTCGTAAGACCATTGTTTTGTTTCACTAAGTTCAGGTTAGTGCGGGTTCCCAGGAGTATCATTTGTCAGACAACCAGCATCTTTTTCTCAAACAATTCATTCCAGATCACAGAGGGCAAAGGCTTTTTAAGACAAAATATTTCTGTAGAAGTCACAGCTCAGGGTTTGATGACAGACAATTAACTTCAGATTTTATTGTAGGTTTCCATTTTATTGTAATGCCCCATGACAAGTTTACAGGTATTTTATTACTGTAGTAGTGTAACTATATAAAAATACTGACCTGAAATTGTAACCAATATGAGACAATCCACACAATATAACTGGCAACAATATTATTAAAACACTGTTATATGGTAAAAACATTTTTTTTTTAAATAAAGAACAAAAATCTACATGATTAATCATGTTTTATATACAAATGCTATATTTATATTATTTTGATTATTAATAATCGATAAAGAACATAAAGGACACAAACTGTATTTAAGAAGGTCGTAAACCATTAGTCATCCTTTGCTTTTCGTGCCACGGAGATTCCTTGCTATCAGTTGTCATATTCGGATGATTCGAGAGGTTGTTTTGTAAATCATTGCACACTCAGACCTGCTTTATGAGTCAAGAGTTGATGTTAATGACACTGGGGGCCGTTTAGTGTGTGAATGTATCTGTGTGTGTGTGTGTCGGAAGCTGAGTCGGCGAGTCAAGAGTGGGCTTTGACTGAAGTTTGATGGACGACACTCTCAATAGGCCATAAAGAGCGGGGTGTCTGTCTGTATGAGAGGGCCCTTTGTTATGGTCCCACTGCGGTTGATGATAGCCAGGCTGACATTACCGACCTCGTGCGGTTATGAGTTGGCAGTCATGCTTTACGACAACAGTTGACAGCGCACGCATTGATGGAGACAATGAGAAAGCTACATGGAGAGGAGCTTAAGATTTCCACTCCCAGTACCTGGTCCTGCTCTGGACAGAGTGATGCATAATGAGTCAATAGGGATTTTTAGGACTGTCTGGGCTGGGACAGTAACATAAAGACTATTCAAAAATAGCATAAAAGGAATAGTTTATCTAAAAATGAAAATTATGTCATTTACTCACTTTCATGCCATTCAGACTTTTGAGGAATGCTAAATGAGAAATTTTGTAAAATGTTTATGCTGCTCTTGTAATACTTTGACAATGCTTGTCAAGCTCCAAAATTAACATGAAAAATGTACCCTAAACACTTTTAATGTAGTCTATATGACTCATGGACAGCTTTGCACAGAACAGATCAAAATGTAAGTCATTACTGACATTTCTCTCAAGTCACATTTGTTCTGTTCTTTTATCGCGACAATGGCCTGTCAAGCTCTAAAAATGACCAAAAGCAAACACTCTGCAACGTAGTCCATAGGACTCATGGGAAATATTCATAAGGCCGGCTTTGTGCAGAACGCATAGAAATGTAACTTTATATTTGCTGAAACTTTGCGCAAATCCCATTGGTGTAAAAAAAGACCTCATTGGCAAAAGTATTTGAACCCTTAAGGCAAAGACTGCATTACTCACAAAATATCAAACCAAGTGGCATCAACGAACCAAATGCAAAAACAGCTAATCTAATTTTTGCATCAATTTCCATCTACTGGTATAAAGTCATTTCACACTTTGTGGTTCATTACATTTTTATAAACATTCAGTCTCCATTTATATCTCCTAACCCATTTTAGGAGATATATAACCCATTTCCTAACCCCAACTGTGTACAATATATGTATTACTTTAAAGTTCATTTTATAAAATATTCTACTTGAAAAGAGTCTACGAAGTGTCTACTTAGTCTGATATTTTGTTTTATAATGCATTGAAAATCAGACATTAAGTGCAGCCTAAGCGTTCAAACACTTTGTTGTACGGAAAGAAGCTGCATAAACATTGGCTAATCTATCTAATCTGAACAGTGAAAAATCAATTCTAATCTACTCAGTTGGTCTTAATCTCAAGACAATGTTATTGAGTTACAGCGAGCAGGAAAACAGACACCGGAATGATCAAGAGATGCTATAGCAAGTGAGATTGAATTATGGGGCATGAGTCATGTTGATGTTACATCTTTACCATGTGAGCTCTTTTCTCATGCTCTCTGGGTTTCCCCATGTTGTCACGAAAACAATCAGCTCTTGTTGCGCCGCTGGAGTGTGCAAGTTAATAAAACGCAGTCGGACCGATGACCTGGATTGCAGACCCTCTCAAGAGGGACAGAGACGTTCGATTCTTCCAGCCAGAGTGTGTTTCAGTGAGTTTGAATGTCTTTAAGTGGATGAAATGAGGGACATCAGATACAGGATCTTCTGAGGATCCCATCAGGTTCAGTATTGGTTAATAAATGAGTAGTAAACGCCAAAAATCTTGACACTTTTGTCCACGCTCTAAATCAAACATGCTTCTAGACAAGCCCGTGCTCTGTTCCAAAGATGTTTTCTGGTGCAAAATAAACCACCGTCCTCATGCAATGGGGCTCTGGCACAAAAAAGCCATTTATCCTCCTTGCAGAGGCCTGCAGGAACAGCAGTGTTCCTCAAAGCCAGCGAGCTGCCGCGGGCATCACAGCAGACCAACCAATGTGCTCATCAAAGAGCCACACTTCCTGCCGGATGAAATTCTCCCATAGTTTTTAGGATTGCATCCTGTAATAACAGGCTCTCATTGATTGGTTAAGCTCCACACAAGTTGCGATTCGCCTCTTCTTTCTAATGTTTTTTTGTGGTGAGCAGGTACGGCTTGATGAGTAAGTCTAGAATCATCTCATATGCATCCCTCCTGGAACAGCCAAAATATTCCCTTCATTGTCCGCTTCATATAACCGGAGATCCACCACAAAATACTGCCATTTCCAATGAGCTTCCTCATGCATTTTTAATTTAAACCTCTGTGTCTGCACACCCTAAAGAATCCACCCACGCCCTGAAAGGATGCCACATGTCGATGGAAAAAAAGGCTTTGTTAGGTCTTGTTTACTAAGTGGTAAACAAACAAAGACTTGTTGCAATTATCAGACTGCTACCTGTCCTGTTGGCTGCTAGAGCTGGAACCAGGGTCCCCTTGTGCAGCTCCGCCGTGCGACCCTGTTCTGCTTTCTGTAGCTCCACCGTGGGGCCCGGTTCTGCTTTCTTCAGCTCCGTCCTGGGGCTCGTTCAAACTGACTTCACGCATTCTTTGCGCACAACAGCAGTTTCTTCTAAATACCTGCGGATAGGTATAGATTGAGAAAACTTTGATGGATGACATCTCCTTTCTATCATAATTGACTGCATTGAGACATGCAAAATATGGGTGTTCTCAAAGCAGAGCACTGTCAATGCAAAAATGCCAAACATTTCATTGAGCGCCTTCGGGGCTTCCTCAAAATTGTGACGATAGCTTCTGCTGCCGGTAAACATGGCTATACTTTTTGAAAGGGTATATAAGGGTGCTAACTTACCATCTTGACAGTGAGGACCAGAAGTGCCATGCTAGGGATGATGAGCAGTGCCAAAAGCCCATGAATCGCTCCGCTCATACCGTTCTGCTGTCTGCTTTGACCTGCCAGAACAAAAAAGCACATTCCCTTCTTAGCTCTTACACTACATAGCATGAAGTATGTGGACACCTGAACGACACACCCATTTGTGTTTGTTGAGCATTGCATTTCAAAAGCATTAACATTAATGTAACGTTTAGTCTCCATAATGGCTTCCAATTTTTTTGCAAGGCTTCCACTAGATGTTGGGACAATTAATATAAAGTAAAATTAATGAAGTAAATTATGAAGTTAGGTTATAAGATATTTTAATTGGGATATTAAGGTTGTCCATGAGAACACTGCAAGATACTAACAATTGACTAACAAAATTTGTGTTTAGACAAAATCTTGATTTTCTTTTCAAATTATCCAATAATAGTTAATAATGTACTATATATGGTATTCCAAAACTTATTTTTCTCAGCTGAACTCCTTTAAAAATATCTCAAGTACCCCCTCACATTTTAAGTTAATATTTCAATAATTTACTGGTTCTATATTTTTATTAATTGTTTTTTTATTCTGATTTTAAATTATTAGATTTACTTTAAAATTTTTGTTATTTATTTAATTATTAGTTTTCGTCAGTTCACAAACCACCTGCAGTTCCCTCATGACCCTTCAGGGTTTTGCAAACCAAAATTTAGGAAACTATGCATTATATTATTATTTTGAGAGAAGCTGAAACTGAATTGCACAATAAAACTGGTTAAATTAAGCGCTGTTACTAATGTTACTGAAACGCATGCTATACATATGAGATTCACCATGTATTGCACATACAACATAAACATATTACAACTTGACACGAATGCTAAGATAAGTTTTATACTAATCAGAATTCACTTTGTGAAGACGGCCTTTCTGTATTTAAAGCACAATGCATTAAAACACGCACAATGAATAAATGAAGCATAAATAATTCATAATACTCTACTGCAATTATGTAGCCTTTATGTTATTATTTCACGAGCTCGGGTTCTTAAACAAGGGCGGTTTTTATTCGTTCTGTTAAATGTTGAGAAAGGACAAAACTTATATTATATCAAAATATCTGAATATTGAAGCTTGTCTGTATATTGACTTTCTTAACGTAATATTGACTGAATGTAAAGGATATTAAAAGGAATGTATTTCTTATATTTATATATTAAAAGAATACAGGACAAAAACTTGTCTTGGCTAGCTGAAGGTCTTCAAGTTCAGCCTCACCAGGACGTTCTCATGCTGGACCTCCCGCAGAGGGTCTTATACAATTCACTAGAATATTATTGCATGCTTGGATAGTACTACACTCCTGTTTTACAAACAGCATATTTACTGATTTTCCTGTGTGTTTTGCACGCATGTGCTCAAGTTGAAAAAAATTAATGTGCAGCCCAGATGGAATCATCCTCCTTGGAACTCCTCTGTTCTTTGCTTTATCATCTTTACATCCATTCCGTGGAATTCTCAGTTTTTCATCCAAAAAAGATTCCATCTAAACCTGCTCATGCATCATATACATGAGAAAAACAATGTTTTTCACATTCACCTGGTGTGAATGCAGGAGCTGGGGGAGTCTTGCAAGGAGGAGGTGCGCAGTCATGAAAATTGCCAAGCATGGATCCAGCCGCTTCTAGAACCTCTTTAACATGGTTAAAGTAACGTCGGGTCGGCCACTTTCCCCTTCTGTAGTGGCACTCAAATGTTTGCATTGTCACCTCCTAAAGAAGACAAACAAACCAGAGTGAACCAACAGCCATGACAACGTTTCAGAGAATGCGAATGTAAACGCAAGGAAATTACCAGCTCCTCTTTGTCCAGAGTGAAACGAAAACCCTCCAGCATTGTTATAAAAATAGTGATGTTCGCTTTATTGGTGGACAGGTTGCCAAACTTGAGGGCCAATGTTTTTAAACTGCTTTCGACGTGATACAGGTTCACATATAGCCAGCAAGCTCCACCCTTAGATATTAGAAAAGAGAAAAGCTTATAGGCGTCACCTCTGGAACTGTCACAAACCCCAACAACTCTTTAATACATAATGTTTATGTGATAATGGCCCTAAAATGGATTTGGAAAAAAAAATGTAATCATGCAATTGCATGATATTTACGTGGAGTGGAATTTATTTTAAAGAAGCAGGCATGAGCGTTTTTAATTTTAAACTTTTCAACATATGCTTGTTGGGGTTTAATATGGAAGGTTTAGGTTGGGTTAAGTCTAGAATATGGAAAGAAATCAAGTTCATAAATGTATGTGAACTGCACCCGAGAACTAAATTCACCAGCTGGTTAACCTTTATGAGAGAAGTTAGTTCAGAGATAAGTTTTGCCATCAATTATTTGCGACATGATATTTTGATATCTTATACAAATTAAATTCATGTATAAAAGGGTGACTCAAAGTGTGCAAATAAGATTTTGGGCCACTGTAAATGTATCTACATGAACAATTGAGCAAACTCAGTCAACCATATCATCAAATATTAGCATTTATCACACTTACCACATCCTTGGTGATGAAGTGGATAGGTATTCTGTAGTCACTGGGAATGTTTTCACTCTGATGGGTTGAATTAGTGAAACAAGAATTGGTTGGTTGTATACCAGACAAAAAGTACAAGTTAGCAATAAAACGTGCTTAAATCACCTCTAAAAGCAGCTTTCAGACCAGTTTCAGATCAATAAACCAACTGGGCCAGCACGGTAAGTAAGTAATTACACAGAAAGCAAGAAAACAATGAATAAACTCATTTAGCAAATCTTACCAGTGTTTCCAAGGTGGCGACATCATCTGTTAAAGGGCTTCCAAAAACACCTGAGCAGGTCACAAGCCCAGAAAAGAGCAACACTAATATGCAAATGCTTTCTCCGATCTACAACGAAAAAGTCTCAATGTTACACACAGAAAAAATAACGCGCGCAATGCCAAACACCTATCCAGTCTTAAAATTAATACATCCGTTTCACTATACAACCCCTATAAGTATCGAAAAGAAATCAACGATTGCATAATTTGAGTTAGAAAGCGAGTTGAGCCACCGCGCATTCGTTTACGCTGTGGGTGTGCGTGCGCGTCTCCAAAAGTGAGTGTACTCACCTTAACCTCCCTCATGTGGAACATGGGAATATTAAAAACAAATCAGCCGTGTCTCCTTACTTTCTTCGCTTAGCCTGACAACGGAATGCAGGCATGTTTCCGCCTGCACACCTGACTGCAGATAATCACAGGACGGGCTCGGGATCAGTGGTTTTGGCGTGTCTTTCTCCTCTGGTCCCGATGGAGAGCATGGCGTGCTCAGTGCGCAATTTCGCCCTGAAGCGCTTCTGTGAATTGAATGGGGGCGGATGGACTTGTCCTCTGTGTTTAAGAGGTAGGGCTCTTTGACTCACATATAATGTGTAAAATAGAGAAAACTATTCAAGGGAACACGAGTGACTCATCCAGACCTCAATCACATGTGACACATGGCAGTTTCGCATGAAAAAAGAAAGGAAAAAGGTTAAACCAGCCTGAGACTGTCTGCTGGACTTGGCTGATTTGAGCTGGTCTCCTAATGCTAAAACCAGACAGACCAAATGAGATGAAAGTACATCAAGCAAGCTGAGAAACGGGCAAAATCTGAAAATCCCTCTAAAGCCAATTGAAAGTGCCCCAAACACTCTGAAACCAACCCAATCAGCCAGAAAATGGTTAACACCCTCTGAAACCAGACCAGGCTGACCAACTGTAAAACACCAAACCCAGCAGACTGACAAGCTGAAAAGTACCCAAAACCCCTGAACGCAATCAGCTCTGGCTAGTTTAAATCTGGAGATGTTTGGATGGTTCATTCTGACTAAACTTACAGTAACTTAAAAACAAACAATGGTTTGCTGGTTTCATAGACATGAAAAAATAGACACTATAGTAATTTATAGTAAATAAAAGTGTTTTTTTAGCCATACTAAAGTACCTGAAATTAATTTGTGGTAATTCTATAGCTGCTGTGGGAATACTACAACTACAGTAATATAAACAAACTACTTTACCCAATACTGTAGGAAGTGTTTAACAGCTATAGGGTAAACTACAATACATTACAGTTTACTGTAGTAAAAGAGTATGCTACGGTATACAGTTTATAAGTTCACTATTGTTAATACAGTATGCGGTAGCATTCATTAAAGTGTTATAAATACTGTAATATATACGGTATAATACACTTTACTATAGTATGGTTCAAAAACACTACAGTATTTTTTTATATGGGTGATAACATGGTTTTGGGCACATTTCAGAAGGGTCATACTGTCATTTCTGCTAAAAACAGTTTTTTTTTTCTGTTTAACAAGGTAATAACAATCTGTAATTACACAATGATTTTAACAAAATAATTGCTTAAAAGTACATGTAGTTCATCATTAATACCAAATAATTACCTGTATTAATAAGTAATTATGTTGGTCATAAAAATAAAACATTTTCATGTCAACATTAACGCATTAGGTTTTATGCAATGACAATAAATATGTAATATTTAATTGTTTATTACCTCAATGCTTTAATGTCAACACGCTTGGTTGAACTGCACCAACCGAACTACAAACACTGTACATTTCTTTTAACTTAAAATAAATTTGGCTTCACAATTAAACATCAATTTGATATAACCTGTTTTGAGCGCTGCATAATTAAAATCTCTCCTAGGTTGTAAAATTGGACTCATATTAAATTCAATTAGCAGTCATGTTTCAACATCAACCCAAGTGTGCAGTCAGGATGAGTGTGCACTGCCACCTTGTGGCCGCTAACTTTCATTTCTGTCAATGCATGACTGACAGGTGGATTAAGTTTTGACAGAACGGGTGTATCCCATACTTGTTAGGAGACAATATAGGGTGAAGTTTAAAATTAAAATTAAATATCTTGTTCAAAAAACATTCCACCCTTTCACGCGATTACAAATATCCACCTTTACATGATGATTGCAGTACTTTTAGACAAAAGCATAAGTAAAACAACTGAGGAATAGCAACTTATCAACAACCATTTAATGAGTTAAATAGTATGAAAAAAAAAAAAAAAAAATTGCATTTGTGCTTTCGTTGTAATCTTTGGGACGTCCACGGTGTATAAAGAAAGGTGTTGCAGGTGACAGCTTAAAAACGGACTCCTTCAACATTCAAAGCCAATTACATGAAGTACTGTGTGTTTGGAGTGGTTTTGACACAAAGATAAAATGGTGTAGTGGTGGCACGCAAAATTCTGAGGTGTGTGATAGGCAGGAAATCAAAGATTTGTTCTTAGAAAAAAAAAAGTTACACCTGAGAGAGAATCATTTGTCATTGCATACGGCCAAAAACAAAGGCACAAAGTGACAGAATCAGCTCATTTTCTCTTCCGGGGGGACTCAGAGTTCTTTTTTTCATTGGAGTCCTTCTTGCTGCCCCGGTTGGACGGAGCCGATGCTTGGCTTTTCTCAGCCGTCTCAGAGGGCTCCCTGGGTTTCCTCATCTTGTGATCAGCTGAAGCTGGTCTAGGTTTTCGGCCCCCTGACACCCAGGAGAAGACGGCTTTGATGAGGAAGATGCCAGCTAATGTAGCTAACAGTGTTGACAGCACGAGGGACCCCGAGAGGCCTTTGAGGTGCTCTCGAATGAGGCTCACAGCTTGGGATACAGGTGAGTCCGAGCCGGGCTGAGCTGGGAACTTCTCCTGCACGCAAAACACACGTTTCAAATCAGTCATCAAAACTCTATTACTTTTCCCAATGCATGTTGCTGTTCCCATTTTACCTTCAGCCCAGCTTCCTCTAAGAGTTTCTTGAGCGCTGGGTCATCGAGGTTCACAATTGGAAAAAACTCCCTTTTGAACTGCCTCCTCCACCAAGACTGCAGATGGGTCCTTCCAAAATGACAAACACAAGTACACTAAATTTGAGAGCAGATTCAGACCGCAGCGCTGTTTCTCTTCTGTCACTGGGTTTCAGGAACTAACAGCTTGACAGATAGCATGCATTTCTATTTTTATGTGGGCTTTCACAAGATGACCTCACTTCTTTCTCTAAATAACTGTGCAGTAGATGCATTTATATAAGGCAGCTTTTTTGAAGTCTCATATACCACAACCAGCACCACTTGTAAGCTGAAGTAACCCTTCATCAACTGCAAACCTGTCAAATATAACGGAAATGTCTGTAATTTACAAAAAGTATTTGTTTTGTTAGTCTATTGATTATACAGTGATAGATATGGATTTAATATAAATATTTATTTTAAATGTATTTTATCCATGTATTTTAAGGAGACAAATAATAGCTACATACAGTAGTAATGAAAAAACAACTGAAAAGAAACTAAAATTAATTCAGATATTTCAGTAATTTTTAGGGATGCTCCGATCCGATATATGTATCGGGTAGAAAAGCGATTTATCCTGTCCTGTCAGATGTGACCGTGTTTGTAGCATGCACTAAGGCACAGAATCTACGAGCATGCAGCTCATGAAATAAAAGTACAGTACCAATAAAGTGGAAGCAAAAAGGCAGATCGAAGCATCCCTAGTTATTTTTCCCTTAATTATACAGATTTAACATTACATTTATATATTGCATTTACATTTAATGTTAACTAATTTAATCCAACTTAACTAAATTAGTTGTTTTAATGCATTAATTATACAGATTTAACATTTACCTGTATATCATTTAGCATTATCCTTAAAAGTCATTATATAAATATAATGGGATTTAGAAGCAAAATTATTTTCTTTTGTATTTAATATGAATATGAATTCGGATAAGTTGTTTTAATCTGTTAACTACACAAATTTAACACTTACCAATAAATAAATGTATTATTAAAATGATAAAAAGTATTTACTAAAAATGCTAACAAATGGAACATTTATAAATAAGATTTTTTACATTTTATTGTATTTAATATTAATATTAAGGACTTACTTCAGATTAGTTAATGTATTAATTACACAGATTTAACATTTACCTGTACATAATTTAGCATTATTATTCAAATTATGAAAAGAATTTACTAACAAATGCCAAGAGGGGGATTAATAATTTTTTTTTTTTTTTCTCCCAAGAAAACAAGCATAATTTATATATCAACGGAGTCATTAAAAATAATCTAAAAGCAAGAAAATATGCACCTTAAATAAATGTGAATGAGTGTTAAAGAGGTATAAAGCTCACTTGTCTTTCGCAGGATCTGTGAAGTGATAGTTATAAAGCTTGGCTTTGATAAAGACCGGCGGCTTCTGACTGAAAGGGTACTGCGTTTCATCCACCTGAATCAGACTCACCACTACATGGCGGAAAAACACAAAACTAGACAATTCAGTATCATCTTCTGAATAATTAAGCAGACTGATAAGTGTTTGCTCACCCTCTGGTTTGCCCTGTAGGAGGCGCTGTAAGAGGCCTGTAAACCAGGGGCTTGTATCCCCTCCTTGAGCTGCCTGCCACATCAGCCACTCCAGCCGAGGCTGGTGAGGGCCTACTATGGGTGGGACTGCATTCACATTTCCTGGTTTATACATCACGTTCATTTCCTGCAACAGGATAAGAATACACCAGTCCACTGAGTATACACTTTAACCTCTCCATTGAATGGAGACTCTGTGGAAACAATGGCTGTGACATTATAAAGGGAGTAAAAAAACAGCAGGGCAACCTTTTCCACATCCTTCTTACCGTCCATGTCAGCCCATCACTGCTGCCCTCTAAAATGATCTCAGGCCTGCCCTCAGCAGAGGTCATTCTGTGCTGGATGCCGTATGCCCCGACCAGCTGGTACCTCTCTACGGCGCTGTACACATCCCGCACTGCAGGTAATACTTTACTAATTGACATGCCAGCCATGGATGTGTACGGAACCTGAGAGGAAACACCAACACGCATGCACTCATTTACTTGTCAACAATAACTGGTAGAACTTGAACCAGTGCAATCCATAGATAATGTTTTTTTGTTGTGCATTTAATGATGCATTAAAATGAACACATTGAATGCACATGTAGGTCATCGGATATTGCATGCAGTTGCTGCAAGATTACTATGTGATGTGTTCTATTGCAATGCAGCTATATGCCTCTAAAATTCAAGATGTGAGGGGGGAAAAAGACCCATATGAATCAACTGAGAGAGCCATTGATTCAGTGACCCTTTCATAAAGACGTATGCTGGACTCACAGGGCAGTTCGAATTTCATATTCAGTGTATAAACTAAATATATATAGTTTAGCAATCATTTAAAAAAAAAAACCTCATAAATTTAGTATTAAACTATTTTAATCCCTTGAACCTCATAGCATAATGCAATTGCATTGTAAAATGTTCAACTTCTAAACAGAAATATATTTCAATCACATTTCAGATGCAGCTTCAGAAAACAACGTTACAGCCACATTACAGCCTTAAAGGTTTGTGTAACTATTCCTTTCTTAAACTTTTTTCATTAATGTCTATTCAACGCTTGCTTATTTAGTTGAGGGTAATTGCTCAGCCCAAATTGACGTGCAATTAAATTTACCATTTAATTTTGCAATTAACTAGATACATGAATTGGCACATCAGGTATTTAATTAGATAAAAGAACTGTAATTGCTTGAAAGCCCTACTATTTGAACACAAAGGCAGGTAGAAATGCCTACATCGTACCAGTGCAGTCCATATAGATCAGGCTGTATGCTGATGGACAGCAGAGGGCGCTACATTACTTGTGTGTGAAAAATATATTTAGAATGTTATAATAATACAGTTATACTATTTTTCTAAATAAACAAAGTCACCAATACAATTATGTAATATTAAGCCTCAGAACAGGTATGCATTATTACTGACCTAAATCAATCAGTTCTTGACATTGCAGCCGTATGTAGAACATCTAACTTACCACACTGAGAGCAAAGACAGCCACAGCAGCTGCTGTGATGAGCGCCCACTGAACGAGAGACCAGAGCTTGCTGACAATACCTCGTGTGCACACGCAACTGACAGAGGAAACAGACGGGAGATTTCTTGGCTTGCCGTTTGCACAATGGACTATGGCAAAATCATAAGGTTTTTTTTTTTTTGTACGATCAGATTCTCATAACCATTCCTGATAGTGCTTACTTCAGCATAGCACACACTGCTTCCCAGGTGAAAGACAGGACACCAATCCAGATAGTGATCTCCTGAAAACCCTCCAGAAACGCATGAAATTCCTTTTGAGTGAAGTCTGAAAGAAAGTTCAGGAACAAAATGGAACAACAGTCAATTAAATAGTAAATAACTGATGTTTTTGGAGCTATGTTTTGATTTGAGAGAGGACACATTTTAGTAGCACCACCACCACATCAAGCAGAGCAGGGTAATCATGAACTAGCCATAATATTTTGGGTTCATATTTCAACTCAACAGCAAAAGAAAAAGTAATCTAGCAAATTATATTTTTGCATATGAATGTAAACTAATGAATATTTTTCTGCATTGTTACATAATAAACTATCCTAACCAACTCATTAATGCCAAAAACAATATTTCTACATTAAATATACTATGCAAAAAAATCTAACATTTTAAGTAAAGATAATGTTCCATGAAGATATTTTGTAAACTTCCTACAATAGATTATTTTTTATTAATTTCTGATTAGTAATATGCATTGCTAAGAACTGATTTTCTCAGTATTTTGTTTTTTTGCAGCCTCAGATTTCAGATTTACAAACGGTATCTCAGCCAAATACAGTTATATCCTAACATCAATGGAAAGCTTATTTATTAAGCTTTTTATATGATGAATAAACCTCAATTTCAAAACACTGACTTATGTCAGTTTTTCACTATCATCTCCTTTGCAAATCAGTTCTACATGACTTCATTTGAAGTCTCACTCACTCGTTTTGGATGATAGAGTTTTTTCTTCCCAGTTAATCTGTAGTTTAAATAGAGTAATGAAACAGGAGAGGATGAACAGGTAGACGGCTAACTCCACCAGCAGCATCAAATAGGAAACCAAGGTCTGTCCGCAACCTGAAAAACACAGACACACACTGAATAAATGCTCAGAAGTGTGACCACCAGTGTACTACTGGCAGAACAGATTTAATTAACATCTACCCTAATGCATTTTTACGGAGATCTTTCAATGAGCCTATTAATCAGATCATGAGTGGAAGTCAGTGACTATCCAATCAGAAATCCAATCAGTTACAGATGTGTGTCATACTTTTAGACTTTTTGTCCTGGCCCTTCTTTTTCTTTGGACCAGTATTGGAGTGGAAATGGTCATCATCCAGTAATGAGAAGCTCAGGGCGATGCTCAGCAGGTTCAGAAGGCTGCAGTTACCCGTGAGGATGTAGCAGAGCTGGAGAAACAGCTGACAAAATTGTAGAAAAAGGCGTAAGTGGAAAGTGTCAAGGTGGAAAAACAGTTCATTATTCTTATTTAACTTTAAACTCGCAAATTGTAGTGGATCCACAAAAAAAAAAAATCCACTCTTCATAGTTTCAACAGGAGTGACACCTATTTCATTTAATGTAAACATGCCCAAACCTGAACGTAAAAGGCGAACAGTCTCAAACGGCGAATGGGAGCAAAGAACGTCACAAGAGGAACGATGATCTCACTCTGCAACACAACCACTGCTCCAAATCTCAGCAGCCAATCAGGAAGCTGATGGACATACCAGGCCAAAGGAGTAGGGTTCATCTGGTTCTCCAAATTATGACTGAGTGCTGCAAAAGAGTTTTCAAAACACTCATCTACAGACGAGCCAGTCTTTCCCACATAAATGTGCTGTCTGCATCACAGTTCTTGGCTATTTTCACTATTACTTCACGCAAATTCAAAGAAATAGGTTACTCACTTCAATAAACATTAGCCCTTACAGTATTTAAGTCCCTAGATTAGCACAACCTCACACTAATGGATGTTTTATGTGATCTGTAAATTATTTGGGAAGTGAACTTCCAGCAAAGCGCCGTATAGGAGTTCCTCACGAATACGAGCGGGTGGCATTACAAGCACAAATCTCCAGCAAAATAGAAGGAATAATGTTAAAAATGATTGATTTTACCTGACAGGTCATACCACGCAGGGTCGCCGCTGGCCAGCTTACTCACACCTGTGCAGAAGGTCAGCCGGAAGAACAGCCAGCGGGTCAACCAGAAGCTCACAGGGTCATGAGAACGGTAAGAGGAGTGACGCCGCAGCAAACCCAGTGGAGCTACAAGAACAGCCAGAAGCCCAGCCTCCAACAGCAGCGTATCCCTATTACAGCAAAACTACAATTTACCTTGATAAAAGAGTTCAATATAATGTTTATGCACCAAAAGCACAACAGCGCTACTCATTTCCAGCATGCAAGCATTAAACTGCCCCATTACGAAATGAAATATGAAATATGAAAGATTCATATTTTAGTTTAGGTGGTCCCAAACAACAGATTGACATGCATTAAAGGTCAGAGAACACCCACTTATAATATGCATTTATTTTTACCTTATTTGTTCAATGACTCCCTAACGATTTTTTTAGAGATTCATTTTTTCAAACCACTCCAGTGATTTGTCGATTTCATTTAAAGCAGTGTTTGTGAGCTTTTAACACTCCAAAAGTGACACCTGGTGGCAAAGAATAAATGTGCATTTTCATTCAGACCAACAGGAAAAGCCAACAAGTGGGTGGGCAATATGCCAAGGTTTCATTTTGTTGTTAACATTTAATATTTTGCAGGATTTTTCCTTTTCTTTCACTTAGAGCTGTGTTACAAACTGCATGAAAGGTAATTTTCAAAAATCCATAATAGGGTCATAAGATATTTTAAATTGCCCTTATTATGGATTTTTGAAGATAACCTTTCATGCAATATGTAACACCGCTCTAAGTGAAAGAAAACATCCTGCAGACTTCTTTTAAATCTGAAAGTGCACTGTGTATAAAGTTATTGTCTCTCAAAAGAAAAAGTTGACACTGAAACGAGTCATTTTTAAAATGAATCACATTGAAGTCAACATGAAACATATGCATATTGCCCGTCCACTTGGTGGTCTGAATAAAACTGCAAATTCATTCTTTCCCACCAGGTGCCACTTTTGAAGCAGTAAAAATAGCAGTTTCGCTGTAAACAAAGCAGCACTGCACTCAAACGCTGCTTTATCAGCCATTACAGGCATGATTCAATTGAAACGAGACCAGTGAGCCAATCACAGCAGATTAGTGCCACGCAAAGGAGGGGTTTGGAAAAAGTTGAGTGATTCATTCCGAAGTCGTTGAGCAAATAAGGTAATAATAAATGCTTGTTATAAGACAATGACAGTGTTTTTTGATTTTGCATGCATGTCGACCTGTTGTTGGGGACCAAATTATTAACCTTACATTTCCCATAATAGGGGGCACTAAACGTTTAAAGAATTCAAACCTTTTTTCTCATGATTTGGTGATAAAAAGCAGGAAAAAAACTTGACAACAAAAGTTGATTGTATCCCTTTGATATGCAGTCACTAGTGTGTTTTAAATGGTTTTTACTGTTTTTCTTTCTTACATATGGATGGGGCTCTTTAAATATAAGCCAGATTTTTGGCCATTTAATCAGAAATTCTGTTAGGAATCAAAAGCACAAACTGCACTAACTGATTAGTCATTTATTGGATTGTAATCATAAACAAATATAATGAGCATGCACATAAACTGCAGTGACGTTCACATGCAAATACACCAATTACAGCATCAACAACGGCGGAGAAATAAACAAGAGGTTATGGCTGTGTCAGTTACACCAAACGGGACAAATGCAAGTCATACATAAATTGTGAAACTCACCATTCAGAGCGGAGGAAGTCGCCACCGACCTATAAAACAAAACACATGCTGTAATCACTCAGTTATGTTTCTACAGAGTCATAGAAGCACTGAAGAAGATGTAATACTGACATTATAGAGTGAGAGGTAGAGGACTCGCAAAAAGAAGTAGATCACACTGTCTCTCAAGGGCTCCAGCAGCACAGCACACAGGGCCAGAGCCACTCCGACCAGGCACGTGAGCTCCAGGACCTGCTGGGGTGACAGACCTAGAGACGGCCCCAGACTCAGAAGGGACTCCTGCTCCAGCAGGGGCCGCTGAACTTTTGGCATCTGCAGTCGCACAGGGAGAATACCATTGTCTCCATACAAACCTGTCCAAAGAGACACGAAAAGAAAAGGCTTAGTTAGTTCTGATCATTCTTGGTGTTATTTTGCATGATATAACGGAGCACATTGTTGATCTGTGAGCTTGACCTGCTTTATTCTGAATACGCTGTGGTCATTTGCTACAATTGTGTTATCTTGGTTACATATAAAAATGTGATAACATAATACGACCTTGAAACAACTTTCCATTTCAAAAAGACAGCACATCCAGTTTGGTCTGATTTGGTCTTTTTACTTGATGAATACCATAGCGTAATTTAATTATGAATTTGTAGAAGCCAATCTATGCTTTGTTTTAAAACTATATAAATAAATAAAATGAAATTGTGCAAATATACACCAATATACAGTAAATATAATAAAAAAAATAGCAAAAAACTAAAATATTAAAAACAATTATATAGTCTTTCAGCTTAATGCATGCTGATCGCATCCAGTTTGTGTTTACATAAGTGTGTATATTGTGTGTGTGTGTGTGTATGTATAAAAAAAACATACAGCATACATTTAAAGGAGAAGTTCACTTTTGAAAAATCTTTTGCTGATATATTACTCACCCCCATGTCATCCAAGATGTCCATGTCTTTCTTTCTTCAGTCGAAAAGAAATTAA
>JAUMHP010000044.1:4737122-4754496 GCA_032361065.1 Enteromius trimaculatus | reverse complement strand
TTAAACAATTTACCTTATAGTAAGACAACATTAGCTACTACTGGGGAATGTTGTCACAAAAGGTCAATGTGTCTTCATTATGGCTTTTTTTCTGCACTTGTTATGATGCAAGTGTTAACTGTGTTTTTGCAGTAAAACTTTGAAATAAACCCACTCTGTGTACACCATGCATACAGGTACATGCATATTTACTGAGAGAAAGAGTATAACCTTGGACTTGGTAACACATTGCAAACGTATGAGCAACAATGCTTCGAGGTGAGAACTTATTAAACTGGATGAGGTGCTTCTTTGTACAAGGGCTGAGTGGAGCTTATTGACACTCTAAAAGGTGTTGTCGAAACATGCTGTAGTAAAAAAAGGCGTTATGAACACATCATACACATGGCACATGCATGGAGCGTTTCAGGGACAAAAGCTCACAGGCCCCTGAGTGATGACGGGTCACTACAGTGCGCACTCAGCACTAACTGGCGGGGCTCCCAAACATCAGCACATGTGGAGGAACTGAAGCACTGCTGCTATATTCACGCGGGATTTAAGTCGTTCTCTCGTATCAAATCCACTGCGCAAATTCAGCTCGAATGGAGATGCGGTTTGTGCACGAGGTCCTTCAAAAGTTTCAGAGCGATCCCCTCGTGACACGGTTTTTGCAGGACAACTAACGTTAACGTTAGCGATCAGCGCTAATGCATGAATGAACAAAAGCCATAGTTTTGTTTTCGCCGACATTCCAGAACACAGTTCAAGTTCAAGTTCAAGCGCAACCATTCATTACTGCCGCACCCAAAATCCACCATAGCCGCCAAACATCCATCTGCAAAATAAAACACCCCAGAAACTTCCCTACCTGGTATTTGAACGTAGATGGATGTAAAAGCACACAGGTAAGCAAGCGCAATGCTCCACAAGAACCATTGTCTGGGCGTTTTTACTTCCCCCATCTTGGCTGCTCGCTGGAGGGATGAGGTGTCACTTTGTTTCGGGTGACTCGAGCGCTGATGCTCATTGGAAAAATGAAGAGGAATCAGAGGGGTGGAGTTAGTGATGATGGGAAATCCGACTCACTTCCGCGAATCGGTTCTTTTGAACATCTCGCTCGGTTCTTTTACGGGCTGACGTAACCACGCTATCACGTGGTCCACCGCATCCATTCCAACAAAATTCGTCAAAACTAAAACGCTCCAAAAGAACGGTTTAATATCATTTGCACTTACATTACATCATACTTAAATTAATTTAAAGTGGCTGTTTGTATGCGAGCTCATAAAACCAAAAATGGAGTGAGACTTGAGAACCGATTCGGAAATGAATCATTATATAAACCGGTTCAATCAATCAATTCACTGAAAGATTCGATTTAAAAGAATGATTTGTTCACTAGCTTGTGGCACATGAGTGAACGTTATAATAGCATTAAGAAAGCAAAACTATTCAAGCGTCAAAAAATAATTATTAGTTTTTCCAAACAGCTTATGAATCTAAAAACAACTTTTAGCCTATATTAAATATGTTATTTTTTTTATTGCTAATAGCCTAGATAAAACGTGATATAAAGTATAAAAATAGAGTATTGCTTTGCAAACAACATGACACGCATTGAGTTTAATGGATATTTTAATACATCTTTATTATAGATATTAGACATTTTTGATACAAGTTTGTATCCATGAGTGATAGGCAGATACTCGAGTAAACACAGCTGGTTTCCGAGGTTCACATTTATTGCCGCCCCATGTTGTTAGTCCTACAAGGTAGTAGACCCCATTTTTTTCACACATAAGGGGTGCGCCAGAGTCCCCCTACACAAAATAAAGACTTAAAGTGACCGTGTGCATGTGAATATAATTGTTGCAACTTCTTACTACTATACTACTATACCAAGCAGGAGGTGGAGGCTGCTGCATCCGTACACAGAAGGGACTTCATGCTGAAACGGTCACCCCATTCTGTTTTACAGGCTTTCTCAGAAAGAAGCTTAACTCTGGCCATATGTAGGATATCAGGGTGCAGATCCACTAATATCAGAAAATAAAAGACGGCTACTACCAGAAAATGTACAATAACAATTAGTATGTGACTGAGGACAGAGCAAGCACAAAACAGCAATAAACAATAAGCAAAATGTTGTTTTTTTCCCAGATATAACATTAACAGGAAGTCAAGATACGAGGTGCTTCTGGTCTTCTTGTGTATGATTTTGAAATGCATGTTTCTCCAATCAATCAAGTTTCAAGCAATAAAATATAATAATGCAAAATAATCATCCATTCCAAGTGATTTCCTGTTTTTGCAACAAAAATATGGTAAAAGCTCCAGAATCCCTGCAAAACTCTGATGGATAAGTGGTTTAAAGAATGGACGGGTGGGGAAAAAAAGGAAAGACATCCCTGACCTACACAGGACTAGCAGTTTGGAGAATGGACGGGGAAAATTAAACAGTAAAAAACTTCCATATATGTCGTAACCTTGTCCTATATAGGTTCTTTTATGATCTGCACAGGACAAGGTAAGCCCATAGGTTTGGAGAATGGAAAGATGAGGTTGTGAACGCTATTTCATGTTGGTTTCAGTGCTGAAGCCTGTAACTCACAGGTAGTTTTTCTTGGTCCCCAGCCAGTTGTCACACAAGATGAGGTGTCTTCATTAATCATTTCATCATCTTCATCCGTTATGCACACCGGAAATATCATCGGCCCTGGATGAAGCACACGTTAAGCTGTACAACTCTAATTTCTGATGAGGATCTCATGAAAAACAAAGTGATTTTATACCGATTCGAGCTGGCACGGATAAGCGGATCAAGGAGAGATCAGAGACCGGTGGGAAGGTGCCAGTGTAAGCCAAACTCTGCACGCTTTCCACAGCTGCAGTCTGACCCGACATGAAGTTCAGGTCATGAGCTCCCAAGACCACAACATCTCCAGCCCTGTGGGATGAACTGTCAGAACATGACTGAAAAACAATAGATGATCAGATGACTCTGGCTTACTTGGTGAGGCAGTGGCGTGGTGCCAGAACCCAGTGGGAATGAACAAGGATGCCGCTACAGTAATGTGTATCGTGACTCTGGAGGCTGACGTGCCATGGCCAGGAGTTCGGACAGGCCTCGCTCACGTTCTCCACCTTGAATGTCCCGTCCTCTGAGGACACCACCTGCGCCAGGCCTGCAGGCAGCTGGCAGGGATCCACCTTGGCCTGACCACACTGCGCTGAAGCCACATCATGGAAACGGACATGAATGACAACTAAAGCAATTGGAAAGGTACATGAGGAGAGTCTTACCAGCTGAACCAGTTCCAGGGCTTTCGGAAACGAGTTCATCTATATGACACAAGCAAAAAATATAGCAGTTTTAGAGCAGCCACGGATATACATCGCTGAAATCTGAAGGTTTGTACCGTGGATTGAAGACTCTATCCATTGTTTGTAGTGGTATAGTATGGTGTAGACCCCAGGTTTTTGGGCCCGACCACATCCGACCCCCCAGCTGACCACTCCAACAAGCTTGTATCTCTCCCCTGTAAAAAATGAGAGGGGCCCACCAGAGTCGCCCTGATTCAGAGGGGTCAGAGGGTCAATCACATGTAAGAGTGTTCACAACTATTGAAAAATCATTAGGTTTTTTTATATAATAATAATGATTTAATTATTATTATTATTATGAAAATAAATACATATAATGGTTACTGATATACAAAATAATAGGTTTAGAAGGTTTAATTAATACACAATTCTAATATTATTTTAATTAGTAATTTTACTAATAATTTTAATAATGATATTACTACCAATTAATAGCACATTTGTGTTTATACTAATATGATATATTTACTAATATTACTTAATTTAATAATAATTAATATGAGCAGACATGTTTTATATATTTTATAATAATTACTATAATAATTACTATTACTAATAAAACAACAACATTACTAATAATATTACTACTAATAATAGTAAATATGATAATTATTAGGATTATTATATTATATAATATTCATAGCATTTAATAGCACTGTTGATATTACTTCAATATTAATAATTTATAAAGATGAGGATTAATATTAATTAGTTTTTTCTCAGCTGTTGCACCACATGGCATGGATCTTTTTTTATACATATTGTTTTATTTAAATTTTTATATTATTGTATTCATATATTCTACACATATTTTTATAATAAAAAGAGAAAAATTATGAAAGAATAATGAAATGACTTAAACTGTATTCTCTTTGATATGATATTGAAATAAAAAAATATCTTGGATTTTTTACTTCAGAAATAAAAAAAGCAAACTTATTTACCTGACATGCATCACATCCACCAGCATCCGCTCCGGCACACATCATATTCTTAAGCATTTTCCCTTTGTAATATTTGTTACATATTTGCGGCTCCATAACAGTTATGTTGACCTCTTGGAGTTTGGAGGCACGGGGCCCATCTATAGAGGGACAAATTCATCAAATCACACATAACCATTACTAATTAAGCCCATTACAGGACAAGGTTAATATATTTCTGCTATTTAGAGCCTTACTCTCTCTGATAGCACCCCAGCCGGTGACAGTACAGTTTTCCTGAGGGGGCAAATCACTGTTAAAGATGGCAATAGGCCTCACGCACTCATTAAACAGCAGAGGACTCCGCAGTTTCACCAAGGCAATATCGTTCTCATTTGTCTTTTGGTTGTAGTCCTTGTGGGAGATGATTTTTTCCACCTCTTCTGTCTTGAAATAAAATACACAAGTTACAAAAAGTAAAATGAGACAAGATCCACATAAGGCGGCAAAGAGATGTAGATACACACAGAGACACTCACTTGACGGCAGGTTTCATTCAGATTCTCCAAATCGTGCATTCCAACCACAGCGCTCCACAGCGATGCCTTTTTATAACTGTTCACGAGCATGAATTTTAGTTTAGCTTTTTTAACACTTAAAACTTAAATGGTCAAACATTACAAGAGGAAAGAGGAAAAACTAAATAAAATAAAATTATTATTATAGCTCACCACTCCAACGCACTTTTAAAAAAGGGTTTAAAATGGTACCTTTTTGGGTACAGCAGCTTGTTTCTGGAGCAGTACACTTTAATAAAAGACTTTTTTTTTTTTTTTTGTTTACCCCTAATAGGTACAATATTTGTACCTTAAGGGTATGTATTACTTCTAAGGTAATAATATGTACTTTAAAAAGTTCAGATATGTAATTTAAGGTAACTGCTCCAGCAACAAACTGTTGTACCCAAAGGTACAATTCTAAACCCTTATTTCTGAGTAAATAAATCAGTCTGAGAAAGAAAGAAAATATGCCTAATATATATTTTTTTAATTATACATATTTTTTATATTCTAGTTGCTTTTTGGCCTGAATTTTAGTTAAAACACATACGTGACCCTGGACCACAAAACCTGTCATAAGTAGCATGGGTATATTTGTATCAATGGCAAACAATGGGTCAAAATTATCTTTATTTTGTTATTTTCTTTTTTAATTTTTATTGCCAAAAACCATAAGGATATTAAGTAAAGATTATATAAAGATATTTAGTAAATTTCCTACTATAAATATATCAAAACTTACATTTTGTTTAGCTAAGAACTTCATTTGGACTTATTTAAAGGGCAATTTTCTCTATATTTTTTTGCCAGATTCTCAGATATTGGCCAAATATCATCCTTTCTCAACAATCTATTCATATGATGTCTAAATCTCAGTGTCAAGAAAATGACCCTTATGAATGATTTTGTGGTCCAGGGTCACATATTTGCAGTCATCCAGGTTTTATAGACCTCTGTTGTTGGGGGTCTTACCGTCTGAAGCAGTGGCTGGCAGTAATAACCCACCACAGGTCGAGGATGGCACCCCCGCAGGCTGGCATATCAGAGTACTGCAGGGAAACCTGCCATGGCCATGAATGTGCCCATGCCACCTGCCCACCTACAATCCGGCTCTCCTCCTCATCCTCCCCTGGACTAAACACACGTATGCCAGCCTGGTCTGGAAAACAGTGCAAGGAGTCAGGTTTCCATGGACCACAAAACCCATCATAAGTAGCACGGGTACATTTGTAGTAACAGCCAAAAACAAATTGTACAAAATTATACATTTTTCTTTTATGCCAAAAATCATTAGGCTATTAAGTATCAAAACTTTAAAGGAGATTAAATTTTAAATATATATATATATATATATATTTATTCTGCACGCTCAGATTCCAGATTATCAAACAGGCTAGTTGTATCTCGGCCAAATATTGTGTTATAGAAACCGCACATCACTGGAAAGCCTATTCATTCAGCTGTCAGATGAAGGAGATGAAGAAACCTGGATCTCACCATAACATCCATGGCCAAAGACGCAGTTTGTCTCACTTGAAGCGTTCACGTTAGGATTCTCTCCAGCATCTTAAAATAAATATGACGTGATATATAGTAGGAAATCGCACGAGCAAACCAAGTTATTCACATTTTGCCATGATTTCCTCATAAAGCCCAGCTTGTGATGCAATAGTCACCGAGTCTCACCAAGGTCAGCTTCGGTCCAGTTAAGAGAGAGTATTAAAATAAATAAATATCTTCTACACATGCTTACAGTTGTGTTATTAAAATGCAAGGAGAATCGTAATAATACAAAGACAACAACACGAAAAGCAAATACAACCCGTCACACCTGTCGCAATTAGCGTTTAATTAACGGAGTGGAGCAGTTCAGGATTTCTCCACTAGATGTCAGCAGAGACTCGAGCGCTGAAACGCGTAAAAACACGACTGTGGGTTCAAATCGTTATTTTCATGTATTGCACGAACATCTTCCGGCCCTGTAAAAATCTGATTATATTATATTTATAATGTAGTGTTGAAAATGCGTGCAGAAATTCAAAGCGAGTCCGGCCACAAGCTCACCGCGATTTTAAACTTGTTTTGGTGAAACTATTATTAACAATGTTTACAAATGGTCGTTGTTTTACAACAGAATGTCTGATATGGAAAAGCCTAATCATTTATGTAGCCAACTCAATTTAAAACTAGTCTGAAGGTTCAGTTGCATCTTTTTATTAAGAAACCTTTATATTTTTTACTTTTTGTCCAGTGTATTCTCAATAAACACGGGTTTCAGAGCACTACTCAAAGCAATATTTACACTTCTATCATGTTTAAATATGAAAAAGCTGTTTAGAAATGAAAAATCAGTTTGACTTGTTCAGGTTCATGTAGGATCCTCCCAAACTGTTGCTAGATCAGATTAAATTAAATATTTATATTGCAAATTCAGTTAAAGAAGGGACGGTCTGTTTTTATATCAGATCTGTGTGTAATGCAAGTATAAATTTGAAACAGTGGGGTGTATGTTTAATTACAGAACAATGCATTTCTGTGTTTTTGAGCACCTGGACTCTGACATTTATTTGAATAAAATGTGATTGCATACATAATTGCTCACCCAGAGCAATATAAACACCTCCAAACATAACACCACATAGACTGGTATTGGATATATTTATTAAATAATCATATTACTTCACATTGGTTTCTGCTATGACATGTTTAGCACGGCTGCTGCTTCTGCCGAATTCAAGAAATGTTCTTGATAACAGTTCCTATGGCAACGAAATGTAAGTGCAAAGATTACGGTGTAATCAAGAGTACCGCATGACAAATTCCGGCCACTGGAAATATGACTAAAATCCACCAAGTTCAAGGATACGTCATTAAGTGTGATTTTCATAATTCCAATTTTAAGGAGACTTCAGTATTATAGCTTATGAGGATAAAAATTATATGTAATTCACTGCACAGGTCAATTTGCCTTTAGTCCAAGATACATTCCACAATATTGATGCATTACAAGATAAAATATCAAATTAAAGCACACGATGAATGACTCTGTCCTTTTTTTCCTTCATTTAAAAATCATTATGCGACAAACAAAACAAAACACAAGCAGACCACCCACAACTGATCAGCCGTGTTCATGGAACACAGTAGACAGTTTGTCATATTTGATAACTCGCAGCATTTGTCTGAAATGCTTTCTGAGGTTTTGCACTGAGTGAAGTGGAACGGAGCAGCAGTGGTCGAGTGGAACGGCTCTGGAAAAAAAAAAAAAAAAAAACCCCTTTCGGAGATGGTACCTCTGCCCCGATTCAAACAAGAACAACACATGCTCAATCTGTGCTTGGGATGACACGTGGGGGGGATAAAACAGTGAGAAATATGTTGCTGTGAGATACTGCTGTGATGTGTTGAGGTCAATGGTATCTGCGTGGTCCAGCCCTGGATGTAGAGGCTAAAAAAAAATCCAGTCTTTTGGATTAGTTCAATCCGAGAGGCTCTCTGTAAACTCTGGAGGGAAAGGAAGTGGTCACTAATCATCTCCTGAGTCCAAACCGTAGTTCGCCCCCTCTCTTCACCCTTCTGTCTCTCGGTTGCTTGTCCTTCATCATTTGGCCGATAGTTTAGGTCAGGCTTTTCCCCTAGGCCCCTTGCAGTTTTTTCTCTAGTCTGTCCAGCTTGGCCAGGTTTTCCTTCAGCAGTTTGGAGCCGGGCGAGAGGAGAAGAGCTCTTTGGTAGTACATTCGTGCTGCTGCATAGTCTCCCTAAAATAAAATAATAAATAAATAAACACAGAACAACAGGTTACAATAGCGTGAGGAAACTTCCAGCTCATATTTCATGTAATCAAAAGGAATAAATATGCATAGTGAGAGTTTTGATCGTACTTTACAATAAGGGCTCCATTTGTTAAAACAACAATAGCTAATGTATTAATAATTAATAGGAAGTGTCAAAAAATTGCACTATAATTTTAATAAGAATTAAGGACATTTCCTTAAAAAAAATCATTATTAAAAACTCTCATTATTATTGTAATGCAGTACTAAAACTTATTTTTTGTAAATTTAGAATAACTTATTTTTTTATGGTTTTAACAAAATGTGATTAAATAATTAATATTTTAATGCTTTAAATTATACATGTGTGAAATTATTTTGTGTATTTGAAAATATTTTTTGTATTTAAATTATTGATTAAATGTATGCTTAATTAAGATACAAATTTGATCACATTTTGTAACGCAAGAAAATATATCTGGTAAACGAGAGAATAGTGATTAAATTATTTAATTTATTTTACATATTTGTATATAGCTTATTAATTATTCAATCGTTAACTTAATTATTAATTTTATTATATTTGACTTTTTAAAAATGTATTTAGTATTTAGTTTGTATTACTAGGTATAATAAAATGCAATTATTATAACCTATTACTCATACTAAAATTATATAAATGTGATTGTCATTCATTTTACAAGCTACTGAGAACACATTGTCAAAAAAACAATGTTACAGTTATTTATTGTCTTATATAAATACATATACATTTTTCTCATAATGCATCATTGTGCTTTCCTTCACATTATAGTAGTAGGAATTTATTTGCAAGCTACTGAGAACATATTAGCTTAAAACACACACACAGAGTTATTTATGGTCCTAACCAAAGGCTTTAATTTCTGAATGCAAACTATTTCTTTATGCAAAACAAAGTTTTCATCAGACCTCAGCCCTCATACCTTGATATGCTGAATGCCGCCCATATTCATCCAGGCTTGTGATTGGTCAGGTTTGAGCTCAACAGCAAGCTTGTAGCTCTGAAAACATTAGATCAAGGCATGACATTTTATATACAGGATGTGTAGCCTATGATGATTTCAACAGCACTAAACCACCAGCGAGACTCAACCTTTTCTAACAGTTTTGACCCGTGTAAGAAACACGATCCACTTAAGATTAAAAAAGGCACTGGAGGCGCATTAAACAGTCTGGCTCTACCGCAGATGTGGTGTTGAAATACAGCAAAAAGCCTTTTTGTTCAGGGCTTTAAAACTGAGCTTTGGCAAAATTATGTAAACCTGAGACCCGCCTGTTCTCATCTGTCCTTTTGTGGTCTAAATAAAAGTAGAACCACAGGCCAAATATTGGTGGGAGACCTGGAATGAGTCCAGGATCGAAGAATGCAACCAAAACAGCCCTCATGTTAACCAGAAATCCTGCTGAAGAAACTCAGTCCTCAAAGACAAAGCTTCCAGCGTGAGATGAAGTTTATATTTGGAGATGAAAGGAGGCGGGTGATGTTTCTTTGACAGTATCAGGGCACTGGCAAGAACAGTGTGAAGGTGAGAGAAGCAGCAAGCAGCAGAGAATACCATTATACAACGCTTAGTCTCATGACTATCAGCCAAACTGATTCATATTCCAGCTTACTCTGACTGAGATTTAAACAGGAAGGGGCCTGACTGACATGGAAATCAACCCATCAATCAGTCTTTTGTGTTTATTGTAATAGATATAACCCTGAAACCAAATTGATATACATCTTGACAAGTATGTATTTGCTCTGAAAAGCCTTGAAAGGTTACGTTTTCAGTCAAAGAAACAATTCCACTGTAGCCAAATATTCAATTTAAATGCAGTAAAATTCAGTTAATCTAGTTAAAAAGAATCAATGCATAAATAGCTAAAATGAGAAAAAACTAACTAAATAAATAAAAATAAACAAACTGGTAGCATGCAATCTTTGAGCACACAAAAATATGTATTCATTTTAATTCATAAAAGAAAAGCGCCATTCAGTGAATAATCTTTATGAACTGCATTTCTGCGTATATTTCAAATTAATTCCAAAATTATTATTTTAAAGTATTGAAAATGTAGAACAAAATATTATTAGAATATTTGTTTTCCTTTAAAAGAAAACACATACACACAGAAATGATGATGCAATTTCACTAAAATTAATGAATTTTAAATGGTCTAATAATTGTATGCAATTGCAATGCAATACATTTTTACAATTTTGCTTTAGATATTCATATTTATATATCACCCATTAAAAAAAATATAAAACATTTAATTAGATAATAAAAATATAATTATTAGAATTTATTTGTCATGCTTTATTATTTTCTACCTTCACATTACATTTATAGGATTTTTATTTCATTTTTATTATATTTGATTTTATTTTAAATAATATATTGTAATAAAAATATTTCCTGTCCAAAGTTAAGGCGTTATTTCCTTTATAGGTATATATATATATTTTTTTTTAAATAGTATGCTATTTATAGAAGTTAAAAAGTAAATCAATCAATTCGGAAAAAAAAACAACTTCTCAGAAGACTTATAAAAATTGGTATATCTTTACTTTTTGTATAAATCCAGACAATCAAATTTTCCATTTGGGTATAGCCCTTGCTATTTGTTCGTGGGATGTGCATCAGTCGGTTCGTGAACTAGGCAAGCTAAGACACAGCAAACAAGAATGTGAAGAAAGGGAATAATTGAAGAGCTCCTCGCTCAAACTGACAGCTGCAGGTGAAGTTACCTGGAAGGCTCGATCGAGCTCGTTCATCTCCCTGAGCTGGTTGCCCATTGAGAAGTGCAGCTCTGCCCTCACCGCGGGGTCTGACGGCTCCTGCTGCAGTGCTGTCTTCAACGCATCCAATGCCTGACACACACACTTATTAATCTATAAACTTCTTTTTCCTGAGACTCTCTGTCTCTCAGGAGGCATAGAGTTTTCTCTTTGAGGCAGAGAAATGCTAAACTGAATAATAAAGTAATGTGTAAAGGCACGAGTAACAAAAAGAAATTACATGCTATTTATTCTAGTCTTAGACGCCCCACTGAGATTCAATAAAATGTTCTTTGAACTGCAGTGACGAAATTGGGCCCAGGCAAAATTAAGATGAGGCATGAATTGATTCACAGCAACCAATTAGATGTTTGTGTTTTCAGTTTTAGTACGGGGGTAATAAAAGAGAGCGCGCATGAATTGATGAACTCAAAGACATGTGCACGCACCTCAGTGTGGTTGCCTTGTTTGCTGTAGATGGCAGACAACAAGCGGTAACATTCAGTACAGTTGCTGGTCTTTGAAATGATGCCCAGGGTCATTTTCTCAGCCTCCGCAGATCGGCCTGCCATAGCTAAAACCTGCGCCTGTGGAGACACCGAGATGGGAAGAGACAAAACAAGTTTAAAAAGAAAGAGGGATTGAAAGAGCAACAAGAAATGAACTTGAAAGGTCCCGGCCTCTGTTTCTTAAGGCGGAGATGTGAATCACAGTGAAGGGCCTGCAGAGACTCAATTAAGCTTACGTTCTGTGCTTTGAAACAGTCCAAGAAACAGTTTTCAAAGACCGATGCCAGTGCTGACAATTAGGGGATATTTCACCCAAAAATGAAAAATTGCTGTAATTTGCTCAACCTCAGGTCATCTGAGATTCAGCTTTTTTTTTTGTCGTCAGTAGAACAGAAAAGAAGATTTTTAGCTAAAACCTTGGTCCGTAGTGATTCATAACATGAAACTTTTTTTATGGTCTTATAAATATTAACAAAAAAAACATAATGGATCATCATTATTTTCAGCTGATGAATGATATAAACATTGACAGCCAATCAGATCAATCCTGCTATAAGCAGCTCAAGAATATTAATATTTAAATATATTGTCAGACATCAATTGTCTCAGTTAATGAATACAACATATTGGGCCGGTTTCCCGGATAGGGATTAGATTAAGCCAGGACTAGACCTTTGCAAATTTAGGACATTTAAGAATTTTTAGAAACACGTCTTTATCAAAAATGCATTATCTGTGAGCATTTTAAGACCAAACAATGGCAATGATGTATTTTAAGATATCTCAGTACAAGCCTTTTCCAGTTTAGACAGCTCTTAACATTTATTTTAATCTACGACTAGTCTTAAACCCTGTTCGGGAAACTGCCCCATTAAGTGGTATAAACCAGTTCTTGTATTACTGTCTTCATCACAGCTGTAAAACCTGTAAACAACATTCCCTTTTGTACTAAACTTGCACAGAAGTCAGAAAGTGGCATTTTTAAGAATAATAAAAAAAAAAGCATATCAAGGAAGGAACACAAAATGAATACCTGTTGCTCCTGACAATGTATTGAAGTCGTATGAAGCAGCAACATTATTTATTACATTACTGCCTGTAATCCTAAATCTCAGGCAATTCATGTTTCAATTCACTGGTTTAATTCATTCATTCACTTACTGTTTGTAATCATACCATGACATACATGTAACGTATACATAATTATGTAAAATGTGGATGTTTTGCATGTCTAAAGCATATGAAGCGAATAAACCTAAACAAAACTTGTTGGATTAAAAAATATTTTTTTGTTTTTTGCTAAAAAAGTGCGTAATCTCACCAAGGCGAGCCAGATATCAGTGCTGTCGGGCTGAAGTGTGGCCGCCTCTCTGTAAACCTCCAGTGCCTCCTCGTATCTACCCGTGTTGTAGTATAAAGCCCCAAGAGGGGTCAGGATATCCACTTTACGAACCACTTGCAGTGCCCTGAGAGACACACACACACCTGTGATTGAGCTGTGTGAGCTAGATACACCATTTAGACTATTCGGTTTCATTTTATCTCATCTTACCTTTTGTACCATAGCTCCGCCTCTTTATTGTCATTGGACGAGCGAAGAAGACGACCCAGGTTCACCATGGCAACATAGTGAGATGGCTTGAGACGCACCGCTTCTTGGTAATGAAAGGCTGCACGGTCCCCATGACCTAAAACGGAGACAGCCAGGTGATGTGTAGGCTGTATAATATGTGGCTAATATGAAGCATGTAACATAACACACGTGTGTAGGACCCTATGATAATGGAATCTGCAGACAGAATCTAGTTATAAAACGGAATTTACTGCATGACACGGAATGTCCTGGAATTTGACTAATTTTGAATGGATAAATCAAATCAAGAGTAGGTCGGTACACTTAAATCAAGATGCAATATGGACTAGTCTCTGCTTATATTAAGCAGAAAAATACTATTTAAATACGAATTCTGGATTTTTGGTGCGTCTCTGTGCAAATGAATGGCACAGACACTCAGTTCATGAGCATTTTACTGTTTTGTTTGAGAAAAACTATCATCAGGGTGACCATATTTTAGAGGACAGTGAGGGCAGGATTCATAGAGGTTGGGGGTGTTGAGGTACTGTAGCCCACAAAGTAGCCTCAACAGTTTCAAATTAGCCCAATTCTGTGGGAAAAATGTGGATTTGGCAACCCTGCACCAACATGAGCTGCGTCCAAAGTGATTTAAATATTTTAAATACATACTGATGGCAGCTCCCTGATGCGTGAAAATTATATTCAGCATTAGAATGGCAGTAATAGTCAGATGCTGGGAGCGGTGCAGAGCTTTAATACAAAAATGCACACAATAAATGGAGACTCTCGAAAGCAAAAGCCAAATCCTGGAAATTTTGAATCGGTTTAAAAAAAACCCGGCCAGACGCATTTTTTTTAGGTTCAAAAAGAGAGCATGTCATGGGAAAAACAGGATGTATGGTCACCCTAATATCATATACACACAGAAACATACAGCAGCCCGTCAAAATAGCCTCACGGTTTAAAGAGTAGTAGAAGTTTCTTACCTGTGTCCACCAAGAACACGCCGAAGTTGTTATGGAGGTCAGAACTGTCAGGGCAGTTCTCAATACCCTTGGTATAAATTTCATTTGCTTCTTTTGAATGTCCCTACACAAAAAATGAGGGAAACATTTTTTACTTTACATTTTTACTTTACATTTTTTACTTTATTTTTTAGGTATTGCAAAAAACAGACAAAAAAAAGGTACACTTTGCATGTGTATCGTTTACTAAAACGAGGCACAAGTGACAGAGAGCAAGACCTGGTCAGCATATAGAGAGGCCAGGCTGGAGTACGCATCAGCAAAATGGGGACCGAAATGAATCGATTCCTTCAACATTCTCTCCGCCTCTTCCTCCTTCCCCTGAGTCCTGCAAAACAATATCACAATCATCCTCTTCCTCGTACACTGAAACATGAAACAGCAGCACAAAAAACATGAAATTACTTCTGTGAACCACAACATCAAAATGCTATATTTATCCTTTCCAGCATTCAGAGGTACCTGGGTGTGTTCCAACCTTGGCATATGGCAAACAAAAGCAGCATTCAGAGATTTCAGGATATTGCAGTAGCATTTACTATTGAATTTAAAATTCAAGTCCGAATTGTGAGATACAAACTTGCAATTTTTAAGAAAATAATCTTCGCTTCTGATTTTATAACTCACAATTTTGAGTTTTAATCTCACAATTCTGACAAAAGAGTTCAGCATTGCAAGAAATAGCAGGATATTTTTATTTGAAGGGTTTCCATAATTCAAAAGGTTACAGATTTGTGTATTTTATGGCAGCTTTTTCAATTTTTTTTGTTTCCAGTTTTCACAATTCGTACCTTTTTTCTCAAAATTACACAATTACATCTCACAAAAAGATTTTATTACACAATCCTGACATTATACCAATAAATAAAGCCGGTTCTAAAATTAGAATTGGACTTTATTACCCTGAACCGCATTTATATCCTGCATATATAATTTGCTGAGAAAAATGTCATAATTGCGAACTAACAATGGAGTATTTACTTCAGAAGGTTACCAGTTTGTTACTTCAGAAGGTAAGGAATTGATGTATTTACTTTAGAAGGTTGCCCAGGTTGAAGAGAGCTCTGTTGTGTTGAGGGTTAATATCCAGCGCTCTCCTGTAATAAACTTCAGCCTCCTCTGCCTGGTGAGTCAGGGTGCCCAGATTATTCAGAGCACTGGCATGTCGAGGGTACAGTCTATACAAAAACACAGAGGCAATTTAAGGATTTACATAATCAACTGAAAGCACTGGTTCTTAACCAAAGTATGAAGGAAACTGGGGTATTAAGGTGTATTTTGGCAATTGGAAATGTTTCCGTCAGCAGACAAAACCATTCAGTGATAAATTATTCTCATGCTCACATTAACACACTTACCTGAGGGCTGTTTTATAATGGTAAATGGCTTCTTGGTTTCGTCCTCTGTCCTTCAGGAAGTTAGCATAGTTGTAATGAACTTTAGCATTGTGAGGTAAAGTCTGAATGCCAGACCTGATGGAGGAGGGGGACCATAAAAAACAGATCAGAACCCAGACGGCACAGAGAAAAAAAAAAGCATCATTTTGAAATGATAAATCATTTTTGAAAATCATTTTGAAAGGATAAAAATCCAGAGAACACAACACAAATAATGCTAAATTACATTTTTGATGTAAAAAATAAGCAGGTTATCACAGTTGCTAAAGCTAAAACTACATAAAATCTGTTGTTTGCAACATTTCTGATTGCCATTTAGTTCATCTTAACTTACTAATTATTTACTAATTAATATTGTACTGACATTTTTTTTTTCAAAAACAGAACTAATACAAATGACAAAACACAAAATAAAATGAAAATTAAAGTAAAATTTAAATGAAAGCCTATTATATAAATAATAAAAAAAAAAAAAAAAAAAAAAAAAATTAAAAAAAAAAAGTAAAAAAAAAAAAAAAAATCTTTAAAAAATAATAATAATAATAATACAATTGACAGAATCAAAGCACTTGTGTAATACAATATTTATTACATCTATATTAATATCTTATTGTGATAAAATAACACACAAATACAGGCAAATTCAAATTTAACCAGTTTAAAATGTCAGCAGGAACACATCAGATGGTTTCTAGCTGCTCATTAACCATCTAAGATAGATCAAGATGGTCTCATAGCTTAGCCAGGCCCTCTTCAGCTGATAATTCAGCCACCTAAACTAACACTGACCAGCTAGAAACTAGCTACAGTACTACATTACAAAAGCACTTCCCTCGTTTTAAACTGGTTAATTCTTGATCTTCCAGCTGGAAGTGAATATGAACATTCACACACCCACACACCTGAACAGGGCTTCTCTAGAGAGCCAGATCTCGTTCTGTTGGACAGTCTTCCAGGAGAAGAGGAGGAGGAGGACCAGCATGGAAACAGTTAGTGCGGCTGCTCCCCACCGACTGACCACTGAATACAGTCTGTTCAGCCCGTGCACCACCAGAACACAGTAACCCATACTGGACAGACACAAAGACAGTGCTGTTATGGAAAAATCCTTTGTCATGTGAGCAACACTGCAGAAGCGGATGTATTAGAGCAGTTTTGGAACAGACCTTTGTGTATAATCCACAGGTAATGTACTGTAGAGAGTATTGCAGGTGGAAAATGGCATATTTTAAACTAGGAGGCCAATGCATTTCAGCTTTTAATGTTATCTCATGTATTTAATGTTATTTTAGGCAGCTAAAGAACTATTTCCTAGGTGAAGGCTGCTAACTCATGAAAAATAGCAATAATATACCCTTTAAAAATGTTCAATCTATGCTAAATAATCAAAATGGCAACGACTTGTTAAAAATCATACAACTCTTACGAAAGCATCT
>JAUMHP010000044.1:4720776-4736999 GCA_032361065.1 Enteromius trimaculatus | reverse complement strand
GAGTACAAGCCAGGCTTATTTTGGTTAGTCAGGCTTAATGTCAGTAGATTTGTTACCAAATAAGTCAGACTAACTGAAATAAGCCTGGCTTATTTGGTAAACTTGGAACAGGCTCCTGGTAGGCATCAAGGCAAAAGCATTTAAAATTGCAAATACAAAATCAGACACATCTGTGAATTATATTTGCTGAATTGAGCGCATATTTGGAGGAAATCATGAGAAGGAAAAAACGCCCTTCAATCCTTTAGCCACAGGAAAGGGGCTGATCCAATTCCACAACTCACACTGTTTATTTTCAGACACTGGTGTCACTGTTGACACGGTCAAAAACAGCCCAAGCCAAACACAATCACACAAATCTTTCATGCAGAGAATATTGCTTACTAATGTTGAAAAAAATATTGTTTAAAAATATCAAATTATATATCAAAAAATATTGTCTGGGAATATCCGTTTCATGTTTTTGTTGTTACTTATTCAGTGTTTCTGGGGCTTAATATGGATTCAATATCTTCAAATCTCATTTTCTTTCTTTGTCTCTCTGCTATGCTTCACAGAAAGCGACATCTTCCCTTTCCCCGTCAACACCCACAGCTTTAACAACAGAACATATGAGAACTCCTGCGGTTTCACACACACTTTCTCTGCTTCCCACACACACACTCATACACTTCTGAAACATGAGGTATATATATACTCAGTCCAAATGAATTTGTCTAGTAATTCTGTTGTGAAGAAGCATCAGTTGAATAAGAGTTTAACTGAAGAAAAGTGTGCTTGCCTTTGCAAAACTTGCATCCATAATGCTAAAGCGTTATTTTTGGTCGCTAAAATATGAAGTACTGCAATGCTCTATGACATGTTGCTCTCTAGATATGATTCAGATTCTTCCTATATAAGGCTGTTTTGCATATTTTACCAAAATAAAAGAGCCAAAGACTCAAGGTGAGCATAAAACATTACATCACTTGCATACCAAAAGATCCTCTGCAGTGAATGGGTGCCGTCAGAATGAGAGTCCAAACAGCTGACTAAAGCATCACGATAATCCACAAAAAATTCACAAGTGAAGTGAAAATCTGATGTCAATAAGATGTTTTTAACTTTAAATTCAGAAAAAAACTACTTTCACTACTATCTAGCGAAAACAGTTCAAAACAAATGGGTTGGTGGGTATTTGTATAGGGGAAAGGAGGTCGACTTCATATTGGTAGAAGCATTATTATGGCTTACACACTCATATTTTGGCCATGAACAACAGTCTAAATGATAGATTTGTTTCCTACAAACACTCACTTCACAAGATGTTAATTGATGGACTAGAGTTACATGTGGATTTTTATCAGCTGCTTGGACTCTCCTTCTGCTGGCACCTATTCACTGTTGAGGATCCATTCGGTGAGTAAATGATGTAATGCGAATGATTTATGAGCAATAGTAACTGTAATGTTCCTCTATTACTTCTACCGCACAGACACAACTAAAGTGAAGCAGAGCCTGAAAGCAACTCGCATTCCTCTCATAGCTTTTCACTGATGTGTGTGTGTGTGTCGGCATGTGTGTGTAAATGGTTTGGCCTCTGAGCCGCATTGCCGCCCTCACGTGTCTGACTACGATTGCTGTTAGCACTAACAAAGACAGTGCTAACATTTACCCAGCATGCATAGAGCAGTACCGCCTAAACACCAAGATAAGTGCCCATCTGATACTAACACAGGCCATTAAATTCACTGAGCACAAACCGCTCATTACTCATAACTAAGTGTACTCAGGGATGTAATGCTGTGTGTACTTGTATTTCTGTGTGTGTATGTGGGCGTTTGTCAGGTCACTGCTACTCAGAGCTAATAAGATCATTTTTGAACAACCTCTATTAAATACCTCGCCTCGTTTCAGTTTAATCTCATCCGTTTAGAAAAATACAAATATGCACGTTTATAACAGATCAGTGGTGCATTATGGGAAGCAGGGCTCAAGACAGATTATGTACTGTTATCAGTGGTGTGTCATCCCCACAGCGGGATGAAGGAGAACGAGGGAGAGAAAAATGGAAGTTAAATTTGTAATGCTTCATATAAAAAGTCAAACGAAGAGCAAGGAATGTTTTCGCAGGCCGCCGCAATATATTTTTTACAGGCACACACGCACACAAACCTGGGCATGTAGAGAACTCTTTCTGCCACCACAAATCCCACGCGGAAGAACAGATTACTGGCTGGGATGAAGGGAAAGACCAGGAACAGCACGCCCACCAACACCTCCTTTCCTTTCATCTTCTACAGAAAGAGAAAAAGTGAGACAGATTGAGAGAGAAACCAGAGGCTGTCTGCAAAAGTTTTCTACATTTCTTTCAGACAATGTCAGTAGAGCTTGCCTTTGTAAAATCAGCATCTGCACTGTTATTGTGTTGCTAGAGTGTTGTTGTGATACTCAGTTTTTTTATGGTGGCCAAGAAAGCTCAGCCCTGGTATATTTATATTTATTATAAAATGATAAAAACACCTTTCAGGTCATTGATAACACCACTGACAAGTAGACACTGAACAAAAGCATATCCCAGCCAAATGTATAACTTGTTGGGGTCCCCTTGAAACACTTCCATTGTGGTCTGTGCTATTGCTGTGAGGATTTGTTATGCATTTGCAAATCTCTGTATTTGTTTGTGACTATGGGCAATATGTTTCTATATTTGGTTGTTGTGGCTATCTGCAGCACGTTTGTATAATTTGCTGCTTTGAGTACTTGCAGAAAATTTCTGTATTTGGTTGTTGTGAGTATTTGCAGCACATTTGTGTATTTTGTTATGAGTATCAATCAATCACTTTTATATATATGTGTTTGTATAGTATGTGCGTTGTGTTTCTGGATTTGGTTGTGAGTATCTGCAGTGCATTTCTGGATTTGGTTGTTATGAGTATTTGCAGAACACACTCTTATAATAATGTTTTCTTAATTTTTTGTGTGTTTTTTTGTATTTGCATGTGTTTTCTATGGTACTCTGAGGTGGCAAAGTTTTTTGAGTGGTTAACTGAGTTGCTATGATATTTTGGGAGAAATGTATAGAAACACAAACATACAGAACACACACACACACGTTGGTTTTTGTGATTTATGGGGACTCTCCACAGGCGTAATGTTTTTTATATACTATACAGACTGTATGTGGCCTACACCTACCCTACACCTAAACCTACCCCTTACAGGAAACTACAGGCATTTTAGATTTTCAAAAAACCACCATTTAGTATTTTTTTTTAAGCCTTTTGAATTACGGGGACACTGAAAATATCCTTAAAATCACCTTCATATTGTAATACCCATGTCATTATACAAATTTGTGTCCTCATAAACCACATAAACACACACACACACACACATACATGACTGACAATATTTCCACAACTAAGATGGTGTTTTCCCATCGAGCTCCCATGCCTTTATTACTGTTATTTAAAAGTGTATCCTTGAAATATGAGCTAAAGTTGTTTCCACTGATCTACAAGTTCATTAAATATGACAGCAGAGGAATCGATACAGAGATATGAATTGGATATGAAATGTAAGGTAGAACAAGGGGGAAATCATAACTGTATCACGCTCGGTTTACTTTCAGAAGGCCGATATGCTGATAACAAACAATAAAAGCGAAGCCACTATCTAGAGGCTCACTCTCATATCCACAGACAGGATATGAATGTTTTAATATTGATTTCTGCCTGCCAGTCCATCAGAAACATTAATTAACAACAACATATTCAGCAACAAATAAGCAGACATGCAATGACTGTGTCAAGAAATGAACAAAAGCTTGTATAAAAATGTGCTGATAGCATTCCCGGCCACAAATCATTAATATCGACTGCGTGTGTTTTTGTGCGTTTTGCATGAGATAATTAGCCTAGTAAACATTCCTGAGGAGACAGACTGGAAAGTCATTAGGGTGAAGCGTTGGCACACAGCTCCATGCGGCTGATATGGGGAGGCCTGCCAAAAGACGCCTATGATAAAGGTGTGGCCATCCGTGGTCATGTGACTATGGGAATATCGCTAACCTGATTTTACCAAGTGCAACATGTGCACTGGAACAACAATGTGATTAACCTATCAGATTTGAAGAAGGCTTACGCAATAAGTGTTTGGTGCTTGTACAGCAGTGTCAATCATCCATCATTTCCTCTGATTTTAGGCATTACTTATGAGTAAGGTTAGGTTTAGGTGTAGAGATATGGTCAATTGACCTAGAGACACATCAAACTTGTCACAATCAGGACGTGCATGGGAATATTTCACTGACAGGGGAAGCTATACATTTTAAGTTAAATTTTCTGGTGTCAAATGGTTGTCATTTAGATTCAAAAGTGTAAAATAACGATGGGTCTATATCACCTCAGATGACCTCAACCAGATTTGTAAGTCCCATAACAAGGCTTGATATACATTTGTCTGATAACATACAGGCTGTTTGCACACTTCTGTAGCTTTGCTGTCTACCGTAGTGATTTTGTTTTCATAGTTTTGTTTTGCGCTTTAGACATTTTTCTTTCGTATTCATATTTGTATTTGTATTTTTACTACTGTATATTTCTAGTATTTCAACTTTAACTTTATTTACTTCAGTTTTTCAAAGCTTCATACAATTTTAAACCTAAAACATTAAATGTATTGATCTGTCTTCATTGTTTTTTTATCTATGTATTTGTTCAATAAAGTATCGAAAATCCATTTGATTTCTCTTGGTCCGTTAATACAAACAGAAATCGAAAGCAACGCAAACACAGACTGAGAGAGACTCAAAACCAGACAATGCTCATATACACAGAGCCTAAAAGCTTATGTTTTTCTGGGAAATATTAGAGGGCTAAAGCTGGGTCATGAGAATGATGATGGCTTTGGCATTATCCTTTTCGCCAGTTGCCATCTGTTGTCATGGCAGCACAAACAGAGGTCATCCAGAAACTGTCCCAAAATGTCAAACTCTATTCAGTGGCCCTCTGCAGACTAACACCTCTCCCTCGGCTCGGCTCTGCTCATTCATTCTGCTTCTTCCCCTCGGCCCCTTCCTTTATTCCCTTCACCTTGGCATTTTTTCAGTCCTTCAGTTCCCTTTCATCATAATTCCCCTCCCTGAGGTAAGCAGAATAGTTATATGATAATACAAGACGCTGCCACTGCAATACTGCTATAAATAGTCCTTAACAAAAAAAAGGAAAAAAACGTCCAAATAAGAAGTTGAAAGGTCTGAGGACAATAATGAATTCTTATATATTTGTATTTAATGCATATTTTAATGTAATATTATACATTAATATATGTTGTTCACGTGAAAAGCATGGTTTGAACGATTTAAAGAGCTTTAAAGAAATGATGTCATAATGTTTCTTTAATGTTCTAAAACTGCCAGTTTCTTACCAGGTTTAAATCCACTGTGGACTTTTGAACCCTAGTGTATACAGAACATGTTTGCACTGGAGGATCATTTTACTTCACCTTCATAGAATATGAAATCTGAGAGAGTCGTCTCTATAAACCGAATGAGCTTTTTTTTTTTTTTCAATATTAAACACTCACACACATCCTCAACTCAATCAGTAAAAAAAGAGCAGACACTGGTCTGTCAGCTTGTCTCAGACACGCACTATGAATTATTCAGTCAGTATGATATGAGATCTGCTGATCAGAGACTGGAATATTCCCTCTCTTTCTCTTTCCCTCTGTCCTCCCAGCCATCGTAAAAAATGATTTTCTTCCCAAAAACTCAAGGACTGGAGAGCAGAAACGTGAATGTTTCTAAAAGATCCCTCAAGGACAGAGCCAACACAGCAGCAAACAACAAAAAGAGCATTCTGGGGCCCGACAATGATTTGACATTCTATTGCAGTTTCTCAAATGTTTTACAAAACGAGCATGTGAATGTTTTATCGGTGGCTGAAGCTCTCAAGGACTCAAAACCTTGAATGCTTTGCTATTGTGCCTGTGCTTAAATGCTTTTTCATACTCATGGGCTTTTTTCGCCACCCATAATGTCAATTCTGGTGTATTTGCGACTAATTAAACAAAAACATGCATCATTTAGGTATATTAAAAAGTTTTAAAGTGCTTAACGAAGGTCTTTGACTGCCACGGCAAAGTTTTAAAATGCCTGAAGATGCTCTTTGACTGAAATGGTGTGCTGGATATTTTTTTTTTTTTTAAGTGTCTTTGATGCTAAAATCATATTCATATGCCATATGAAAATGACATATGAAGAATTTGTCAGCATATGTGCCTCACAAAAACTGCAAGCGGAAATAATTGCCTGAAGACCTAATAAAAAAAGAAAGCATCTCACTTCATGCAGAACGTGTGCATTAGCTCACGGCAAACATCTGCTTCACGTGAGCATTCGCACTCATTTTTTTCACACATATTTTTCACGGGTTGCTATGGTGATGAGTCGCGAAGAATTGCATCGGGAGTGCAGAACGACGCAGATCAGCAGTGTGTGAGACAGCGCAAGCAAAGGCTTTTATGTCTAGCGAAACGAGAAAGCTACGCTTGTATGTGTTTTTCAAAAAGGATGACAGAACGCGGAAATGTCTTGACATGTGGAAATTCGTATGTGTGTGTGTGTGTGTGTGTGTGCGCTCACCTGTAGGCATGTAAAAGAGTTCAGGCTCAGCACCAGCATGACGAGAGCCAAAGCCAGGGAAGCAATATTCCGTCCGTCCCACAGAGACTCCACTAACGGAATGCTGCCCACCTGTCAATCACAACTCAGGCAATCCTCAAACATTTCATGAAATGTAGTGACTGCTGTGTGTTTGTGTTGATGCCATTTACCTGCCAGTCGTAGCAAAGCACTATGGGAGCCAGTAAGAGCCAGGCATTGAAGGCGAGTAGATAACAGTATGTAAGAAACCTAAAAAGACAAGACGTAAATTTAATGGTTAAATTATTTAGTAAATGTTAAGCTTTTTTTTTTTTTTGGAGAAATATATACACAACACAGATTGAATAACAAAATCAAATGATCCCTTTTCATTATGCACACAAAATTGAACAGACTTATTTCCTTCTACAGTATTGAGTGTGTAATATGAAGACGAATAAATACAGTTATTTGGGTCTAACTATACAAGCATATATAACCTAAATATTAATACAGACATGTAACAAGTACCTCAATGTTCTGAGCTCATGCATTTCAATTTTTGTGTGAAGATTGCCAAAATTATCCACATATTATAACGCTTTTTTACTCCAAAAACTGAAGTGTGTAAGCTCAGATCAATGAGAATAACCAGTTTTAAAAAAGAAATTTTAATCATATTAATTGAAAGAAAAAAAGTTGACAAATACTTTGACAAAAATATTGGAAAAACTTTTTAGTCACGCTTTATTTTAAGGTCCAGTTCTCACTATTAACAAACCATTAACTACATATTTTTCCTCAGTAAACTCCTAATTTGCTGCTTATGAATAGTTAATAAAGTAGTTGTTAAGTTTAGGTATTAGTTAGGGATGTAAAATATGGTGGTGTGATAATATGTGTTAATAATTGCTCTCTAGAATTTCCAAGACTAAGAAAATACTCTCCTGGTCAAAACAACCACAACACGAGGGTTAAAAAAAAGATATGTTTTTTACGATGTAAGTGAAGCATTGTAAGCATAAATACATCGTAAACTCATTCAAACCAATGGAGCTACGATCAATTTGGGCTTATTATGCCTTTGGAAAAGGCAGCCCTGGGCGGTCGCCAGGGTGTTGCTAATATGTTTTGGATAGTTTCTTCCTGACTTAAGTCAAGTCTAAGCCCAAACATGTCGTAAAATTGGTATTATAAGAAAGTGTTAATAATTGTCAGGCATCCACATAAAATATTAATGGTCCTTTGGCAGTTATAGAAGACCAAGTCATGCACACATGCAAATACTAACACATATAACACATATAAAAATGCTAAGTAATATGAGTAAAACAAGAGTTTTTTATGGACTGGAGGAAATGTCAGACCTCATACTGGCTTTAAATTTTGTTATGGTGCATACGGTCTTCAGTGGGTGAGAACATTAACTCTTTTAAGATGGAGATGTGAAAAGGATGACAGTCAGACCGACCTGGTAAGCAGATATGGAGAGAAGGATGCTGGATTGTCTTGCTCCGAGAACAGCGGCATGGATCCACCCATCAACCACAAGCGTAAAGACATGATGACTGTAACCTACAGGAAAACAGGAAAACAAACTGAGCAAATGAGCACTTGAGGTCATGGGGTTTGCACAGATGTGATACGTTGAAATGCCACGGATGATTTAATTTTCATTTAAGGTTAATTTTCCAAGAGGATAAAGATGGTGAATTTTAAATGCACCCATTTCCTGGCTTTTAGCAGACTGCTAGCATACAGACGAGCTCAAAACTAACAGGCATGAACTAAAAGCTTGATTTTGCTCTTATGGGGTCAGACATATAAATAAAACCCAGTTCAGATCTTTAACCACTAAGTCACATCACAGAATAAAGACTAAGAGCTGAAGTCAGAAGGTGCCTTGCCAGAAGAGAAGCTTTGCTACATTTGGCAGTAAAAACATAGCTACTTACATGTAGCGAGATGACGCAAGCTCGTTTGATGAATGGGCTGGAAACTCTGACGAGCTCCTTCAACCCGGAGCGTGACAGGTGCCTGGAACGAAAAGCATAACCAGATGTGACAGTCGTTTAACGACTCCGTAACTCAATCAGCTGATGAACTCATTTTCATTCATTACTGAGTTAATCAAACCATCAGTGAATTACTTTACGGGTATATTAATCTGTTTACTGCTGCTTTCAATTAATTACCACTTCATCTTGAAATACAGAGCTGGAAGAAAACGAGTAAATAGACACACACACACACACAAACACTCTCACGGTCCTTATTAAAAGACTTTAAAATGCCGCTCTAAACTGGAACGGCATCATCCTTCTTTGAGAGTGCCGGGATGTACAGTGAATTTTAATTCAGCGTGACATGACACCATGACAGCTGTGACTGGAAATGTGGGTGAGATGAATGAAAGAAAAGAAGAGGCGAGAGAAGAAGGTGGGGGAGGAGCGGAGCTCAGGCCGTACATCGCACTTTTGCTGATTGATTCAGTAAAGAGCTGCAGAGAGCTGGGCTGCTTAATGACTGTGTGTGTGTGCGTCAGTGCTTTTCAGAGCGTATTGTACTCTAGGGATCGGTAACCAAGCTCAAACACAGCACTGTATTTAAAAAAACGCCTTTTATTGCCATTTCCATTTTCTGGCGGTTTCGTCTGGTTACAAGAAAATGAGAAAAAAACAGGGAAGGGTTTTATATTAACTATGGTAACACGTTATTAGGCATAGTCCACATTAGGCACTCTACTAACAGTAAGTAACTTTGTGACAACTGTACATGTCAACTAGCAGTCATTAGTACTAGTAGACCGTCGGCTTAATATCTTGGTCCACTATGGTCCACAACATAATATGCTGACTATCAGAAACTTTGCAAGTATTACTAACCCTTAACTTACCCCTAACAGTCTACTCTGAGAGTTAGTAGACATGAAGTTGCAAAATAATGAGAATTAGTTGACATGTAGTTAACACATAGTTACAAAGTTATACAAGTATATATATAGTCTAGCAGAATGTCTAAAGTGGACTATCAAAATAAAGGGTAACACTTCAGAATAGGGGGTCAGAACAATGCATTAGTTAAGCATTAATTAATGATTAATTTGTTCACAATTAAGCATTAGTTGAGCAAAAACACACTACTAATTAATGATTAAAATGTTAAGTTAATCATTAATTACTAGTGTGTTTTTGCTCAACTGTGTTTGTGTTTTTGCTATTAAATTAAATTAACCATTAAGTAATGCTTAACTAATGCATTATTCATTATTAAATGACATTACCAGGGCCACCAAGTTTCAGCCAATGAAAAAGTACTCAGTTTTATTGTAAATGATTCAATTGTGCATTTGATTCCAAAGTCTCTGAACCATAAAATGTAGATTTCACCACATTAGAAACGCATCACCAAGGCCATCAAATTTTAGCCAATAGGTGCTGGCTATGCGTCAGAAGGGGAGGAGTCCTACAGAAATTGCATACTATCAAAGGAATTAAATCTTGTGGATAAAATGAAACTTTTTTTCCCTCATTAAATATGCTCTTTCACTTGGAAACCTGTCAACTTCTGGTAATAAACTGCGAAAGCAGTTGCATTTTAAATGTCTCCAATTCGTACATTTTTACAACCAAGCATAATTAGAACCCCAACTATGAATATACAAATAAGACGTCAACATCTGCTGTGGCATTAAACGAATTACAGCAACGAGAATAAGACAATTATGGCATGTCTGCACCAACTAGTACAAATACAGATAAACAATCGTGTTAATGAAATTAGGAGCGTTTATTTAGTTAATGTCAGGTGTTTCAGGGGTATTTGTAACTGAAACTCTTATGAATATTGCACTGGTGTGGAGATACAGGAGAGTGTCGGGTTATGCATTTAATAATAACAAAACCCACAGGAGACACTCCACCCCTTTTACTGCGCACACACTCACACACACACACAACAAAACGTACACTGAGAGACAGCATGTCTGCAGGCATTACGACGACTATCAGTCACAATCACACACTCACACACTCCACACTGTGTGTGTGTGTGAGAGAGAGTTTGTGTCTCATGTCCTCCCCAGGGTCACGGGTAGCAGCAAAGGTTTATGGGCACTTTTGAAAATCAAATAAAGCTGCAGAGCCCTCATTCCCCAGAGGGAGAAGTAGACAGAGAGAGGAATCTTTCCTTTGCTGTTCTTTAAGGCTGCAGAGTGTTATCATTCCCGCCAGCGAGCCACAGCCCATGTCACATGTTTTGTATAAATGTCACGGATGTTCTTTTCTGCTGCGTAGGTTAACATCCTTTTAATATGATCCCTGATGATGAGCTCAGAAGTCTAATAATATAATAAACACACATGGTAATTTCATTGCTTATTTGATTATTTTACATACTTTCTTAAGATGATTTATACTACTTTTTTAACAAATAGTTAGTAAAAGGAGGTGTTCAGTTACTAGAAAAATCAACCAGAGGAGGTCGAAATAAATAAATAAATAAAAGGAAAAAATAAATAAAAAATGAAAAACTCAACCAATCAAATCCAAATCAATCACATGCTGGTCCTAAAATCTGGAACATGTTAAAACAACCATGATTTCTGTCATTTTCACTGATAAACATTAAATAAGCAAAAAACAAACAAACAAACAAAAAGCTCTATTTCTTAAAGAATTCTCTAGAATGATTCTCTAGAATTTGTTTTTTAAATGTATGAAAAAGAATATATTTTTGTAAAATATATATTTTGGGGTTGAAAATATAATTTTTATAATTATAGTTAATAATAAAAAAAATGTTTAATTGTATGGTATACATTCTATGGTTTATGATTGAGAAGCTGAAACCTTTGAGGTAGGAGGATTTAAAAATAAATAATAATTTTAAATAAAAATAAACGTTAAACCCACATTTTATATTAGAAAATAGTTCATAACCATGTCTAATAGCTTTTACAACCACATGAGATGTGTGACTCAATTGCTTCAAAAAACATTAAGATAAGACATATCTGCATACGTGAAATGTGGGACATGCATGCAAGTAAACAAATAAATGCTCCAAACATCAGATTATCCATATTAAATGTCTTAATAATGGATTAAAAGAGCTTGCTACTGGATGTTTGATGTCATGTTTATCTGTGAGGTCTCTGCTGTCCCTGAGGTTATATGCTCTGTTACTAATGCGGAGAAACAGATGCATGTCTTGTGTTCTTGATCTCTGCAGAACACACAGGAACATCAAGAGACTTAACTGCGCAAATATCGCCGGCACTGATGCCACACATGTTATATTTACACATGGATGCAAACAGACGCTGCAGTTGGCCAGATAACTTTCACCGTGCAGTTCTAAATGGTTTCTTAGGTGCTTCTATGTGCCTTCTATGTTTGGAGATGTTAAAATGCTGTTAGGGCTGTTAATGTCAAAATAAAATCATGTAAAAAGTGGTTTATTAACACTAACAAAACGGCAAGTCTGGGACAGCAATTTATTAGCTTGGGGGGGGGGGTATAAGACTGTGTGTGAATGTAGGTGTAATATTTGCACACAGCACTCAAGGATCAGTCTGGTATCTCAGTCGTGTGTCTCCTTCAATAATGAGAACCCAAGGGCCAGTCAAGGGGTCCCTATCTATTTTCCACTCACTGATGAGCCCCTTTGTTCAGCTTTTCACACTCTCTGAGAGTGAAGACCCACTGGACACAGAGAACATTTTAAGTAGCTGAGACTGTAATTGAAGCAAATGAGGTTGAGGCAAAGAGAGAGAGAGAGAATGAGAGAGTTTGGGTTGAGTCGGGGAGTGCGATTGCTGTTTGTCTCGCCTGATTGACTCTCTTTGAATGCCAATTACCGCCACAGACGAACGAAAGAGTTGAGCTGTAATTGGAAGATTGCTTTGTGTATTCACCACCGCAGATATGTGCGTTGATCTTAGGCTAGATCGTCCGCTCACAGTTTGTTTGGCACCAGTCAAACAGGAAGATTCTTTAAATGATTAAAGAAGTGAAAAACTAATTTGATAGTAGTCTACCTGCGTGCAATAAATAGTAATGAACATTTCACCATTTGTAGTCATGCAACAAATAGATGATAATATTATATACATATATGTTTTTAAAGCAAGGTAGATGTATATTGCAACAATAGCAAAATTGTTTTTTACATTTTCATTATTATTTTATATCCATCACGTTATATTATAGTGATAATTTAAAGGCCATTCGAGCATATGCAATGCATATATGGCAATATTTGTACATTTAAAAAAAAAAAAAATCAATTTAGAAAAAATATATATATTTTTTTTTTACAAAAAATAATTATTTTAAATTTAATTATTATTTAGATTAAATTAAATTAAATTAAATTACAGTAAGTTCAATTACTTTTTGCACAGATTTACTTACATTAATTAAACTGCCACTGCATTTTTGAACATGAAAGTATATGGCAAGCCTTTTGTTAAATGGCTAAATAGAGCATATTAAATCATTGCTATTGGGACTGTCGATCTTTCACCGTCTCCTAATGAATTTAAAGAGTGTCTGTGCTATGTGATCCAACTTCATGCGATGAATGTGTATCCGTCACTTATGGCACTCTCTCAGCCTTGGGCTAAAGATTGAAAGCACATGGCTGCTCCAATGTTCTGACCAAAGTGGAATTCTTCATAAACATTCCGCTGAAGATTCCATCACAGACGGCCTTCCTTGATCCCTTTACATGCCATTTACATAAACTATACAAACCCGTGAGGGATTGAAATGATTGCTATTTCAGATTTAAATCAAAGAGGTGACCTACAAATCAAAGACAATGTTTGAAAAGTGATAAAATATGATAGAAATGATGACATGTTGTCATGCATGCTGACTGGAAAAATTCCAGCACAGTGACACACAGAGCTTCTAAAGCAATGCTAGCTGACAATAATCAGCGTCTGTTCATTTTATGGCACAGCAAACACCCAAACACTTACGAGATTAGCGGTTTACGGCAGAGCACCAGGAAATCGTATAAGACACACACACCAAACACCGTAACGCCCGTCTCTTTCACCAGCATGGCGCAGGTGCCCAACAACAGACTGAGAGACAGTGACAAGACAGACACCGTGGGGGGAAACTCGTCAGCCATTCTGTTTGCTGACACACTCCTGAAAGACAAAAAAAAAGAAGAAGAAGTGAAAGTCAACACAGATACACTACTGTTTAGGGGTTGTTCTTTTTTTTTATCAAGAAATGAATGCTGCTAGTCAGCAAAAACTCATTAAATTGATCAAAAGTAACCTTAAAGACTTTTATAGCGTTACGTAATATTTCTATTACAAATAAACACTGTTCCTTTGTACTTTATATTCATAGAAGATTCCAAAAAATAAAACTAAATAAGCAGCACAACTGTTGATTATAACGAAAACATTAACTAATTCTAAGACTGATGCATCATTTATGATGTTTAACCAAACCAGCACGATATAATAACCAGCTGCAATCAATCTCCTAGTTAACTAATTACCCTATTGGATTTCGATCAGGCCCGATATATACTGCCAAACTTCCTATTCTCAATATCCTCGTCTTCGCATCCCTCCACCTCCCCTCGCTCTGACTAAAACAAATCGAGTGTCGGACCCCGAACCAAAAAGGAGAACTTGCCCCCTCAGGGCCATTTTCTTTTTCAAGCATAACTTCTTGCCGCCACCATCCGCTATACTGGGGAAATCTAGTTCCTTGTCCTTTAGCTCCACTCCAAAACAACCAGCCACCCCACTCTCCTCCTGGGGGACATGCGATGATCAGGCTGGGCTCCGAGCTCTTCTCAGCTCTCGCCGCCTAGGGGGTCATTCTCCTAGGGCTCGGGGCCTGCCCAACTTTGTTATTACAGAGGAAGCGGGAACTCGTGAAACTGTTGTTTTCGGCATATCACTGAAAATACCTATAAATCAGACTAAAATAATCAAATTTATCTAAGCGGCAATGCATCATGAAATCTGAAAGTTGGTCATGATTTGATTTTTTTATTGACATTTATTGTGATTTGTACGCTGAAAAAAGCCATGTTGGTAAATCATTGTCAGACCATGCAAACCAAGACTTTTTTTCTTTTTTAGTGAAGAATTGCAATCATGAAATCTGAGATTTCTCCATTGTCCGGTTTGATAATACTACATAAATGTGACAATTAATACAAAACAAAGTTTCACGTGTATTTTAGATAAAAAATTATTACATAAGTTGTTTTTTATATTACAATCAATTAATAAATTTTGTTATCAATGCATCACATTTTTATTGTTTTTTACACCGTAAAGAAAACATGCTGTTACCTAATATAGGAGAGAAAGGCCAGGAGGAACAACACACTGGCTAACACATCCGCTCTCCCGACGATCCCAGACACCTGTAACACACAATTATGACAAAATAATAATCCATGTGTGTGGTAAAGTGACCAGTTATTATAAAGTAACTGTCACAGTTTCAGTTTTTTTACTCAACAAAATATAGCAAAAAACCAAAAAATAAATTTCAGTGTCACATTCACTGAGCCTCTCTCGCGAAACGCCCATTCCTGATATCATCCTGCAATTGTAATTATATTCACTTCCACTGTGGCATAAAGGGTGGTGTAAAAATATGAAGTCTGTGAGGAAAGGGTGGATGTGTTTGCACTGAAGGTGAGCCACTGCACATTTAATGATCCCTTTTTTGTAAGACAAATGGAGGAAAGCGAAATCAAATGAGGAGAGTGAAAGAGCGGGAAGAAGAAAAGGAAAACGTGAGGGCAAGAAGGAAAGATTTATTTCCCTGGCGCTGTCGGCTCCGTCCTTTTATCTTCCCATCCCCCTAAAAACGTACATCATCCATAAAGTCCTCCTATCCTCTCCAATCTGTCTTCTTGCACTTTTTCCTGCTTGTTTTTGCCAGAGGCACAAATGATAAAATGATCCCACAGTTGACACACTCCACATCTGGAGGGTTTCTAAAGCCCATCCCCCAGACGCAGAATTCCATGGAATTATACACACACACACACACACACACACTTCCAGACGACACACCCCAGAGCAACACACCATACATGCACCGCTGGTGAGGGACACCGAGTGTGTTTTTCTCTGCTCTGAGACATCATCTTAAAAGTAAACATATAAGTCCCAGCGGCTCTTAATACAGCTCAGTGTCTGTGTGGTATTACAGTCCGGCTGCAGTGTTTATGGGCTGAATACAGATGTAAATGTTGGGCCAGTGGACCTACCAGCAAATCAAGCACCAGTAATAAAGCACTGTTGCAGACCCAAAATCACCCACTAAAAGCATGTATAAATGCTGCCTCTGGGTCATGTTGGAATAGTAGCATTTATGATATAAGCGCACATGAACGCCACCCTAATGTTGTAATGCACCCAGCAACTAGGGAATATTGCCTTTTTTTCCTATTAATTGCTAGTCAAGGTCTGCAGGAAATTAAAAAGACGAAAAAACAAAAATTCATTCAATTTTCCTATTAATACAATATTTAATAAAGTATATAATTTCTAGTTTTTGCAAAAATAGAATTTAGTGTATGTTAGTAGAAATCC
>JAUMHP010000044.1:4669624-4686735 GCA_032361065.1 Enteromius trimaculatus | reverse complement strand
TAGTTTGTTATATTAACATTATATCAGATATTATGGTTTCTTTTTAGAAATTACGGTATTTAACTGTAAATTTAAAATAAAACCGTAAAACTATAGACAAAACAAAATTTTTGACACTATATTTTTCACGTTTTTATACTAGCAACCACAGCTGCAGTTTTTTTACCGTAAATTTTACGGATTTTTACAGTGTACAAGTTTTTGCCGTAAAAGATATAAAGGTTTTACCGTTATTAAACGTTAGAATTTCGGCAACCCCAGCTGCCGGTATAATAACATTAAAAAAATTATATTTTTTTATAGTGTAAGCCATTCGTGGGGAAAATACAAAAGTCTATCTTTAGGGCTATCAAAGTTGATATTACTGTTTAATTCTAATTTGTAAATACATCCATGGTTTAGAAAATAAAAAAACAAATCTGAAAAAAGAAACAATATTTATAATACTATAAACACATTACACGTTATATTTAAATAAATATTATATACATAACAACAACAACAACAACAACAACAACTGATAAACAATGCTTCACAAGAATTTAATAAGTGCATAAATACTTATACAAAATTTTTTTCAACATATAGCTTTATGAAGGAGCAAATGTCAGCTCGGCACGCTATCGATAATCTCAAAATGGCCAAATAATTAGCCAATGCATCAGTCTTTCACCAGTCCAGCTGTTGCTGACAGAGCTGTTCTGGAGAAAATCTCCAGAGACCAAACATCCGACTACAACGGAGCGCATCCTCACATGGGCCGTCCCCTGCCTCGTCTCGTGTTGATGCTCGAAACACGCTCATCTGTCATCCGGACAATGTGCATTCAGAGCGTCCACACAGTTTCAAACCAGTTACGAACAAACTCGCTTGCAAAAACCAGCTAGAACCAACTGCGGAACTGGAAGTGCACTGAAGCTGCTTTCAAAACTACAAATAAATAGACAGTGAGTCATTTCCACAAGCCCTTTGAAGCACAAAACAGGCAGACAATGCTAATTAAAACAATATAAAAGCATCGGAAACATGTTTGTCCACGCAGAGGGAGATCACCTAGCCAAGAAATATAAAAATCCCGTCATGCTGTGCAGAACAAAATGCGCAAATATAGACACGTATCATGACGAAAGATAAAACTTGCCAGTTTACAAGCAGTAAATAATGGTAAAGAAATAATCTGCAGTCACTGCCATAAAATAACTACCTTTTATCATTTTTTCCAAATTGTTCGCCTTCACAAGTCGCTGCCTATCTGGTATTTGACCTTTGAACTTGTGACCGTGGTGTGCACGTCTGATACCCTGCGGCATGCGCCCGACCCAGACTGTCTCCATGGCAACAAGGCTTCTGCTCAGCAACCTGAGAGCGTGAGGAGTGTGCAGGCATGCTGTACAGCAGCACTACACACTCCCATATTCACATGATGTATAAAAATGGGAACTTCAAACCACAGCGGCAGAAAAATACACCCCCAAAATACTTGCGTCACCATAAACATAAAAATATCCGATTGTTAGGAAGAAAGGGGAACTTGCATTTTTATCCTCTTAAAAAAAACAACAACAACAAAAAAAAAAAACGCATACAGTACGTCACCATGTTATACGCTATTCTGCTAATTCCCATTTATTTCCCATTCCTCCATAGACGTCTTATCTGTATCTCCTCTTCTCTCGCTCGCCTCGGTTCATCTCAAGCAAATAAGCTTTTTATTCAGCTTTTACTTTAACCTCAGGAACACACTCTGACCTCGCAGTCATCATATTAGCATTACTCAGTCTTTGCTTATGAGTCTAATACTCTATTTTTTCCAGCTGGAACGTAAACTTCTTTCTATCCATCTTTCCATCCATCCATCCATCCAATATTTAAAATAGAATTAGGTATGATAACTAATAAGTACAGGTCAGAATAAGCATTTTTTTTTTTACCATTTTTAAAATCTTTTTTTACTGATTTTACACTTTATTTTTTTAAAAATGTATTTGAAACATTCAAGACGATAAAAGAGCATTTTATATACTCTCTGTAAACCTACATTATCTTTTGTAACATCTAATCTATAAATCTGTATATATCTATATAGACACACATATATAGATCTATCTATATATACACACACACACACACACACAAATGGAGTGAATGTCTTTGCAATAGTGTCAAGGAAAACTAAGCATTAGGCTTAGTTCTTAGTTCTTTACTCAGCACACAAGACATAACAAATGTAATCAAGCGTTCACGAATCCAAGGTCAGTAGATACGAACCACTGAAGAGAAACGTGTCAGGGCAGACAATGACTCAACTCCAGACCAGAACTGTCATGCAACATAATTTGACACAAATGTAAATGAGGCTGTTAGGAAGCAACAGTGAAAAGATTAAATATACAAAAATAAATTGTATCCACATGAATCAAAATATACCGTTTATCCCGATTAAGCTCCATTAGGACACCTCTGTTGTTGCAAATCGAAATAAAACTGTAAATAATCTGAAAAACGAGCTTAGCCAGCTACGCTTTATTCTTTAAACCCAAGAGTAAAGTCAAAGACAGGCTTTAAGCCTAGTAGTAAGTACTGCAGTATATGTGGTCCTCTCCGCTGTGGTCTTAAATAGATTACTGGATCGATATCTATACTTGATTAATGAGACTTACAGGGTTCCCGTTATAAATACATGCAGTGGGAGGCTGGAAAATCTGTCTGGTCTCAAGTCTGATACGAAAGAAATCAGTTTTGACCAAATTAGCTATTTGTTCACCGTCTATTCTTGAAAAGAGGAAGTTAGGCCATATGCTGTTTCCAATAATTATTTTAAAACATGACCAGGGCTGGATGGGTACATGAGGATGGGACGATATTACACGCATAACTCACATTCACACACTCCTGCAAGCAAGCACACACACACACACGTAGTGGACATCTGGTCCGTGTCCTCCTCTCAGCATTCGCCTTCGCCTTACTCGTGTTAAAATACCACTTGTCCACTCATAAACGTTTACTTCACTACCTAAATGAGGTGTTTCATAAGCTTTGTCTGAAATCACATACTAAGTATGTACTGCGTCTGATGAAGAATGCACTTTTGACCATTAATACATATATGAAAATAATCAGAACAAACTACACCATGTGTCCTGTGACCTAGATATCATTCATGTTTCTGTTTTACAATATACACAAACACTACAGTGCTGTATTGTCAGATACAGCAGGTATTACTATAAAATAATATTTTTTGGACATGCTACAAATTGGGTGTACTGTGTTTTATACACCGTATGATACAGTAAGTAAATATGCATATTCAGATACTGGAACAGACAAATGGAAAAATGCAAAACAGATTTAAGACAACACTGAATCTAAGAACCTTTTCTGATCTGATAATGTTTATATTTGAAATATTATACTAAATTATTTAAAGATTTAAAAATGTATACATACATGTATATATACAGACACACTATATATAGCCAACATTTGAAGTGGGTCATCAATTTAAGTTGATTACTGTATGTATATATATATATATATATATACACACATACATACACACACACACACATTTATTTATATTTATATTTTAGGGATGCACTGATCCAGATCGGCCGTTATGTTTGCGTGTTTTGTCAGTAAAGCGGGTCCTGTAATCAGCGGTAAATGCCATAAGGTGCGTGATTTCACATTGAGCCGTGTATTTATATTTATATATTATATATATTTATTTATATTTATATTTAAAGTCTTAGGCCACTAGTATTTTGCATAATATCAGTTAAGTTTCCAAACATTATTTTTGTCATTAATTGTAATAATGCAGCGAGATTATTGTCTGCACAAGGAGTCTGACAGCAGCCAGTGCTCCACACAGAGATCTGATCTATCATCGTCCAGTCTGTCTGGAATGACATGAAGTAACAGAACAAACTGAGACAGACTCAATCCAGAAGAACTGTGATGCATCTAAAGATCTAAGATGCAGAAAAAATCCTATCTGCAAAGCTCCCTGAAAAACTATGGGCAAGTATACCGCGAGACAGAAGCTGTTTCACCAAAAGCTGTAATACTAAATATTTATTTGATTTAGTTAATAGAAGTTCATTGATAAATGAAATTCTATTATTTTTGAAAGCATCCTCATTTTACACGAGTGTCTAAAACTCTGAACAGTACTGGAGCTCTGCAGGTAGGTTATTTTAAGGATCTTGGAGACGATGCCACAGTTCTTCTGGATTGAGTCTGTCTCAGTTTGTTCTGTTACTTCATGTGACTCCAGACAGACTGGATGATGATCAGAACACATATACATATATAAATTTTAACGTTTATAATAAAATATAACTCACATTCAGATTTTAATTATACTTATTTTAAGTAATATTTGTTTAATTTGAATTATATTTAAAGGGTTAGTTCACCCAAAAATGATATCAAAGAGCCATCTGACACGCCATAGAGAGAAATACAACTAAAATGATGCCAGAAACGTAGTAAAACCATCAGTAAAAAGAGTCCATGTCACATAAGTGGCTCAACTTCAGGGGAGAAGAATGGTTGGGTAAATTATGTTTTTTTTTTATTTTCTTTGCGCAAAAAAAAAAAAAAAAAAGTATTCTCGAACCGCTGCAAAAGTGAAGATGATACACTGATGTTTTACTGGTGCTTTTACTAGGTTTCTGGATCTGGTGTCATTTAAGTTGTATTGCTGTCTATAGAGGATCAGATGGCTCTCTGATATCATCAAAAATATAATCATTTGTGTTCCCGAAAATGAACGAAGGTCTTATGGGTTTGGAACGGCATGAGGATGAGTAATTAATGACAAGATTTTCATTTTTGGGTGAACTAACCCTTTAAATAGATATTTATTTAGATTTTCCACAGTTAAGAAGGTCCCCAAATAACCCTAAATGGGAGAGGTAACCATTTTTCCCCTGAAAATATAAATCCCACATAAACAATATATATAATCTAAAACACAGTTAATTTTCAGGATTGCAGGTCTATTTAATGTGTACTTTTCAACTAGTGTTTAAACAGAGCCGTTATACATATAATCATATGGCACTTTTATTAGAACAATCTTTATCTTTAAAAGAAGGAGGTCATTTCTCATTATACAGTATTGGAAAAACCCAAATTTCATAATTTCTGTGATGCAGCAACACGAACAAGCGGATGTGGGCGAACAAAACCGCTTTCTTTCGACTGCATGACCATAAAAAAAAAGAAAAAAAAATCAGGGTGTTGAATTCTGGAAAGTCTGCAGTATAATGCTTCCCAAAGCCACTAGAAATGTTCCTTTAATCTGTACAGCCCCGTTTTATGTCGCTGTGCATTCGCTCTGAACATTTATTGTGAGATGTTTGGACTCTTGACGGCTCCTTCTCGGGGACTCTGAACAAAGAGATGAAATGTCTTGTAGCGGAGTGGATCCCCTGAGCCGCAATAAATCTGATTCATACAGTCACTCTAGGCAGAGGAAGTACACCAGCGAGTCAGTCTGCGGCCTCGGACGATGATGTGTATCTGTGTGTTTGTGGCTTTGGACTGGACGGCAGCCAGAAGTGCAACCCAGCATCAAATCTCGTGAGAATAACAGGCTACAACGCTGTATTAAGGCTGTAAGATATCAATTCATTTTCTGTCTTTCATTTTGTGGTTATAATCACACGTTGGAAAAGATTAAACCTTGCATGATGACATACTGTACGCATAATGCACACACACTAGCTATCACTGGATGGGCTTTACAATACAGTTTCTAGTCGTATGCGTGTATAGCTTTCGTACAACACAAGCTCCCTACAGGACTGAAAAAGTCACCCGCTCGAGAGCCAGTTACTGCTGATGAAGCAAAAATATTTTGAGGAATGCGCATGCAACAACACACACACACACACACACACCCCCCCAATGGTTTGCACATTGAACTGACTCACTTTGAATCATGGTTCTTATAGTTAACTAAAACCAAAAACTTGAATTAAGTACATGTTAACTGAAACTATACTAAAAAAAAAAAAACCTTACTAATACTTACTTAATACTAGTAATAATTTATTTCAGGTACTTGCCAAATGGGGTTATTGAATTTAAAATTAAAACTGAAGCTAAACCACCAAAAAAAATTATTAAAAAAAAAAAAAAAAAAAAAAATGTAAATAATTGTATCTCAATAAAATTAAAATAACCAATAATATTGTGTACAAAAATATGATGCAATAAAATAAAATATTATATACAGTGTGGATGTATAAATAACTCATGTTTTTATAATGTGGATTCAAACTGCAGTTGGGTTATTTTGATTAGGTTAATAAACAACTAAAAATACAGCTAACTAACACAACACAATTTATATAAGATTTTTATATCTTATATAAACCATTATAGACATTAAACTATGGAGGTACTGACAACAACAAAATTACTAAACCTTTAAATATATATATATATATATATATATACACACACACATAAAAAAATGAACTATTATATATCAGTGATAATTAAAAGCAGTGTTATTTTAGTATCATAAATGTGTAGTTCAATTTGTGCGAGCGTGCGCATGTGTAGATGAAGACACAGTCAAGGTCATGTGCCTCTCTTTCCTTTTGACTTCCTCCCTTAGAGAAAACCCATTTCCTGTTCGGACATTGACAAACTCGAACATGTTCCCGAGGACATTATTTTTTCCACAGAACCTTTTTTCCCCCCAAATTCAAGCAATCACATTTACACATCCGTGCTCACAGGACGCATTTAACTGCGACAGTTTTAATCAATAAAAAGTAAATTAGGCACGTTTAAAAAGCAAACGAACGTGTGTCTGTAACATACAGAGAATAACGGCGCTGTCCCTTATGACCATAAATCACTCATCTGTCCCAATCCATTCTTACTCACACTACTGTATGCCACACACACGGCCGTACGTGCGGTCCATACTAAACAGCACTGCTGCGGCAGGAGGATTCCCTGATCTTGCTCCCTGACACACACACACACACACACAGCCAGATACCCATCGCTTCCCCATTGGACATTTACACACACACACACACTGGTGGTTGAGTATCCATGGAAACATGTACAATGCAGCAAGAGCCTGTTGTCTGTTGAAAGCAGAGTGTACCTTTGTGCACGTGCACACAAGCCTACATTTGATGAGAGCCGTCCATATGTTCATCCATCTTAGCCACGCGTGCGCTAACGCAGCGGCCCCAATACTACACCGATCTATCAGCATGTTGCCTAGAGACCACCCTCACCCGGACCACCATTGGCCAATAGGAGCTGAGACAGCAACTCAGCTCCTTACATTTAAATATCAGCATTATGGAAAGCAAATGTGTGCTTTTCTCATTCCAGCTCCCCCCCCACCAAAATATTTTTCCATTTTTGAGGTCTAAAGCCCTACAGCTTCACCTGACTACAGTTGGAGAGCTGGAGACAGGGGTTGCCATGAAGCCTTCGCGATGCTGCGCACCCTCCCCTTTCCGTTTCATCGATTACACACCGTTAAACGAGTGCGAGCACACAAGCGAACGCCCTGCTGTAAGGGCAAACAAATAACGCAGGGTGGATTGTATATGTTATTATGTTGATAATACATATATTGAAGGTAAAGGAACATGCATTTTCATAATTCCCTCACTTAAGCTTCTCTCTTCCTGCTGGAAATCCAGCTTAAGCTTGTTTTGAAACATGGTAGACTGTCTCTAGCTGGTCCAAGGTGGTCATCAACTGGTGAAAAATGCAATCTAGAGATGGTATGTCCGACTAATAGCTGGTAGATATCTAGTAAAATGGATAACATGTCCTCAAACCATCAAGCTGGTTGACCAGCTGCCATGTTGCAAACACCATCTCAACCAGTTGGTTATCATCTTGTTAACCAGCTATCATGTACCAAAACTATTTTTAACCACCTAAAACTGGTTGGTTTCTAAATAAGCTGGTTGACCAGCTGCAGGTTGCAAAACCCATCTTGACCAGCTGGTTATTATCTTGTCAACCAGCTACCATGTTCAAAAACTCATCTTAAACACATTAAGCTGGCTGGTCTCTAGCTAGTAATCAGATGGTTGACCAGCTGCCATACTGCAAAAAACACCTTTACCAGCTGGCTGCTTATTTTTGGCTGGTTGACCAGCTCCCACGCTGTAAAGCCATCCTGACCAGCTAGTTATTATGTCGTCAACCAGCTACCTTGTTCCAAAACTCATCTTAACCACATTAAGATGGTTGGTTATTAGCCAATAAGAAGCTGTCTGACCGGCTGCCATGTTGCAAAAACAACCCTGACCAGTTGGCTACTTATTTCTAACTGGTTATTAGCTGGTTGACCAGCTGCAATGCTGCAAAGACCCTCCTGAACAGCTTGTCAACCAGCAACCGTGTTCAAAAACTCATCTTAAATACATTAAGCTGGATGACCAGCTATGTTAAAAAAAAAAAAAAAAAAAACTTGACCAGTCGGTTGCTGGTTTTTACCTGGTCAACACATCAGAAAAACCTTAAGTGGACTGACCAGATGTCATGTTTCAAAAGTCATAATGACCAGCTGGCTGGTTTGTAACTGGTAGTAAGGTTCGTTGTAAAAACTATCTTGACCAGCTGGCAACTTGTTTCTACCTAATCCAGCAGGGTAATTACTGGTTGACCAGTAACCATGTTCCAGAAACCATCTTGGCCATACTGTGTTGCTTGATCAACCAGCTTTAACCAGCAAAAGAATGCAAGAAACCACTTAACACGTTTTAAAACACACCCACCAGCTTAACGATTTTGAAAATCAATTCACACAAAACAGACTACAATAATGCACCTAAAAGACATCATGAAATATTATTTGGCCACATTACATGTTGTAAATGTAACGCATACACAAGGTTCGTATTAGATGCATCAGACGAGAGTCCGTCTCCAGGTGCCCATCAGGTGCGAGAGTGTTCTTCTTACCTTTCACTTGACTCTCATACTCCGTAATGATTTCCTTTTCCTTTTTGGTCTTCGTCGTGTTAGACATGACGCCTGTGTAGTCCAGATCCGCTGGTCCCTTCTGTCTGAAACCTTTCTGCTTCTCCGAGACGCGTCCCTACTCTGCCCGATGCGTCATATCTAACCACAGGTTCAGTGCGTGATCCAGCAGCAGGAAACTGTAGTCCGTGAAGCAAAGCGATGACATTCAACCATGCACATCAATGATTACTGGACCTGCACGGAAGGGGAAAAAAGCCATGAAAAGTGGCACGTGAACCTCAAGGGCGCGTCGTTACAGCCGCATCACCAGACGCGCAAGAACGACTGGAGATGCAAGTGGCCGCATCAATATTACGCACAGGTTAAGTGCGCGCGCGATAAACATGGAAGATCGAGGTGACAGAGACCGTAACTCATCTAAACTCACTCTAAGGTGCGAGACTATCTGATTGTGTATGCAAAGAATTCGTAAGGTGATCGTGTTTCTCACGAGCGCGCTCTCACGCTACTGTCAATTGGTGGGCGGGTTAGGGCGTGAGTGTGAGTGTTTAAGACACATAAAATTGACAGTCACTCTATTTTAGGAAACGTTTAGTCCAGTTATGCACAGTTCTGGTCCTTGAGAACCCAAGTTCTTAACATTTTGGATAGTTTTAATTTTCAGTTTTTTTCTGGTACACCTGATTTGTATCATCGGCTTATTAGTAGAGACTACAAGACCTGAGCTGGGTGTGTCAGATAACGGAGAAAGTCTAAATGCAGAAACTGGAGTACTTCAAGACCTGGACTGAGAACAACTGGACTAGATCTTAATAATTACCAGGTTTTATTGGTCAGTTTGTGACATTTTGGGACGGAAACACGAAATATGATGGTACATTAGACCTAATCAAAAAGTGAAATTTAGTTAAAATTTATTTCCGTTGAGATATTTTAATATAGCACTTATAGGCCATGTTGTCTTGTGTTTGTGTATTTTGTTATACATATTATAACAAAATACATATACTGTCAACAAACGCCACATTATAAATTTATGCATCACAAAAAAATAAATGGTAAACAATATATAAATATGGTGGTAAATGACAAGCACAAGGCTATAAATTTATGCATTGCAAAAAAGAAAATATAATAATGTATAAATATAGTGTTTTATTTATATTTAAATATAGGGGCACTAAACATGACCCTCAACCCTCAATTTAAAACAAAATGCTGAGGCAAATATTTTTAAAGTCCAGCCTCTGAAAGTCAATGCGATATTTGCACACTGTCCAAATGTATTATTCAGTGCAAAAGCATGATGCCAGCTTTACACCAGGTTGAGTTTAACCTTTGAGGTGAATGGAAACACCCAGTAGCCCGTCTGTAGAAAGCGCCAGTCTGACTTCTGCTGGTGCAACTGTGCAACTACAGAACAGAGTAATAAATTACAATGAAAAGGCTTCTCAATGACTCCCCCATTCTTCACTTAGACATAAGTGGCTGAATGGTGTAGGAGGCGCTTTATGGGTCACTTACTTACCCTCACGCGCGACAGCATTGCGCAGAGTCAGCAGGGGGAGACAGAGAATGCAAAACCAGGACAAATGCTGTGACACTGCTCTCAAGTCACTTCATTGTCATTGTACGTGCAAACTAATATACTGGTGTGTCTAACTGGTAAAATAAGGTAAAAATAATTAGAAAGCAATAATGTAAAGAACATTTCAAGGTCATATTTCCCTCCTAATTTATCTCAGTTTTTGCATTGTGCGCACAAATCATTACCACACATACTACCATGTCTTTGATGTCTAAATATTTTATACTTATATTTTTTTTCTGATAAATAAGTGGGTAAATAAATATAAACATCTAATATATATAAATATATTTATATTGCTTCTTTTCATTAATAAATAAATAAATGTGTTTCTAATTTTCAAAAAAAAAAAAATCCCATTTTATGATAAAAAAAAAATGGCTCAGACATGTCTTGAATAACTTACTTACAAAGTAAAATATTTTTAATTTTGGAAATAGCTATTTGAATTGCAAACTGAAAGTAGTGTTTGGAAACCTATTTTGCTTGCTCTTTTTCCAAAAACCAAGACCTTCCTGCAAAACAACAATCTCATTACCGTTTCACATACATCAAAAGGCCATGACATTTATTATGTAAGATAAAGCTGTGTGTGTGTGTGTAGTAGTAATGTTTACAAGGCTGAGCGTATAGTGTCTCTCTCAGTTCAGGAAATGTATATCTGTTCCAATCACTGATCACGCCCTTACTCTAACGATGCATTTATGGGCACTTAAATGTATTTTTAGACTTCTGAGGGTCGTTTTAGATGATTTAACGAACACTACTGTATATTACATTCCTGACTAATATTCTAACCATTTCTCATGGGCATTATACAGAATGCTCGGTTCTATATAAACGAGGCATAAAACGGTCCTGTGGGCACTCCAATAACTCATGCTAAATTAATAACTGTACTTTTTTAGATCATATGAGTGCTAGTACAGCTCCTGGGTATGTTTAATGGGTGTGTTGAAGTATGTAAGTGATATCAGTAAGGGTATTTATATCTGCTTACATTTAACCATCAATCAGTCAGTATGTGAAAAAAACACTTAAAAATGTGCATCTGGATATCATTGCATTAGATTAGCTACCAAGTGGTAGCTATTTATTAAAAAAAAAAAAAAAATTTAAGTGGTATTTGTTTGCAGATGCCACTTTAATGCTTCATATACATTTATGTTTTGTGATTTAATGCAATAAAGCATGAGCACATCTCTAGATCCCATTCATGGTCCATGCTGGAAAACTCCATACCTGTGGTCCACATGGATGAGAACATGCATATAGAGCAGACTGGATCAGTTATCTGTAAATCAAGAAGTTTCCTGAAACACTTTCTTGACCTAAACTCTATGTTAAAACATTTTAAGCATCCAGTCAGAAATTACAGATACAAACAACAGACATAAATGTTTCCTCAAGTACTGACTTTGCTGCAGTTTGTTCTTCTCTTTGTTTCTCTCCTGAACGTTCTGTTCTCGTGGCGCTTGAAATGATGACGCTGAAGATGCGATTTCCTCTTTGGTGCTTTTATTTGGTCTCCAAAGCGACAGGTTCTCCCACGCACCGGCAGACCTGACAATCATGTTTCTGTTTTGTATAAGGGCTGTCAAGTGTCTGACATCTGCAATTCTGTGAACAGAACGGAGAAAGGCTGACCTAATTTAATGGAATCGTTTTAAAAATACTGTCATTTAGTCGCATAAATTTCCAGACATTCTTCAGTGAAAATTCAAAAGAGACATTCTGCTAAACCTACGCTTTTCCGCATAAAAGAGCTAAAGCATACTGTTACAGGAAATATCGAGCTCCTGAAAGAAAAAGTCATTTAAAAGTTGGCTGTAGAAAGTGTTCAGTTGATGCTAAAGTCGTGTATTTTTGAAATGTAAGTTATTCACTGAAAACTGATTCAAATTTGGTGCATATACGAGATTTGATGTAACTGATAGCAAATAAACTTGTGTGACACATTAAGTTTGAATATAAATAATCATAAATTAAAAATAATAAAATATGGTAAAATACATTTTTACTCATAATATTTTAAAAATGTTACAGAAAATGATAACATTGACAAAATATATATTATTTGCTATTTTTGCATGTAAACACTTTAGAAATGCTAAGATATATTTTAAATGTATAAAAATATAATGTTATGTTTTTAAATGAGACTTTCTCGCTTAATAATGTTACAATTATTTTATCAAAGTTGCAGTAATTTTGTGAAACATTATTATAATCTGATAAAACATTTTAAAATGGCAAAGCAGATTTTTTTAAAAATTTATTTATTACTTATTATTCCAGTCTTCAGTGTACCTTCACACATAATTTTTTTGTCACTTTTGATCAAATATATGCATTATTTTTTCGTGTACACACACACTTTTTCTTACTTTTTTTCGTCAAACTTTCCTTGATGGCCCTTTCGAACATCTCTCTTCAGACAGGTGACTGTAAAAGCAATTCAGGTCAGTAAAACAGTGGATCTGATATTTGCTGTAGTTATTAAAAAGCTGTCCTGTATTGAGCTGCCAATCACGGGTCTCTCTCTCTGTTGTCCTTTGACCTCTGTGAAAGCTGTGCTAGGCTGCCCCACAGTAGAGTTTTATAAAGGTTAGATTAATATCATCTGCCCTGACTGGCGGTCACTCCACATTCCCACTTTGATGCACTTCCAGCTGTGTATCCTCATTAACAATCACTCCTTTCCTAGTGGGCTGACTACAGCTAAAGCCCGTGGTCTTTAATCTCAGATGCCATGACAAAAGGGGCAAAAAAAAATCCCATGTAGCTCCGCAGGAACGGGGCCACTCCGTATCGCTGTTCACGTCACTGTTTCAAGATGTCACATGAACGCTTAATAAATGACATCGCATGAGGCAAAAAGAAACACAATTATATTTAAGGTCACAGAGTGCATTGAAATCACTTTGTCATTTACCAGCAGAGGGTGCCAGGACGTATTCAGCATGACCGGAGCACTGAACTAAATAAACAAACTATTAAATAATTGCATTAAATGAATGTGGAAAAAGAAAGGTCACCCACATAGATGACTCTGGTGATTGTTTGTCACGACGAGAAAATTGAGGGCATCAGCCATTCAGGACAATCATGTCTGGAAAATCAACGGCTGATAAAGGGATAAAATGTTAATAAATGCTGCTATTATTACAAAAAGATAATTAGAGCACAGAAAGAAATGAATGCATAAACAAAATCAGTAAATGTGTTATATTTTTGTCTACCAGTTATTCCATAGTTAGGCAAAACATCTTATTAAGGTGAGAAAACAAACCCTACTTCTAGCTATATGTTGTTTTTAGAAAGAAATAGTGGCTAGAGAGGAAATTAAAGTGGAAAAGAAGGATAAAGTTAAGGGCCGGGGTCAAGGTTGTTGGTTTAGTGTTAAAATAAATGAGCACTGCCCTATCTCACAAGTAGACTTCGAATCTTACCTTAACATGATGGTTCAATTTACAACAGAAAATTGGTGCGCTTTGACATTAAATAAGCGACGTGACACTTTTTAAAAGTGGCTTAGTGAAGTGACATTTTTGACCGGAGAAAGCAAAAAGTCTAAGAAGTGAACGTTCCTCTTGAAAAATTATTTAAAATGATATTCGCTCAAGTCAGAGCCATAAAAGAAATTGACTAAATCTACAAAATCTATAACTGATTGGTGTTTTTATATTATTTAATAGTATTTTAGTGAACAACCATATATTAATAATAACCAAAATAATGTTGATTCATTAATACGTTGCAGGAATTCTCAAATCGAAGTCATGTGATGTGGTATCCATGGCAATAGAAGTCGGTATAGATTCCAACAGCCAGTGAGCCAGTCAGATCTTAGTGCCCTTTACATGATGCATGGCCTCACCTGGACTGTGCGGAGCGTCTGGAGAGAGTCGTCTGTGGAGCGAGATTTGTGACTTTAAGGTTTGCAGTGTCCATGACCTGCTGGGGGTCAAAAGCACAAGGGTTAAGCTTACTCACATGCTGGCCTCTCTTTCTGACATGGTCAAGGCGCTCCTGCTTGTGTATCATTTGTGTAAACCTGAACTCGGCGACCACAGGAGCATTTGTTCAACTGCTCATTAATGCACCAATTTATCACTCTCACCAGCTACTAGTGACCACCTCTGCATTCCTTCACAACATAAATAGCATACTTCATTAATGAATGAATCTGACTCATATTATTATTATTAATATTTAAACGAATTAATTTGACTGTTCAATGAATAAATAAATATTTAATAAATAATTTATAATTAAACAATTTACTCGTCCTATTATTATCATCATCATCATCATTAAACATTTTATTAATTCAACAGTTTTTAAACAACAGACTATGTTTAAAAATAACTTATATATGTATTGTTATTATATAAACCAATTATTTAAATATTTTTATTATATTTATTATTATTATTTACATTTTTTCAACTGTTGTAATTTAAAATATTCTATATTTATTTATAACATTCTTATTATTATTTAGACTAATCAATACGTAATTTAATAACATTTCCGATTGATTTTTTTCTAACGTATTTCTTCACTGAGTTAATCCATACTGGTCCGTATGTGCTTCCTGTATAATAATATCTACAAACCACAAAGACACTACGCCCTACAACACTACATCCTAATATTGAGTGCATTGATTTCAAATCTTTTTGATTCACTCAGCTACAGTAATTGCAATGCATTCTTGTATTGTGCTCTTCATAAATAATGTGGCGCTTCCTCAGAATTTGTACAAACCAGCATCTTAGAAGGAAAAATAACTACATTTGTGCACTTAAAATGCTGGCAAGGGTTTGTTAAATGTCTTTGGCAGGTATTTTAGAAAGCCTGATGCAATGTTTTAAAAACTGAAATGAAAACAGTCTTGTTTGCGCGAGAAACGTCTGTCTTATCATTAGCTCTGCTGCATCGACTTCTACAGCACACAAACAAGACAGGCTTTGATGCTGAAGCCCGCAAGACCAAACCAAGTTAATTACGCACTGTCAAGTAAGCACCTGCTACCCGTATCTCTCTCCATTTCGCAAACACACACACAAATGACATGTGAACACAGATGACGTTGACAGATGAAACTCAGGACCGCTATTTGGAAGCTTTTGAAAGTCCTCATTTAAAGTGCCCTGTTGTGTGCTGTGCATATTTGAGAATGGACAGATTTTTTCATCGGAGGACATTCAGCGAGTGTTGTTTAGACACACACACACATGCTGAGGAAGAGAAAGAGAGATGATGCTGTAGAGAATGCCATATTCATTAGGTGCTGAGGAGCTTCATGGTTGACCAGCTGACTGACTTCCTATTTGTGTCAACATTATTATAGATCCACATATATTTGTGTAGGTCACGCTTATATATATAGCCAATGTGCACTGCTAAATTTGGTCAGTAAAGGACATGTGTTTGTGTGACCTTCAGGGCTAGAGATAAGGAGCTGTTTGTATAGCAGTGATCTCCACATGCTGGATGTTTGAGACACACATACACACACACACACACACACAGGTAAAGAATCAGTCACATGTCAGAGCTTGTGACATGACAGATAGAAAGTGCTGTCTTCAACTGTGTCTGTCTGTTAAATCAGATGTTTGAAGAGCGAGACTTAGATGAGGACACTTACTTCTCTGATGGAGACTGAAGAGACGGAAAGTGTAAGGAAAAGACGAGTTGAGATAGGAGGAGATGAGATGAAACGACATGAGAAGAGAACGTAAGGGAATCTAGATAAGACAAGACAAAGTGAAAGTGAAGTGACAAGATGAAAAGACAAGAAACACATTGAGGAAGAGAGTTGAGAAAAGAAGAGAAGAGACAAACATATGTGAGATAAAGTGAAATTAAATGCAAGTAAAGAGAAATGAAGTGACAGGAAGAGCAGAGATTTACAGCAAAGAGACACAAATACATAGGATGAGGAGAAATATATTAAAAGCCAGTGAGAAGTGAGAAAATTAGACAACGAGGAAATACTAAAACAAATCTAAAAAATATATTTAAAAAAGGGCTAGTGAATAAAATACAATTAAATAAAAAAATCAAATCAAATCAAGAAATATGAGACAAAGAAAAAGATGAAAAGTCAAGAAAAATAAGGTAATGAAAAGTGACTAAAATAAATAAGTAAATATATAAAGGGCATAAGTCCGTATACGACTTAAAATAAACAACAAAATATGTTGAGACAAGAAATATGAAATAAAGTGATAAAACAAGAGGTCAAAGGATAATGAGAACCGACTGAAATCAAAGAAATATATAAAGGATATAAGTTTTTATGAAATAGTGATGATGCAATGATTAATCAAGATTAATCCAAAATAAAGGTTTTTGCTTACATATGATTTATGTGTGCTGTGTATATTTATTATGTATATATATAAAGAGGCACACATACAGTATGTATATATATATATATATATATATATATATATATATAGAAAAGATTTACATGTATATATTTATATAATTTATATTATAAATAAATATA
>JAUMHP010000044.1:4647196-4669524 GCA_032361065.1 Enteromius trimaculatus | reverse complement strand
TTTTTACAGAAAAGTCAAAATGTCTTAAATCAATTACAATAAATTCATCTTGATTCTTGCTAGAAAACAAGGCGAAAGTGGCTGAATATGCAGATGAATCCGTATTGAACTGAAGGGAATTGAATCGACTCCCAGGCCTGGTTCACTCGGTCTGCTGTTTTCTGTTTGGCTGATGCGCTGGAAAGATCACTCGTGTTCTGCTCTTTTGTGGATAAAAGGTTAAGCAAGAAATATTAGATAAATAATTATGGAGGTTTGCTGCCGACCTGCCGCTCTCTCCGCTGCGCTCCTGGTTTTGCACAAACTGATGAATCGAATAAAAATTACAGTTAAGTGAGGCGCTGACATTTCTCTGCCCTTTTTATCGGGCCGCTGACTGACGTGAAGGTCAGGGCTCGGTGGTGGACTTCATCTGGACAGAACTGGACCTGACGGGAGATGTGTGTTTGTGTCACAGGTATCTTCTGAGGACCGTCAAACACCCGGCGCTGCTCAAAGACCCAGACGTCCTGCAGTTTCTGGAGAGTTCAGAGGTACGGCTCATCACTGGTCATCCGTCACACTTCAGCAGCACACTGCAAATATGCCTTTTCTAGCTTCTCGATTCTTAAAGAAAGATGGACGTTCTAGTCTTCATCAGAAAAACAAATCTAAATTAAGTACATTTATGCTCGAAACAAGCAAAATAATCTGCCAATGGGGTGAAATAATACTGTTTTCTGTTTGTAGGAAGATTTTTTATCTTACTCCATTGACAGATTATTATTACGGCTTGTTTTTTTTTTTTTTTTGAACAATTTTTACTTGTCTCAAAAATCCTTCTTGATTTAAGAATTTTGAGACATTTTTCGCTGAAAACAAGACAAAAAAACTATTGTTGAAAAGCACTTTTTTTTTTAAATGTCCAAAAACCTCACAGTTATCTCTTTCAGTTTTAGTTTTTTGTTCAAACATTTCAAAATTAATAGAGATACACTCAAAACTGTGAGGCGTATTTTCACTGTGAGCTTTATAGTCCTCGGAGAAACACTTCAATATAAATGTAAATGATTAAAATATTCTCTCCGAGCTCTTAATATGAGAGTAAAACACTGCATGGAGACGTCTGGAGCTCTAGACATCAGATGGAAAAACATCACGCTGGGAAACAACACTGTATGATATTACTGTACTAGTAAAATGACTTAAAATGTTGTGTAGCCAAAGGGGCAAGAAATATCATCTTGTTATGTTTTTGAATTAAGATTATTGGTAGATATCTCTGCTACTAAATTACATTTTTTAGTCATTTAATCATTTTACTTGTCAAGCAAGGTTTAGATCTTTATACTAGAAAACTCATGTTTTTGTAGTGTTCTGCTTTCTTCTGCTCCTCCGGTCCCTGATTTTCTGGTTCTAGTCCCAGCAGCAGCTCTGTGAATGTCTGTATTAAGTATGTATAATGGAAGACTGCAGCAATTGTAAAGAGCTAAACGCTCGGGCCGATTGAAAGCTATTTTTGCCGGCGGGCCCTCTGAGAGTTTTCCAGGGTGAAGCGTATTAAATTGGACCAGCATTGAAATGTATGGGACTGGAGAAAATCCCGGAGCGCGGCGGGAGGGGAAACGCTCCCCGCGGGACCGGCTCTGAGACGAGGACTGTTAACCGGTTTGTTTGCCCTTATTTGTCATTTTATCCCAGCTGCCGCGAGCGGTTAGCACACAGGCGCTGAGTGGGGCCGGAATATTGAGGATGGTAAACAAAGCGGCCGACGCTGTCAACAAAATGACAATCAAGATGAATGAATCGGATGCGGTAAGGCTCTGATTTTTGGACTTGAATAATGAGACGAATTAATGAGCTGCAATCCTGAGGTGTGTGTGTGTGTGTGTGTGTGAGCGGGGGTCAGGACATGTGACACGACTGTACTCTTGATACACTAAACACAGCGTACAGTCAGTCACACATCCAGAGAGCTTCTGTTTACATTATATATGTGTGTGTGTGTGTGTGTGTGTGTGTGTACATATGAAAAACAATACAAAATAAGGTAATGAAAATTGGCGGAAATCAAAGAAATGTATAAAGGATAAAAATGTTATTAAAACTATAAAAAGTCAAAAAAAAAGAAAATTATAAAAGTCAAGAGAAAATAAGGTGACAATAAAAGATTAAATGACAAAGTTAAGAGAAAACAATCAATATGCAAGAAAAAATAAATAAATAAAGACAAAATAAAGCAGCAATTCCATTTAAAAATAAATAAAAAAAACAACAAACCCCCTAAACTAATATAAAATAAAATTAATTAAAAGAGGAGAAATCTGTCAATGGGAAGAGACAAGATGAGAGCAAAATACTTTTAAATAAAAATAAAAAACAAGAAGAAAATGACAGATTAGAGACTATATGGAAAGTAAATAAACACAGTGTGCTTATTAGAGATTGTTATATAAGCCCACGGGGACTCAAACAATAAACCAGGAATTTACTAATGGTTGCAAAAGCTTTTGTGAGCTGAATTAATTTCAGAACCTCTCTATACTGTCTGGAAATGTTTACCGGCACAGATACGTTTCTGCTTCTGAAACCAACCTGACACATCAGTCCTTCAAAAAACCTCTTAACATGTAGAGCCTTTTGAGACAGCGAGGCACTATCAGACTCAGGTATGATGGAACTGGAAGCTATTAGCTGTTTTTATGCATATTTCAAGGAGTGGGATGAGTGTTTTTTTCCCCTTCATATTTAAGAGACAGAGTGTTTTCTCAGTGGTACAAAGTTGAATAGCCTGAGAAATATTTTATTAGTGCAGGAGGTTCATTTATCATAATGATCAAAGTGCTCTAGAGCTTCTTAGATCCCAGGAATCTGTCCTTGTCACTTTTATTGCTCTGTTGCATGCGAACATTTCAGTAACAACAAGGAGAACCATTGCGGTGTGACGCAGCATCAGTAACAACCTGATTCTTCCTGACATAAATACTACATTAATCAGAAATCTTCCCATTCTTGGTAGTAATCTAATATTTTGGCAACGCAAAGCCACTAAAACTTTCCTCTCAGGTCTTGCTTGTTTTTCTCCATACACCCATATTCCTAAAAAGGCACTATGGATTTGAGGTTTGTTTCATGCCACAGACCACCCTGTGATGATCCAAGAGCTTTCCCTCACTGGTGAGCTGCAGTCATAACATAAAGTAGAAACTATAAAAACAACTTTACCTTCGGGGTTTCTGTTCAGGCTGAGGAACATCTGATTATATCGAGGACCACACTGCTCAAAATATCCATCATTTAGGACCTGGTCATGCCTCGGTGCCATATGTGAATCCTCAACTCAGGGGAATAAAAAAAAACATAGGTTACCTGATTTATCTCCAAAATATTAAAGCACTTTACTTAAACTGAGTGTCAAAATTGAAAGAATTTTTAGGAGGCTTGTTAACACTTTCCCTGCCAGCTTTTTTATTTTTATTTTTACGTCGCCAGCATTTTTGATGATTTTCACCTAAATGTGACTTCAGTATATTTTCTGCTATGCATGTATGAACATATCATATATTATCATCACTTTATAATCACTTGAATGCAGATATGTTTCATCAGAAATACTACATTTTGGACAAAAATGGTACAGAATGCATTTTTATTAAAGTACTGCATTTTTAAGTAAATTACATTCAGTTATCAAATTCTTTCACCTGTAAATAATTATAAGAATAAATTAAATTGCATTTAGTAAACAGAACACACACACACACACAGACAGACGTTTATGCATACACACGTATGCATATGCTTACACACACACAGACGTTTATGCATAGGCACGTATACATATGCTTACACACACAAACACATGCACACATACATACTCAGTTTGGCCAGACGGCCAGCTCTAGGAAGCGTTCAGGTTGTCCCAAACATCTTACATTTAAGGATTATGGAGGCCACTGTGCTCTTAGAAATGACCTTGCCACAATTCTGTCTCTGAGCTCTTCATGATTCTCATTTGCTCTGACATGCATTGTGAGCTGTAAGGTCTTATATAGACAGGTGTGTGGCTTTCTGAATCAAGTCCAGTCAGTATAATCAAACACAGCTGGACTCAAATGAAGGTGTAGAACCATCTCAAGGATGATCAGAAGAAATGGACATCACCTGAGTTAAATATATGAGCATCACAGCAAAGGTTCTGATATTTTAGTCTTTTTAGTTCTTTTTTAATAAATCTGCCAAAAATGTCAACAATTCTGTGTTTTTCTGTCAATATGGGGTGCTGTGTTTACATTAATGAGGAACAAATTTACTTAAATGATTTTAGCAAATGGCTGCAATATAACAAAGAGTGAAAAATTTAAGGGGGTCTGAATACAATTTCCATACTCACTGTATAACATAATGTTTCTTTCAATAAAAGAAATCCACATTACTTATTTTTGAAGTTTATGAATAAAATATCAAATAAAAAGTATTTTCACACACCATTTCAATAATTATGAATAATATATTGCATTATAATCCCTATTTTTGTTTAACACATGGGGGTTTAGGGGGTTTATTAATCTCCAAAATGGGCAATCATAACATGCATAAAAGGAGCCTATTATTTTAAATGTTTTAAAAACAAAATTATTACTATAACAAAAAAAAAAAAAATCAATAATAACACAACAGATTCAAATATTATAAAATATCTTTAATTAAAGTATTGTCTCAAGTCATTTCTGTGATGTTTTACAAGCTTTGTGAAAGCAGAGCAGATATGTGCGATTAGCTGTTGTGATGTGTGTGAGATGTGGTGTTTGAGAGTCTGGTCACAGCACTGCAGGTAGGAAGCAATAATGAGCGAGCAGCTCCGGGCTAGAGGACACTGACGGAGCTCCACCAGCATTGCCAGATCTCACAAGAACTAACAAAACAAGCTCAAAATAAGCATCTAGCCTCTCTCCGATAAGCCTACACATCTGACCCTAATATTTCTGTGCCTGCTTGAGGTTGTTGACTATGTTGACTACTGATATTTGGCTTGGCTTTTTTATAAAATTGCTTATATACATAATAAAAATAATACATTTTTTAGATTGGTAGTGCACAGGGCGTGCATGTGAGGGAAGGAGGTGTAGAGAAATGAAAGAAAGGCGGTGGTAATCTAGGCTAAATGCTGGTCTCAGAACGCCTCTGAACATAATGTCTGTGTAATGAAACGGGGAGATTAGAGAGCGGATTCAGCAGTATAAAGCTTTGATGAGAGCAGTCCACACAAAAGCCCAGCAATGCCGATTAACATAACATTAGAGTCGCAGTCTTCTTTACGATATCTGGCTCCAGTATTATTCGCATAGCATGCATTAAAGCATTGTGGATTTATGTTATACAGAGCATTTCATAAACAGACCCGAAGGAGAGTTTGTGTGAATGTAAATAATATTAAACTGTGTCATGGGATCAACTTCCATCATATAAACCAGAGGCTGGGTGTTATAAACAATCCTCAACACATCTTCTGTTTCTTTTCATTTTATGGAAATCCACACAGTGATGGGCGTGTGTATGTGTAAATACATGATGAAAACTGTACCGAAGTGCATGCATTAATGACATTTCAAGTAAAAATGGCTATATATATGTATATGTTCTGGCTGGGTAAAGTCTTTTTCTGAATTAATGACTTTTTAAATAATAATAAATCAAACGTTTAAGATGTATGCACTGCAAGTATTTTAAAGCAAAGTGAGAAAGTAAGACTAGAATAGCTAAGATAATATTGTCTTTTATACTGTGTTATTTTGTACTTTACCTTACAATTACCTAATCTCTGGTGTCAATGGGCTTTCAGGTCATCATGAACATCCAAATTCAATCGAAAGTCATCCAAAAATTTCCAAAAATTGTCTGTGACCTGCTTGTCATCACAAAGACAGGAACATCAGGCTCAAATTAGGCGTCTCACACAGTTTATCTCCATTACACAACCTACTTTCTATCCTTAACAGCAAAATAAATGTTTCCATGTGTGGATCCAAAACGGTCCAAAAATGTTTAGATCAGTCCAAATCTCAGTTAATCCGAAATGATTTGCACAATGTGGAGCTGCCATCAGTCCCCATAAGAAAAAACAAGTCTAATAAACAGACTAATTAATGTCTTAATGAAAATCTAAAGCAGTTTTGGAGATATCATTAAACAAATGTGTGTGAGAGTAGAGAAATATTTTCATAAGTGAATACAAAAGCAACATACATTTTTTTTTTTACACGTTATTGTTAATACAGGGACTGTTTTTTTCATGATTATATCAAAATGTCTTATGGCTGAATAAATATAAGAATATAAGAAATATACATATTTAATATATACAAAAATTAAATTATATAAAAATACAGTCACAAAATAATATTTGAGATATCATTAGAATTTAAATTAACTGTTTTCTATTAGAATATTATTAAAATGTAATTTTTTCGGTGATCTCAAAGTTGAATTTCATGATACATATTTTTACTGTTTTTTTTATGAATATTAAGTTTAAAAATAATTTATTTAAAAATAAATTATTTTTAACCATTTTAAATGTTTTACTATAACTTTCAATCAATTGAATACATTATTGTAAATAAAAATGTCAGTTTCTTAAAAAAAAAAAATCACAGCTTAAAAATTTTTAAAAAGACTAATTTGGATCTTAGTCATTTTTTTAATTCATAAATGAACCCTTTTTCAAATGTTAAAGGACGTCCTCTTAATATAATCTGTATAGCTTTAATATAAACTTGTCTTAAATACTGTATACTTTTATCACTAATTATGACATTCAAGCACTGTGCAAAAAAATGCGCATTCATAAGCATGCATGGGGTTTTAAATGTGAGAGAGAAAAAAAATCATACATTCTTGAAATAATTCCCCTAAATCATAAACGCAAATAAATCTTGTTGACATTTTGGCCTCATAATCAGAATTATGCTTTGGCCAAATATGCTACACACATTCTATCACTCAAATTAAAAACATAAATCCATATACTTAGGTATGCATGTGGCTGCACTGATATATTGCGTGAGAGTCACATATCATAAAAGCTAAACAACAGCAGCGAGTCTATGCCTCTGATATTTTTTAATTATACGAATTCTCAGAAAAATATAATTCCAGAAACAATTATGTAGAGGATCTTATCAGGACAAATAATGAATAACTCTTCTTCAGTTTCAGCTACGACGAGCCCTGGCCCTATCCAAGTTCAAAAGTCTTAATCTAATTCTGACGGCTTCCACTAATAAACACCCACAAGTCTATGGAGACTCTAAAAACATCAGTGGATCGAAAGCTGTGGGCAAACACTGTCTGAGCTGCACATTTCACAGCGATTTCAATAGCTGTTTTATACCAGTATGAATTATAACCACATGCTTTGACGATCAGAGGACGACTTAGCAAAGGAATCGGCCTCTGTTGTAACTCCCTACTGAGCGGATGATGAATGTGAGACCTCGCAATCCCCGGGCAGCTGACTCTTATCCCCAGATCCCAAATCAAACCCAAATGGCCTACACATTGAAACATGTCTCATTCTCCCATCTGTCCATCTCTCGCTTTCATTTCATCTCTTTCCTTTCGCTTCTGTCCTACTTCCTACAGCGTTTCCCACATCAACAGCTCTGTGATACATTAACCCCTGTGCTGGGAATGCCGGAATGTGGGAGAGTACAACAGGATCCCTGACCCCAATGTTCCATCCAATCACATGAGGATTCGCCATGATGCTCGGGCATTCATTGTGACTGTGATGAGATGCTGTTTCGAGAACACCAGTCCCGTCAGCCAATCAGATTTTAGGATTAAAATAAGGCTTCCAAAAAAAGTTATTTAACGATGCTAGGAGAAATGTTTTGGGTTCCGCAAAGAACCTTTTAGTCAGCATTCACACAGAATGCATTATTGCTTTGCAAAATAATAATCTGAAGAACCTTTCTCCACAATAAAGTACCAGTGTGCAACGGAGGTTAAAGGTTCTTCATGAAACCACAAATTCAAGAACCTTTATTTTTATAACTGTATGATGGGGAAAAAACGAGTTTTTGACAAACTTTAAGGGGCTAGTTAGAACTTAGAAGAAACCCTTAGAACTTAATTCATCTGAGGAACACAAATGAAGATATTTTTGATGACATCGGAGAGCTATCTGACCCTCCATAGACAGCAACGCAACTGAAATGTTCCCAGGGCAAGAAATGTAATGTAAATATAAAGTTGTGAGATGCCGACAAGGCAAACACTTCTGTCTAGTCTTGATTACACATAAAAAACAACAAAAAAGTAGCGCAACGTAATGGAAAACCCCATAAATGAAACCTTTTTAGTTTTAATAATCTAAAAACAAAACAAAAAAAAAACAAAACACTATAAAAGAACCTTTTTTGCATTGGAAAGGTTACATATAGGTTACCAATAAAGTACCGTTATTTTGAAAAATGTTCTGCTTCTGGTGTTGCTAATGGAAAAGGTATTTCCTCAAATGGGCTGTTTTGGATAGAAGATCCAAGTTTTGGTGGAAACACAGTTGTGCTATTCTATCTGCTAACATCTCTGCATGCCTATTGAAGAATTAGGATGTTTTGCTTTCTTTGGATAACAGCTGAATGTGTCTGACTTGGATCTAAACCGCAGGATGATTGAAGTGGCCTAAAATGTGAGTTAAAGGTAATATGCGTGTGTTTTAGTCTCTCTGGGTTGTCTAGAGCGGAGTACAAGTTGAGTTATATTTGTCTGACAGCAAAAATAATGCAGAACACAACCGATCAGAGTGCATGTAGAGTTGAATATATTTATTAATAAAATATTAGATAAAATTATGTGCATAGACAACCTGAGGAGGTTTAGGACAGATTTCTACCTTCATCAGTTCTCTTGTGGTTCTTATTATGTTTCAAGCTTTGGTGGATTTTAAAAGAACAAAGCGGTTTTAAACACAAGCCAGTCAGTAACATTGAAAGCGAACATAAAACAGAGCAAATGTGTAAAAGAAGTGGTTAAATCAATGTTGATACTCTGAACAAAAGATATTCATCAAGTTGGCACAGTATGACCAATTATACTGTATATGACTAAAAAAAAAAAAATCTCAATTCATAATCAAACCTCTAGTAATTTGCACACTTATTCAGCAAAAAAACCTCATGAATTGGTGACAGCAAAATTGCTTTATATAATGATGTGTAAAAAAGCTTCTGGCTTTGTGTGTGTGTTTGTGTGTGTATATATATATATATATATATATATACACACACACACACACACACACACATATATATACAGTATATGGGTAGTTGACAAATAAAATCGGACCATGTCCTATGGTGTGACAGCAAAAATGTAGTAAAAAAAAAATCATAAAATGAGAAAAAAGTTTCTTCTTTTTTAGAGATACAAATAGCATGAGAGAGGTTCATCTTCAATGTTTGTTTTTTTTGTATTTTCTGTCACACTACAGGACGAACTGACAGCTCCAAAGTTCTTTACAGTTTAACAGCTACAAAATACAGGTCCTTTAACCATAAAACACTAAAGACAGTAGTCAAATCTTGCACAGTTTCTAAAATTTGCATATACTAAACCCCGGAGAGTCAAGAAGCTTCTACTGAACTTCTCCGTTAGTTTTTTTCCCACATAAGAGAGAAAGTCATACAGGTTTAGAACGACATGAGGGAGAATAAATGATGATTTAACATCCAGCAGCCAAAAGATGGACAAACTATTCCCACAGAGAACAAACTGAATTTTAAATCTACCTTTAACCGTGTTTCTTGGCGCTTCAAAGTTTAGCTGTGCATTTTTTGTCAAGTTCAGAAAGTTTTTCTGAAAAGTTTTTCTTCATATAAGATCTTAAGAGAGGAAAAAGAGAGGAAAAAATCTACTTAAAGTTTTCATGACATCCCACTGGATGCAGAAACAGGCTTATTAAACTCAAGAGTCCTCATTTTCTCATCACTGTTATTCAGCAAGGATGCATTTCAGTTGATCAAAGAAGTGAGTGTAAAGATTTAGAACGTTGCAAAAGATTTCTATTTAAAACATGCTGTACTTTTGAAGTTGTGGACATTTTCATTAAAAGTTTTGTTTTAATTTTAGAGCATCTATCTATCTATCCGTTCTCTCTGCGTATGTAGCAATGGATTCACAAGCTTCTGTATTTAATTTTTAGTGTTTTCTCAGGCTACTATAATATAATACATTGCTACACAAAGCACAAGACGATGTCTAATTATTGGCTATATGATAGAATAACCAGTCCTGGGAGCTTCTATCTCCATAATCACGACCTTCACAACATCATTGCCCCTATTTAAAAATACCTTTTGTTTCTTGTTAAACACTGAAATTCAGATTTAATAATAAATTCAAATGAACATTTCCAAATCTGCCCATTTGTCACGTTAAACCTATTCCTCGTGTGCTAATGTCCCTAATAATGGCCTACGTTCGATCTCATTAGTTGGTTTTTCTGCCAATTAAAAAAAAAAAAAGTATAGATGCCAAGATAGAGGTTATGATCCATCTGAATACATTCACCGCATGAATTATCCAATATTCAGTTGGATCCACATTCAACAACGCATGCATAAATTCAGCATAAATCTGTGTTATTTGGCAGGGCAAACCAGCAGTTCCACTGAGATACACAGATCAAACAGGTAGAGGCTGAAACGTAACTAAGAGACAAGCACATTTCCTGACACATTTTTTTTACATTTTTATTCACATAAATATATATAGCTGGCTTCATTATTCAACATACTGAATGGAGGTCATGTTGGATTGAGAGGGTTCCCGTGTTTAGAGTTGGCAAAACACGTGCTTTGAATAATGGTGCGAATGCACAAAAGGCATCAAGTGTCCTCTCGAAGAGAAAGGAGAAGCCTTTTTTAGATTCAAGATAGCAGACATTGCGAAATGCAACAAATAAATAACCAACCGAATGAATCAATGAATAAACCAATAAATAAATAAATAAAATAATGCAGCTACCAGAGTTATTTTCCAAAGGCAAACTAAATCCGTATGTAGCCCTTCAACCACAGTATGAATTTTTCAACACTGTGCCATATATATATATATATATTCTCAAGTGTTTCTTATGGCCTTGTAAGACAGAACATAAATAAGCTCTGAGAGCACACAATCATTGATTAAATATTAACGTTACTAATGCATAAAGCCAGTATGTTTCAGGATATATTTAAATGTAACATTTTGGAACATGCAGTATCTTTTTTCGATTTTATACATAATATTTTGGTTGTCATTTATAACATATTATATTATAATAATTAACTAAAATAATTTTAGATGTTTTATTGTATATTTTTTTATTCTAGCATTGTACAATCCAGCAGCAGCTTTCCTTACACTTGAATTTATATTTATATAAGCCTAGTGAGGGTGTGAGTCAACACTTCAAGCACACACACAAAAGCCTCAATTTCCTCCAAATACTAATTATTTACAATGAACCATAATCTCCCCTGAGGAGAGCCGAATTTGGTTTCATACCGAGCCCTGAAAATGCTCACAATGGGGACAGATTCAGTTACAATGAGAAGGACAGTCTCTTTTAAATTATGTCTCTGTAGTAACTGGGCTGCGTGAATGAACTGCTTCCTACATAATTTTTCTAGCATTTTAATATTAGATACAATTAAGAAGGTAAAAACTGTTTTATCTTGCATATAACACTATATATAATACTTCTCCAAAACAATGTAACTAAAGTGTACAAGATTTATGAAAAACAAGTCGTCTCAGTCATGTCACGTACCTCCTCAAACACTCACACAGAGAGACTTTTTTGATTCCAGAACAGTTCCAGCCACAAACCTTCAATTTCGAACAAGATTGGTAATTTCAGTGAAAGGGCGATAGGGAGAGAGAAAAGGAGGGAGAAGGAGAGAGAACAGGGAAATTGACATCAAGATCACACATGCATTGTACAATAAGTAAATTCACTCCTATTTTATTACATGAAAACTGACTGCCACAAATACTCTCTCATGAAAGGGGGTAATAAATAAGTTGTGTTGTTAAATTCGAAAGATTCTCTGATCAGATTAATTCATTCATTTGAACAGGCAGTATAAACAGACTTAATCTGAAACACACACACACACACTCCCGCTTGCACATGCTTCAGCTCAGCAAGATGAAGAGAGGAAGGGAGAGGTTGTGAAATGTGCAGTGAGTGTTAAGGGTTTGGCTTTAATTATAGTGGTGTTTCGGCTTTCATTGATGAAACACGCACAATCCAATACAAAATACTAAAGATAGTAGAAGGAATTTTCAGAACTCACATATACCAAAAACTCACAACACACACACAAATACAGCTGTGTTATTATTAATTAAATTGGTATTAATTACCTTCAACCTTGTTTTGTGCTCAGCAGACATATCATGAATTTAACTATACATTTAACGCACTATAATTTTTTTTTGCAGTATTTACAAAAAAATTGGCAGCTGTAGTTGCCAGAATATTTTAAATACTGAAGAAAAAAAAAAAAAGTAATCACATTTACAGCCACAACTGTCAATTTTACAGTATAAAACTGTAATCTACAAACAAGAAAATGCAACAGCTATTAAAATCTGTTTTGTAGCTTAAACATACTGACAAGCACCATAATAATGGCGGTGGTAAAAGATGAAGCCACACGAAGAATCAAAGCTCATCTCGAGTAGTTTCGGCAGAAGCATTAATATATAGAAGTTGACATTTATGCAACACAAAACAACATCATGGTAACACGCATGACACTTAAATAATGCTATAAACGAGGAACATAAAGCCCGCATGTACATAACTGATAACAAAAACCTATTAAAAACATGACCAAGCAAAACACTTTCAAATGTGTCACACAGGGATTTTTTTTTTACCGTAAATTATACATGGATTTGTTCTATTTACTTCTAAAAACTGTACTATTAACAGTATTTTACTGTAAAATTACATTAAATGTCTGGTTAGATGTTTTACAGTTTTCGTTGTATATAGTACAGGATCTTAATGTTAGCCTATTAACAGTTTTTCCCATAGTGTTGTTTTACAGTTAAAATTACACTTATTTTTTACAGTGTGGTTGTGCACATTCCAATTCTTTTTTTCTCTGACCAAAGACTGAAAAATCAGCCAAAAGGTCTCTTAAACTTGACGTGTTTTTTGATTTACTGAAAATAAATGTTCTTTCCGTTCTATAGAAGAAAGAAGTCAGCGTGTAGTCTCAGCCTCAGACGTCACGCCCACGGAACGTTGGCTAAACGTCTGATGCATATGGTACACTTAAGTGGAAAACCTTCAGGAATGTCATCATCTGATTGGTTGAATTTTATCGGATTTCCGTGGGACGCGAATGTCACGTTTATTTTTGGTCCGCCAGGAAACAAAGCGCAGACGTGTGATTGCGGAAGAAAAACCTGTCGTGTTTACGTGAGTGACAATGAGCCTTTATTAAGATCAGCTTAATGTTGGATTCTCAAAAGTATGCGAGGTTCACGGCATAGACTCTTTAAGAGATGTCCAGGAGTTTTGTTTGAGGCGCTTAGCAGAGACAAAAAGAGATATTTTAGCCTGTTTGCCGACGGGATTTGGGAAGAATATTATTTTCCAATCCTGGCCGACCCTTTGTCAGCATTAAGAAGGATTCCCAGCAGAGTCCCCTCCTATCTATTATGGAAGATCAAGTGAAGTACCTAACTGAGAAGAGGATATTAGCTGCGTTTGCAGGCAAACATGAAATAGCGGATGCTGACATCACAGTATTGTGTTTGGTTCTCCAGAATTGCTTGTGGGTGTTAAAAAGTGGAGAGATATGCTTCAAACAGAGTCCCATCGGGATTTTCTATGCTGAATGACTTGCTGCAGGTCGGTCTGTTGTTGAGGGGACATATCCACGACCCGAAACGTGACGCTGAACGAAACGAAATGTGATTGGTCGTTTGACATGCCGTTCAAACAGCCTTATGGGCGGGCCTTGACCAAAGAAAGCTGCTATGAATTCCAGCCCTTCAGCCGTCAGTCTGAAGGTCTGGCTATGCTAGACTATACAGTGTGCAACATGAGTAAATGATAACAGAACTGGCATTTGGTGAGAACTGTACCTTTAAATCCAAACAGCTTCTGAGAAAAGTGAAGTGAGACTAACAAAGCGCCTCTGGTGAATTATTTAGCGAAATGTCTTTCTGTCACTCAGCCAAGCACTGCTGATAAGCAAGCCTCAAAAACATTCGTGAATTCATGGATAATCAGAGAACGAGTGTTTGAGTGTACTATGAAAATTAGTGTCTCCTCATTGGCTTTTTCTTCTTAGTTCCCTGCTGAATTACACTCAGATATACTGTATCACAGTAAAGCCACAGTTTCCAGGTTCAACGACCCGTTAGTCTCTGACACACTAGAAATGTCTCATTAAAGTGTGCTTTACAGAGAAAAAAAAGGTAGAATGGAAGGAACAACTATTGAAACAGAAAAGAAAAAGATAATAAAGGTGGTCTCTGTTGAGAGCCTGAATCTAAAACTTTTGTCTGAATGGAAAAATTAATTTGATGTGAACTGAATAAGGCAAATCCAGTCTGAACTTGGCTAAATCATATTAAACTATATTACTAACAGCCACGGTGCATCCTTTCATCCATTTAGTTACTCTATAACCAGCCCTTTAGTCAAATATTTGTTGTTTAGAGTCTGGTTTGTGTCATAAAGTGCAAAACAATTCTCTCGCCTAACGCCACAAGCTGCTTACTTGCTACGCAAATTGCCTAGTGAAATGGTTCTCTTGTGACTGCAGGCTTATCAGCTACACTTGCTCGCGTACTTCCGGAGAAACAAAACAACCTCAAAAACATAAAAAGCAAGGCACAAGTGTTTTGCAATGTTTGTGGATACCAGGTGAATTCACTTTATGACAGTCTGTTCAAAGCCGTGTTATAAAAGTGTGATAATAAAACTGAAAAGCTAACTGACAGACAAAAAAATATATACTTTTTTCACACGATTGCTAGAGTGACTTGTTAACAATGAAAAAAACATCATTCTTTTTCTCAAGCTCCCAGTTGACTAAGGTTAGGTAGGAATTAGAGGTCAAAGGTGGATCTTGTATTTGATAGATGACTTCAGGATCTCTGACAGTCACTTCATCCATCTTAATATGATGATCTCGCAGGGCAGAATGACACAACACAGACTGACCTGTCTGAGAAACTCATATATATATATGAACATTTGGAACGGGATGAGACATGAAACCAACAGAACAAAACAGAACCAAACAGAACCGCGCATAACCAGCCAAAATGAAGAATAACCAGGCTCATCAGTAAAAAGTATAGGACTGAAAGTACAGGACTTTTTTAAATAAACTTATTGCCCATTTCTTAATCTATCCATTTAAAATAAGCCTAATATGAAGAGCTCAGAAAATGGTGCACATGGACATTCAAAAATGATAACACAATTAAAAGCACTAGTGTACAGCACAATACGGTGACCGGGAGGGGACGTCTTCGGTTCACTTAGTTTTGTCGTGGCCACAACTTATTTTGTGTAAACTAAGTAAACTAAGCAAACCGAAGACGTCCCCTCCCGGTCACAGTAGCACAAATAAGGACAGCAGAAAAGATAAGGTTTTTGTTTGTGCCATTTTTATGTCATTAAGCTTTTCTAAACCATATAACATATTTGTTTGTGGAACATCTTGAAATTTAATCTCATTTATTGATTTGTGCATTATGGTAGATTACAACGCATTTGAATAATATTTAGGGCCAGTTTTACTAAACAGGGCAAACTACTGTAGCGTAAGAGAATAATTCCAAAAAAGCGCTTATGGGAAGGGAGATTGAATGTGTAAATTAAAAAACACAGATGCAACATCTAATTTACATATTAGCCAACACATAGTGATAAATAAAATCTTAATTTGAAAAATCGAAAACGTTAGTAAAAGGCGTTGCTGGTCTCATTTGAAATCTCTCCTCCCATAAATTTTCTGTCTGAATGGGAAACTAAATGAATATTCAAAAATAACTGTGTCCATGCCTTTTCAACGCTAATTCATCACTGCGCGTCTTTAACCTGACAGTACTATTATAACACCGAAAAGCGGTTTGAATTTTTTGTTCTCCTTTTTAATAAGGCAGATATGTCAATATCCAAACATTCTGAGTTTTAATGAAATATGTGATATTAAATATTGAAAGTGACATTCAAATTTCTCTTTACATCTGTTTGTTTTTAAAGCAGTCATGACCTAGAGGGGAAAATACCATCCTTCATCCTAAAAGCTCTCTGTCTCACTTTCTTCAGTAAATGAATGACGGAGAGAGAGCGAGAGAAAGAAAGGATAAGATAACACAGAATCTGTAATGAATCTACAACATTACATCCACAAATCTTTAGCTAGCAAACTATGATATTCGGCAGAACACACAGTACATCTTTGATATAGAATACCAGTACACTTATGCAGGAACCATATACCACAAACCATGAAGCATGACTTAAGCAAAAAGAAAAAAAAAAAATGAAATGAAATTTAAGTATTCATTTTTGTTCTTTAAAATAAGGCTGTAACTAAAACTGAAATAGCCACATACATTTTATTTTAGAAATAAAGCTAAATAGAAATACCTCCATTTAAATGCATATAAAACTATTAAATAAAAGCTAATTCAAATTATTAATAAATAGTACAAAAATAACATATTGGTTACAATCAGCGTGATTTAAGGTGTGTGTGAAGCCAAAATGATTCAGTTATGAGTTTAAATTAATTATATAGTTCATAAATGGCAGTTTGGATAACACAAACAAAAGCGCACATGCATTTTGGATACATTTGCATACGTTTATATACTTTGAAGTCCAAATCTGCTGTATTAATAACATGCCTATACACACGTTCACACTCAAACACACAGATTGCACCCCTTAGTCATTTTGAGGAAAAAAGATGAATGACTAATATTTTGTGATCATTAATCCTTGTAGGCTTGTGTACACAAACAAATGCATCACAGCTGTCACTGTTAAAATAATAAACACATTTTAACCAACTTCAGAAAAGCTGAATTTCCTGAGGCTTTATGCATATAAATTGGACATTAAAACATTGTGAATATGTAAAAAGGGATGGAAATTAAAACTCTTATTTACTCTTCGGCACAAATCTCTTTCCTTTCTTTTCAACCTGATCTCACAGCAATTCGTACATTTTTACGAGGTGGCTAATCCGTACGAATTTGTTACACCTCACTCTTATTCTAAATTGTACATATTTTACGAGTTGCCAATTCATATGAATTTGTACGAATGACCTACACCTAAACCTACCCATCACGGGGGTTTTAGACAAATCGTACAAAATCACATACACATCTACAGTGGGTACGGAAAGTATTCAGACCCTCTTAAATTGTTCACTCTTTGTATATTGCAGCCATATGCTAAAATCATTTAAGTAATTTTTTTCCCTCATTAATGTAAACACAGCACCCCATGAAACACAGAATTGCTGACATTTTTGCAGATTTACTAAAAAAGAAAAACTGAAATATGACATGGTCCTAAGTATTCAGACCCTTTGCTCAGTATTTAGTAGAAGGACCCTTTTGATCGAATACAGCCATGAGTCTTTTTGGGAAAGAGTTTTTCACACCTGGATTTGGGGATCTTCTGCCATTCCTCCTTGCAGATCGTCTCTAGTTCTGTCAGGTTGGATGGTAAACATTGGTGGACAGCCATTTTTAGGTCTCTCCAGAGAAGCTCAACTGGGTTTAAGTCAGGGCTCTGGCAGGGCCATTCAAGAACAGTCACGGAGTTGTCGTGAAGCCACTTTCATTATTTTAGCTGTGTGCTTAGGGTCATTTTCTTGTTGAAAGGTAAACCTCTGGCGCAATCTGAGGTCCTGAGCACTCTGGAGAAGGTTTTCATCCAGGATAACCCTGTACTTGGCCGCATTCATCTTTCCCTCGATTGCAACCAGTGATCCTGTCCCTGCAGCTGAAAAACACCCCCACAGCATGATGCTGCCACCACCATGCTTCACTGTTGGGACTGTATTGGACAGGTGATAAGCAGTGACTGGTTTTCTCCACACATACCGCTTAGAATTAAAGCCAAAAAGTTCTAGCTTGGTCTCATCAGACCAGAGAATCTTATTTCTCACCATCTTGTCGCAGCAAAGGGTCTAGATACTTAGGACCATGTGATATTTCAGTTTTTCTTTTTTAATAAGTCTGCAAAAAAAAAAAAGTGTTTTTCTGTCAAAATGGGGTGCTGTGTTTACAATAATGAGGAACTTAAAAAATGAACTTAAATTGTTTTAGCAAATGGCTGCAATATAACAGAGTAAAAGATTTAAGGAGGTCTGAATACTTACCGTACCCACTGTATATCTCTCTGACAATTCAATAAACAGCAAATGGGCTTATGTCGACTTCACAGCTGCTGTTTTGTGGGAAGACACAAGATAGGCCACTGTAACAAGGTTAAAAGATATGTGGGCTGGGAGATACAGACAGAGATGAGGGACATATAATTGCTAGATCAGTTCTTGCCTGAATATGGCCCTCATGTTCTCTAATAAGGGGACAAATGTTTGTCCATTATGTTGTGCCGCCTACATCTTCCCTGTCCAACACTTCATCTGCTAATAATTAATCCCTGAACAGTTATAAACTTACATCTGAAAATCTTACACACTGTTATAATGACTAATGCAGTTTCTGTACGACCTGCTTGCTTCAGATATAATGACCTGCACAGTCCAAAGCCACCAGTGACATTACCCACATTATAGTGAAAACAGCCACTGAAAGCTTGCATGAACTGCCCACATTCGATTCAATTTACTTCACACAACTTCAAAACCAACGACTTTAAAGATTTTGTAAAACTTGTTGATTGCCCAGCTTTATACAACTTAAAAGCAAACTAATTTGCTAACGTTTATGGTTACTGTAATCAAGTCCTCGGAAGAGAACTTCAATTGAATTACATATAGCAATTGATAAATTCGAGAGGAAGCATATAGTCCACGCTGTTTTAAGTTATGTGCAACAAACAGTATTTATTATTTCCGGGTGTACAGTAATTTGATAACATATATATGTATGTACATATATAAAATTCTAGAACTTTATATAACAGAATACCAAAATAAATGCCATTTCACGAGTTCGGGCTTGTTGGCTCAATTAAAGCCGAAGCAGGTTTTGGCGTGCTTCTAAAGGAGGAGAAACTCAGCTTTAGAAGGGCTGCCGAGCCCTAAGGTGAATAACCCTAAGGGCTCGGGAGAGGGAAGATATGGACAGCCGATTCCTAACCCTGAGAGCCCCCCGGAGAAGGGGGAGGAGGAGGGATACAAAAATCGAGATGAGAAAAGGGAGCAGATCTTGCTATTTTATAGGGCGAGTTGAAGGATCTGTTAGGAAGATAGGATAATTGGGAAATGAGAAGGCGGAGATCATAAATAGAGGGGGAGCCTTCGCCCCCTCCTACCGAAACCAGTTTTAGAAATCTATGTTTAAATAAAAAAAGCCTTTTTTATTACTATTAATGAAAGCGGTCATATGACGTTGCTAAAAAAAACATTACTTTGGTGTAATGCAGTTTATTTATGCAGTTTAAGGTGCCATACAAAAAACATATTATTTACCACGTACTGTACATTATTATTTTTTCTCTAAGCCCTGCCTTTTTGGGTCGATTTGTACAATGCTCATCATTCTAAAAAAGTGAGGTGTGCTCTGATTGGCCAGCTATATAAAAGTGTTGTGATTGGCCGAATACCACAAGTGTCTGATGGAAATGTTACGGCCCTTACCTTAACGTGATGCCGTATCCCGCCGCTTTAAAAGCCATTTAAAACAAGCCGGTTGCTGCATGCATTGGGGACATAATTACTTATTATAATGACTTAGTTCTGTCTGTCGCATTGTATCGCGCCTCGTAAACATGTTTGCATTCATGATCGGACGACATGAAACAACAAACAACAAGCACTACTGTACACCTTGAATAGTAAGTAGCAGGTTCTTTTAACAAGAAAACGTAACTTACTTAAAGGCTGCGAGTCAGAAGCACCAGGCTGTCCTTGCATAGTTGGAATTGCTTCATTTTATAGTCTCTGTGCACAGCCAACATAGGTTGCTCTGTCAGGTTCAGTCCTCCATAAATGCGCTGAACACACACTAATAATACATATTATTTCTGTAGACTTAATTTCTTCTATTCTAGTGTATATTCCTCATTACACTTTATTACAGCAAGCTATATTTTGTAATTAATTCAATGGAGCTAAATACCTAACTAAAAAATGTTTTGTACTTGAGCACTGTATTTTAATTATTTTATAGCTTGTACTCTTCTGAACAATCTGTGAACTTTCTATGTGATGTTTTGCATCTAATTCAAACTTTTCAAAAGTCTTATCAAGCGTCCAAATGCTACTTGGACACTGCATAATTATGTGTTCTTCACAATTTCTTTCTTTCATCTTTAGAGCCTGTCCTCCTCTGAACCGTCTTTGAACTTTCCAGAACAGCTTTTCCATGCTATTTCCACCTTAAGACGATATTAGATTAGATTCAACTTTATTGTCATTACACATGTACACGTACAAGGCAACGAAATGCAGTATGCTGCATTTAAATATGCTCTTTTATATTCCTCGTTTGTAGGATTCTTTGACTAAAAGCATTTGCCAAATTAGGAAATCTAAATGTAAATGTGCCTCTTAAGAGTGAACCCTCAGAGCACACCAATGGGGACTGCAGCCAATGGATGCATCAGGCAGCATTATTGATTACCTCTATCCATAATGAAGGCTCATCAGAGAGAGGGGCAAAAGATCATCAGCATCTGAGACAGACACGCAGTTACTCCCACACAACTCCAATCCCTGTCCTAGCTGAAAATTGTCTTCTAAACACCACACTTTGTATTAATGCCATACTTCAAGTGCTCGCGACACTTACCCCAGGCCGTAAACCTGCAGAAACCTTTCAGTCTATCCACCTCTTTACAAATGTTCACAGTAAAAACCACTTTGGAGTAATTTAGCAATGCTTTCGACTGTGTCCTATTTCTTCACCAAACCTCCGCAGCAATGATCTGGAGAAAAACAGGACAAGTCGGATTTCAGAATGTTTTTCTTATTCATTTAGCAATGATAAAAAATAACCCATCAAGTGGCTTGACAAGATGTCTTCTTTTCAGCACATATTGTACCTATACCTGTTTTCTGTATATTTTAAAGCTATACATCTCCGAAATTGTAAATAAAGACTATTGGAGTATTTATAAAGAAAGAATGTTTTCCAATACAACCCAACACATTCTGTTTCTTTGTAATGCTTGTGGCATTTACTAGCAATATCTGAGTGAAAATTGATTTAAAGTAAATGAATGGAAATTTGAATGTATCTGCTAATAGGTGCATTTACACTAAAGGCCACTGATGTTTATAAATTCAATCAAACAAGCCATGTGCTAATTCATTTTACAAATGTAGATTCTACATCAGAGACTCGCTTAACTCATTTGTGCTTCAAGCAAACGACCTCCATAAGCGAAAGCTTAAGTAGCTGTGTGAATCATGGGTGATGAGGCACCTGTTCCTCATTAACTGCACTCAGACTTTCAGTGGAGATGTTCTGACTTCATTGACATCGCAATAAGGCTTACTTTTCGTAAGTGTTACACGTGAGATTTAAGCATTGTGTACAAACCTTTGTTCACACCTCTGGTTCTCAGTGACCACATCTTGCTCTTTAAACCCAGCAGCTGCTTCATCACTGTTAAAAACCTTGCAATTGAAATAAGTTGGATTAGTACTACAAGTTCTTAAAATGTGCAAAATTTGAAGGCATCAACAAAATTAGGCATACATTGTAAGCATTTTACACCAAAATCAGAGTGTATTTTACATTTTACAGTATACTCACTGCACCTTGCTCTATATTTACATATATACACATACAGTACATACTCAGGCAAGACAACATGCTCAAATGTGACACCAAAGGTCAGCAAAAACTAGATATGGTGAATTAAAAAAAAAAAAAAAAACTAGTTTTATAGGATGACATTTAATTATAATCTTAAAATATTACAATATCTACACTCAAAAAAATGATTCTAGCTGTTTGCTCAGTTTACTTGAATAAAATAAGCTAAGCCAACACAAATCTTTAGTTTTTACACAGTTCTCCTTTGCACTCAATTTTACTATGTTAAATGAAATCACATTTGTAAAAATTATGTTAACTTAAACCTTTTGTGTTGGGCC
>JAUMHP010000044.1:4627557-4647096 GCA_032361065.1 Enteromius trimaculatus | reverse complement strand
GAAAAACATAACTCAATTGGATGGAAAAGTTTTCCATAATTTAGTTACGTTCATTCAACAACTTTTTTTTTTGAGTGTAATTTGCAACAAGCTTAAACTATATGCAGTTTGTATTTCAAACATAACAGGATCCAATTCGAGAAGTTGGGGTTTCCTATAAAAGGCTGTTCTTGCTAAATGGAAAAAAACCTTCCTATTTTATATAAATATAATTATAATGATAAAGACTGTATCCCTAAAAAACAGCAGAAAAGACTGACAATAACTGAATAATGATAAGTTTTTGCAGCATTAATACTGTTATACTGTTAATTACTAGGAAGCTGCTATAAAAAAGCACTGCGTAAATAATTGTGACTTCACTTGCATAATTGATTGGTGTGTTATAAATGAAACTGAACAGTGGTTGGTTCCACTGAGTGAGCGCCCCGCGTGTACTTTTACTTGTACTAAGGTTGTTTTTAATGTTGGTTGGGGGCGTACAGTCGAGGACAGAGAGGGCGGCTCTTTAGCTTGCCAGCCTTTTTACTAGGGGCTGGATTTAAGGAATGTAGCACTTGTGTGGCGATCTTCATAACCTTGGCGCGTCAGATCACCACAATTTAAGCACACCGATGTAAACCACCAAAATATGACCCGCGTCTCTGAGACTTGAGTGCATCCTCTCCTGTCTAAGTGCGCGCACTTGAAGACTCTCTAGAAGGAGATTACCATCGGCTGCCTTTCACGCACGAGAATCCGTGCGCAATGAAGCTCTGCCTAGCGCGCACCTCGCCACATACATTTTACGCATGAAAATCGCAGCTTTTTCCAAACCCAACCATGGGCAACCCGTCGAACCAAACCACGGCGAACGACACCGACCCGTTCGGCAGGAACGAAGACGTGGCCAAAATGGAGATCACGGTTTTAAGCGTCACCTTCCTCGTGGCAGTGATCGGAAACCTGTGCGTACTGCTGGCCATGCACAACTCCAAGAAGAAGAGCTCCCGCATGCACCTGTTCATCAAGCACCTGAGCCTCGCGGACCTGGTGGTGGCTTTCTTCCAGGTTCTTCCACAGCTCTGCTGGGAGATCACCTTTAGGTTTTACGGACCTGACTTTCTTTGCCGGATTGTCAAGCATCTCCAAGTCCTTGGCATGTTCGCGTCCACCTATATGATGGTGATGATGACCATGGATCGCTACATCGCCATATGCCACCCTCTGAAGACCCTCCAGCAGCCCACGAAGCGCGCCTACATCATGATCGGATCCACTTGGCTCTGCAGCCTGTTGCTCAGTACCCCTCAATACTTCATCTTCTCTCTGAGCGAGATCCAAAACGGTTCCGATGTGTATGACTGCTGGGGCCACTTCATCGAGCCGTGGGGCATCCGAGCCTACATCACCTGGATCACCGTGGGCATCTTCCTCATCCCTGTCATCATCCTCATGATCTGCTACGGGTTCATATGCCACAGCATCTGGAAAAACTTTAAGTGCAAGACCAAGAGAGGCACTCCGCGCAGCACTAAGAACGGGATGATTGGAAAGGCGTCTGTCAGCAGCGTCACCATCATCTCAAGAGCCAAACTAAGAACAGTCAAGATGACATTCGTGATTGTTTTGGCGTACATCGTATGCTGGGCTCCGTTCTTCATCGTGCAAATGTGGTCAGTCTGGGATGAAAACTTCTCCTGGGATGGTAAGTTGCCACAGAGTTAAACGTATAAATATATTTAAGCACTATATAAAGTTTAAAAATGATTCAAAGGCTTTCAGAGGGCTGACGTAAAATGCCATTTCTGGGCGCGAACGGTTAGTCTTTTGTCACGGTTTAGTTAAAGCTAACTTAAATATGCTTTTAAAAACACTATTTCTGTAATATTTCTGTGGTGTATAATTCTATTTAAAAAAACTCGATAAATTGTAATAACAGGCTATAATTATTTTTTTTGTCGTACCACACAAAACATAATCCGGCAGCTGTTGCTACGGTTACCTCCTCGAGCAAATGCTATTTCAGTTTGCGCATTTATTTCGCACAATCTGTAATCAAATTTTTGTAGTTGCTGGAAACTTTTGGAGCCCTCTATATGTATATGAGGGAGGAAAATACAAAATCACCTTTTTTCGACTTTAGTTCAAGCCTTAATTGGACCGTAATAAAATAGGCTAATAATACTAGTCTGAAAAATAATAGCCCAATATATGCCCCCTAATTCTGTTAATATTCACAATGCTAAGGCGTAATTGCAAGCATCTCCAAAAATAATTGCAGGCTTGGTTTTAATTTCCTAGCTAATGAAGAATGTACTGGCTAGCCTAATAATTAGGAACTACTCATTAAAAAGCCCAAACAAGGAAGAATCAAATGCGATCATATGCTGGATTCCACATTCAGCGTATTTTCTCCACTAGAACTTCATTTTATCCTTAAAGATCTTATCGGTCTCTCAGAGGATTCTTTTCTGAATTCCATTAGCATTCCTTTGAGATTACAGGATACAAGAGGTTGTATTACTGTTTTTCTTTATTATCAGTGATATACTGTACTATTGCATAATGCTCTTTATAAAACTAACATTACCGTATTGAAAGTTTACCTTCCAATCTGGAAACTCGTGGAAGGATAAATCATTGATTACGCAACGTGATCCTTTGTCAATTTCACAAGTCTTAGAGGGCATATTGATCTATTTGTGATTCATTTAAGCTTCAACACAGAAGAAATGTGCATAAACAGAGCACAAACCTGCTGTTCTTTTCAGAAACGAGAAATCCAATCTACTATTTCTCTTTTTCAGATTCTGAAAATGCAGCGGTGACCCTCTCTGCCCTGCTGGCTAGTCTCAACAGCTGCTGCAACCCTTGGATCTACATGCTCTTCAGCGGACACCTCCTCTATGACTTCTTAGCCTGTTTCCCCTGTTGGAACAAACCCAAAAAAACGTTACACAAAGAGGACTCGGACAGCAGCATACGGAGGAACACCCTCCTGACGAAGCTGGCTGCTGTCCGGACCAAAGATGGGTTCGACTCTTGGAAGGACCCATGCAACTCCCGAAAGTCCAGTCAGTCTTTAGGGCTAGATTATTCCCGCAAGTCCAGTCAGTGTTTGCAACTTGACTGTTCATGCAAATCAAGCCAGAGCGTTCAAGTGTAGTCCTAAAAGCCATGAAAATAAATGTAGATGCAAATTATCTAATCTGTTTTATTATACATAACAAGGATTTAATAACAAAAGAGAAGTTGTGTGATGATGGCCTGCTTATTTTCTTGTTATAAATGATGATGTAAATGATGCATTTATTTTACAGCACATTATGTTGTGTTGCACTTTTTCTTTATAACTAAAGTCTGTGACTTCAGGTTTGTGTTTTATGTGTTTAACATTGATAAGAACTTCAGCTTAATTTCTTAGGCTGACGTGCGTCTTATTTGTTTACGCCAATAACATGAAGGTCTCTTTGACTAGGTGGGAGTAAAAGATTATATTGTGAGTCTACGTACAAATCAGTGTAACGACTGACTAAACAATACTTTGGTGTTGTATTGGTTTGAATTGAGTAAAACAAAAAAAAACCTGAAACAGCCTGGTGTTTGCCGAACTGTTTAAGCAAATTTAAAGAAGTTATGTGTATGGAAACTTGCATTTTGTTGTTTCAATGAAAGAAAGGAAAATAAACGTGAAGAGAACAAACCTCAAGACATGTAAATATATTACAAAAATATCTCAAGAGCAAATAAAATATGCCAGTTACAAACAATGTGAGTGTGTGATTTGACTTGTGTAGTTAGAGAAACAGTTTACCCAACAGCAAAAAAAAAAAAAGTACCAACCTGTTGGCCATCTAAGATGTAGATGAGTTTGTTCTGATGAAATGTAGCATCACTTGCACACCAATGGCCATCAGAATGAGAGTCCAAAACAGCTTAAAACATCACAATAAACCACATGACCTCAGTCCATCAATTAGTGTCTTGTGAAGTTAAAATCTGTCCATAAACAAACTCATGAAGATGTTTTTCACCATTGCTTTAACTTACAATACAAGTCCTCTATCTTTGACCAGTGAAAAAAATGTTTCATTGTCTGGTCTCTTCCAGATTCAAATGCATTATATTTGTAATAACGGCACTGAGATCAAAGAAGGATGGAATATAAGCTTAATTAAGTTATTTTTACCTGCCTGGTGAGCTGTGGGAGTAATTTTCCACTGTGCTGACCAATGTCTGCAATCCTGGTTGCATAACATGGGACCAAAACACATATCACTTATTACAGATTAATCTTCTGCTTTTAAATACACTCCATAACTCCCTATAAAATATCAAACCAAGTGCTATCTGTAACCAATTGTTGCTAGAGTTTTTCTCAGAATTAACTTCACATTTCTGGATTGTTATTGCAACTGCTCTCGAAGTCTTCTATAGTTCTCGCAGGTGATCCTTTACATCTGCTTCAATCTCAGTGCAGGTTACATCTAAACTCCCTTCATCTCACACAGCTTTCCCTTATCTGCTTAAAATGAAAAGCCCAGTGGCTCCAATCTGCCAATCCCAGTCTTATCAAGAGCTACGCTATATGGCTAAGCCGGGATTCAAACAAACCTCGTTTTTCATCCTCAGAACGGAACACCACTGGCAAGCAATCAGCCTTTTATTATAGGATTGTAACCCAATGGACAGGTAATATGAGACTCATCTTTTAAACTAACTGTTGCAGATAGGTAAAGCCAGCTTTGTCAATGAGTCAAACAGTATAGGTTGTTCGCGTTAAGGCAGCAAATCTAATAAAGGCAAGGGCCATGTGGACTTTAAAAGACAATGGAATATAACAGAAAGCCAGGAGGGAGGCTCCATTAAAACAAGCACAGAAACAAAATCTGAATCAGGTATGGTTCCACGACGAACATTCAATTTGTGGAATGTTCTTTATAACTGAAAAAGGTTATTTTCGGAATCTTTGAGTGAAAGATTCTTTGAGGAACCAAAAATGATTTCTGTCACTGTTTAATTATAGTGCGAAGGAGACCTTTTATAAAATGTCTAGTTAATGTGTCACCTTCTCTTCCAACAATTACAGTAGCTCTCTGGTCTTAGCAGGTCTGTCAGTGTAATTGGGGTTACCTTGTCCTCACACGCCCCTTAATTACAAAGAAATGTAAGATTAACTCAGGTGAAATAGATAATGAAAGTTTCTCTCTTCAGACTGTATCAAGGATTGCAGTCTGGGTCGTTTAAGCATCTCTGACATGCTGTTAATTACCACAGAAAATATGTGAAAGTAAACAAAAACATGTTCAGTGCTTTAATCACAATAAATGAGTGTTTCAGGATATCATAGAATGTTACTCACTTTAAACACAATCGGTTTGAGTGAATGCATGGTTGTTCTATAGCTTAGCTCCATCCTAAACAATACATTACATTACTTTGCAAGGTTGCCAGGAAGGAAAGCGCATTGTTTAAGACGGGAAGTTTAGCTTAGGGTTAATGGGGGAGAATCCAAAATAGAACAACTTTCATCATGCAGCTTGACTACTGGAAGCTCTCCTGCCAAGCTCAAGCCTAGGCTCAGCTCCACATATCCATAATTCTCGTACGATCCTCCTAATTGCTTCCTCTCTAGCTGTCTGCATCTGCACCACACATCTGCACACCTCACCCGGTTTCCCCTCATTATTACTTTTTTAACGAAGTGCTACAATCTAGCCTCGACACAGTAATATTGTGACATTACAAAAGGTCAGTCTTGAACATAGACACAATATCCTTCAATCAGTTTTGCTCTGCCGTGGAAATGATTCTGTTGCCAAGTCTAAAATTGTAATACTGAGAGACAGTGTAACTTTCCAGTTCTCAGAATGATGATTGAACTGTTCTACAGCAATCTTCTCTTCCGGCATCCCTCGCTTCATTTTCTCTCTCGCTCTGGCAACCCCCTGCAAGTGACATCCTTCTTTCTCCTACCTCGTCATATCCTTGTTTTTGTTTTTCCTCGCAGATTCCCAATTTCTCTTTTATCCTAAAAAATATCCAGGAATAAGTGTATCACCTACTTCTCATTTACTGAATGCTTGTTTTGATGTGACACACATTATTTCTATATGACTGAAAAGCAAAGTCTTTTTCTCTTTATTCCTTTATTGTCATGCGCAATTTTTTTAGCTCATTTCATTCAAAAGATACTGTTATGTAAGGACCAGCTGATAGCTTGTTCTCTATCTATCTTTTTCCCCTCTTTCTAAAATCAGTGAAGGAAGTGTAAGCTGTCATCACCTCAGAAAATAGCTAGCTACTTACCCAGTGTTCCTTTTCAATGTAATTTATAGACACAGCATGAAGTGGATTTTGTCACTTCAGACTTAGTCTAGATGTTTGCTCTGAAAGTAGCCTATAGAATGCCCTATATTTAATTTTAAATAAGGTATTTATGACATTATAAAACAGTTATCTTGCACCACCTAGTAAATGCCATTTCAATTTATAACACTGTTTAAATGGCCTTAATTATATATTCTTTTCTCAGAAAATATTTTGGGAATTGACATAACCTGACACAATAAGACTTTTTTGGGAGCAAGAAGACCTTTTCAATCCTTGGAAGAAAAAAAAAGCATTTGGAGTGAATCTAGTTAAATTTATTATGAACTATAACGTTTAGAGATTATGGTGTGTCTGTAAAATCATTCCTCATTTTCTATACCTTCACATCCTCATATAGACTTTTGCTGACCTCTAGGTTTCAAATAAGATATTACAACTTAAACACGGTTCATGAACAGTAGAAGAATCGTCCATGCATCTGTTTTGATGTCTTTAAAACTACTAATCTACCACATACATCATAATTTGCAGATTTTAAATATATTTTTTAATTTATTAATTTCTGGTTTAACATCAGCTGCACTCATTTGCTGAGAATATTTATGATGTAAGGTTTTCTGTAATCTATAGCACGGACTATTTATTTATTTGTGATTTAAAAAAAAGCAAAAATGGCTATATTCATGGCAAAAATAAAACATCTCAATTTCGCAAATCCATAATATATCTAATTTCAAAACAACCACATAGCCATTATATAAATAAACAAACAAGTACAAATATAAATAAAAATATATATATAAAAAAAATAAAAACAAAGTGGTAAGAACAATTATACAGAGTCTTTCAGCTTAATATAACAAAAAAAAAACATCTCAGGATAATTCTTATTAAAAATGTCAATTAATATATTTTCTGAATAAAAAAAAGTTTATCAGCACTTGGGCATATTTCAATTAAAATATGTTTTACTCTCAAAAATATATAGCATAGACTCATATTAACATATAGCATAATGTTTTTAGGAAATAGCTTATTCTATTTTGCCCAAGGCAGAATATTTCAAAAACAACATGTTCTATAATTAATAAAATATATATTTTTAATGTAATTAAATATTAAAATTATACATTTTCTAAATGTATAATATGCATTTATTTAGTCTAATTTACACATTAAAAACAAGGTATTATCTAGTATTAATAGATATATTCAATTAACTCTGTCCCCGGGGCTTATTTACTGTATTTGCTCAAAACGAGAGGGGCCTCAGAACCATAAACGGCTCTGATTGGTCGAAAGTGCGCCGCCTTTTAGTCACGTGATAGGCGTTGAGCCAATCGCAAATACGACTTCACGCACGGGGAAGCGCTACGAATTGTTTGCATGCAGTCCGCCTTTCCCCCAATTCATACAGATAACTTATTATGATTAATAAGGGTCCCATATGGAAACGAGTGCGGTCTTACGCCGGACCTGTTCCGAGGGCGAGGCACGGGCACCGGGCGGTGTCTATCCGAGAACTGGTGGTTGTTTTTGGAGGTGGAAACGAGGGAATAGCGACCAATCTGCATGTTTATAACTCGGGTAACGTTAGGGCACTAGCTAAACAACAACTACATACATACATACTACAATTGATGCATAGTCTATAAAAACACGTGACTTCAGTTTACATGTAGTTCTAAGCTATGAATGCACTGAATTACTGTAACAAATCATGGGTTAATAGCATAATGTTATATAAAAACAGTTAGAAAGGCTACTATAATCTAAAGTTGTTATGTTGTCATGTTCATTTAAGCTGAACGGTCTATGTGCATCAAAATATATATTTTTTCTACATTCATATTTAATGCTGATATACCTAATAATTAATTAATGAAAGTTATTAACCATATGTTACAGTGACCAGGCAGTGGTTCCTGCCAGCAGTGAGGGGTGATATCCCACCTGGTTGTGCTGCTCATGGCTTTGTTTGTGAAGGCACACGGATCCTGGTGTTTGGAGGGATGGTTGAATTTGGGCAGTATACCAACAGCCTCTATGAATTGCAGGTGTGCACTTAATGTGGCTCGGTGGATACCTAAATGAAAGCATCAGTAGTTCATGATGGTTGTAGGAGCCCAGGGCCTTGATTTCCTAATCTGTTCTTTCAGGCCAGTCGATGGTTGTGGAAGAAACTGAAACCCCGCCCACCAAAGAATGCATCACTTCCATGCCCACGGATTGGCCACAGCTTTACTCTTCATGCTAATAAGTGTTACCTTTTTGGTGGAATGGCCAATGACAGTGAAGACTCAAATGGCAATATACCACGGTGTGCATATTTACATGCATTTATGGATGTCAAATGCAGAACCAAATACATACTCACATGGATGATGTTTATTTGTCTCTGTGCAGGTATTTAGATGACTTCTATGAGCTGGAGCTGCAGGTCCAGTCTGGGGTTAAAGGCTGGAACATCCCTGAAACCAAAGGTGGAGGTCCGTCAGCCAGAGAATCCCATAGTTCTGTGGTGTACTGTGGCAAGGGTGGAAGTGGCCCAAAGCTGTATGTATTTGGAGGCATGTGTGGGGACAGACTGAATGATTTGTGGCAACTAGACTTCGGTAAGGCCTTGTTCATATGTATCAAGCTTTATGATCTTTTTTTTATATGAGTTCATGTAATTAAAGCTGATGTTTTCATTTATTTCAGAGACTATGACTTGGTCATTACCTCTTATCAGAGGTCAGCTTCCACTACCCAGGAGTCTGCACACCTCCAATGTGATTGGAAACAAGTAAAGCCATTGCCTGTTTCTTTTTTTTTTATTTACTGTACAAAGCTTTTCAGATTGTTGTCCTAAAGCAGGAAAGATAAAGCCTGCAACTTAACTTTGCTTTTATTTCATTTGATGATGCAAAATTCAAAAATATCAATTAGAACTTTTCATCATTTAGTTTTTTTCACACAATAATGTTTTTCCATATTATATGCATCAGCTTTAATCCACCCAGTGCAGTCAAATGTCAAGTTTAAACAGCAGAACTTATTTAAAGTATATAATGTAACTCACAACATGCAAAGGAGTAAAGAAATATGTTAAATACTCAATTTAATGTAAAGTAACTTTATATTACATAACAGTTAATACATAATACATTTCTGGGTCATGTTTGGAATCTTTTTGTCACTTGCCATAACTTTAACCTTAAAATCAGGATTAGGCATAAAATATGCCTTTAGTGTCATTTATACATGTGAAAATCAGTACTATTTCTGAAATCAGCAGCACAATATTCACAAGAAACAAGTATTGGATTTCATTTAGCAAATATGATGCAGTAGAGCAATTAGCAGTTTAATGTCTCGTCACAATGGTTTCAAAATTTTCATTTGAGAAATGACAGACTTCATGTAATGTTTACAAAACAGATAGTCTGAAAACCCATTAGGGCTAAATTATCCTTTAGGGTTTGCCTAGATATTCACGTCATGTAAGAACAGCTCCATTGTCCATTTCCTCTCTCAATTTCACTTTTCAATAGAGTCAAGATGTTCTACAGTCAGAACAGTTATTCCAATGTCATGTAGATTATTTTACCTACCGATGGCTCAATTTCTCTTCTTTTTCTCCTTGTTGTAGGTTATATGTGTTTGGAGGCTGGGTTCCCGTTGGAGAGGCAGAGGATGCACTCGCCGCCGATGGAGTCAAGTGGGTCTGCACCAACTCTCTTTCCATGCTAAACCTTGGTATGATCAAGAATTTTACCATTGTTCATGCACTAGATAATCTCAACATCTGCTTTATTAACATTAACATTTTCTCTCTGTATGTTTTGCTTACTTTAGACACAATGACATGGCATGACTTGACAGAAGAAAACCAGCAGGGATCAGTTTCTGACGTACAGTTAGGTGAACCGGAAGAGGGTAATGCACACTGCCCGAAACCACGAGCTGGACACTGCGCAGTAACTGTCGGCACTCGTCTGTACGTCTGGAGCGGGCGAGATGGGTACAAAAAGTACAATAACTATCAGGTGTGCTGCAAAGATCTGTGGTACCTGGAAACTGGTGAGTGATACAGTCATGAAATCAACATGTTCATGAAATCAAATCTGAACGTTTAAATCAACATGTTATGATTTGCTGTGCGTAGAGAGGCCATCTACTCCTGGTGCAGTGTTTCTTGTGAAGTCCACAATTAATATGCTGCATGTTGCCTGGAGGCCCCTACCTGCAGCTGAATGTTATTTGCTTCAACTGAAGCCGATCACATCTCAGTCTGCTTCCACTGAACCCCAGTCCACAGCATCAGACACTGGAGACAGAAAGAAATCTGTACAGACAGGTATTACATGCACAAATTATTTGGTGTTGTTTTGTGTTCAAATTGAATTTCGGAAAATGTTTAAGAACACTGTGTTCATTAATTGTAATTTAAATAAGTGTTATTTATATGTAAATATGTTTTATTTATTCATATTAACTTTCTGTCTAGACTCCCAGTCAAGTGCAGATGTCAAAGTTAAAGAAGACAAAGAATCTGCATCACAGGTCTGATTTCTGCTTTTTATATGAATTGCGATATCTCTTTATTCATCTTACAGGGTCTTTCTCATTTCAGGAAAGCATTTTGAGGCCAAAGGAACTAGGTGAGCATGGGGCAGATGTCTGGCCAAAAGGTGACAATGGTAGAAAAGTGAACACTGCTACTGATATGTAGTTTAATATGTGATATATATATACCTGATGAAGTATTTTTAATGTGTATAATCAAAGATCAAGGAGGTGTTTCTGTGATACCATCAAACGTGAACAAGGCCGATAAGCTGAATAATACATCTCAGTGCCAAAAAGGTAAGAGCACACACTTCCTGTTGAAAATAGTGTAGCTTTCCTTTCTTACTAATCATATTATCATTCACAGAACGAGATGTCCCTCCGATACCATCCCAACAGGTAAGGTGTTACAGTCTGTTTCTCTGCTTATATAGGTATTAAGCTCCTAAAAACACTGACACATTTTTCCCTTACAGTCTGAGGACTCAGTGTGGTTTGATGTGGGTGTGTTTAAAACACTGTATTGTGAGGTTACACACTACTTCCTGCCTTCTGAGGAAGGTGACATGGCATCGACCCTGTTTGGTCGAAACTCATCTGACATTGAGGTTTGTTAGTGGTACTGGTACCTCACCTAATTGTAACGGTTTTCGGTTGTGACCAAGTGTTTTATGTCATCACTTTCTGTCCGCCAGTGGGAGTTGCCAGGTCCTCATTGTTTTAAGGATCACGAGAAGCAGGAATTGGCCTCGGGAGTCACATATAAGTTCAGGGTGGCCGGACTGAACAGCCGCGGCCTGGGCAACTTCAGTGCCCTCAGTGAGTTTAAAACCTGCCAGCCTGGATTTCCTGGAGCACCATCTGCTGTAAAAATCACCAAGGTACAATCAGTCTTCTCAGTGATGACAAACATTCTGTTCAGAGGTTTGATGCTATGTTATGATTTCAGGATAAAGATTCAGTGCATATCACCTGGGAGCCTCCCACTTCTCCGTCGGGGAAGATCACGGAGTATTCCATGTACTTGGCCGTGAGGAAGAGTCGAGGGAACAGCGTGGAACGACCAGGCGAGCTGGCCTTCATCCGAATCTACCGTGGAACCAAGACCTCATGCACAGTCAGCGAAAGCCAGCTGAGCAACGCACACATCGACTGCTCTGCACGGCCTGCTGTCGTCTTCCGTATCGCTGCCAAGAACGAGCAGGGCTACGGTCCGGCCACTCAGATCCGCTGGCTGCAAGGTGTGCTAAAAATTCTAAAGCTTTGACTCATTTATGTGTATCCTCATCAAATACGCATTTGTGACTCTGGAGTAGGTGCATTTGTAGTAATACCCAACAATACATTGCATGGATGCCAAAATTCATTAGAATATTACGTAACAATCATGTTCTATTAAGATATTTAGTAGATTTATCTAATATCTAAACATTTTTAAACTGTAATATGCATTGCTAAAGACCATTTTAAATGCGATTCTTGATTTAGTATTTTTTTGCATCCTCAGATTTCGAATTTTCAAATAGTAGTATATCGGCCAAATATCGTCCTATTCTAACAAACCATACATCAATGGAAAATAAATTTATTCAGCGTAATTAACACAAATACTGAAATATAGAAAGACCAAAAGGAAGAATGCAGAAGTGGAAATACACATGCATATTAAAATAGACAACAGGAGCAGTGTTCACTTTTCCACCATTGTCACCTTTTGGCCAGATGTCTGCAGAGTGAATTCAATTTCTTTTTTTCCCCCAGAATAGTATGTTGCTTGAAGGAAAAACATCTAATCTCTAAACAAGCCTATCGTAATTTCAATAATTAAAGAAACAAGCCAACTTACCTTTATTATGACATTGTTGATACTGCTGTTTACTGGCCAAGTGTACGACCAAAAATACAGTCAAATCATTTTTGTGAAATATTATATTTAAAAAAATAAATATTTTAAAGTGTAATTAATTCTTGTGAAGTGCTGAATTTACAGCATCATCACTCCAGCCTTAAGTGTCAAATGACGATTTTTTTTTTTAGGTTAATCTGATAAATAGAAAGTTCAAAAGAACAGTATCTTTAAATGGCTTTATTCATCACTTTAAATAGATTTGATGATTTAATGTCAAATAAAAATATTAATTTCTTTAATTTTCCAAACTTCTGAACATTAATGTACAGTATATGTCTCCCTACAGATGCGAGTAAACTGAAATCGTCAGTGACACAGGCAGGCTCCAGTCCTCCTGCAGCAGAGCCTGACACCACCTGCAGATGAACTCTCACCCCTGATGGGTCACAAGCTGCTGCACGGACTGCCAAAGCTCTAATACGTCAAAACTGCATTTCACTCTCTTTATTATTCCACATAATCTTTTGCCATTTTAAATGAACTCTTCTGATGACTGATCTCAGATCACTGTTTTCTATATCTTGATTGCTGCCATGGTATCATTTATACAGCAAGTTTTAGGTTTATCAGTCAAAAAGGTCATCATCACTGTAAAATGTACATATTACGTTAACACTTTTTATACTGAGTTTATAAATGTATTTTTATTATGGATTGTTGTAACCACTAGGCCGCTCCACAATTGACAGTAGTTGGAACATAAACAGCTCCACCATAGCTCTCTTCATTTCAGTTTTTCATTTGACCGAGCTCAATTTTGATTGCTTTTTTTTTTTTTTTAAAAAGCTGTCCAATTGTTACTCTTAAGACTTTAATAGCATAACTACAATAAACTTTTTCCTGTGCCTTTTTACTATACAAAATTACAATGCCGTTAAAAACATTGTAGAACAATTCAGGAAATTTTGTTTTATCACCATTACAAAAATGACTACTAGGACATCCTATATTTTGCCATAAAATCGGAGATTCTGCAATTCATGCTAAATATTCAGTACATTAATTAAATAGTAGTACACATTTACTCTGAACAAATCAATCTAATCAGTCTACTAAAGGATTTGTAATATCCTATTTGTAGAATCATTTATGCAGTTACATACATTACATTAGAAATCATATATGTATTGATGTTCCATTAGCATGTTACTAACCTAGAGAACTACAAACAGTATTAACTACAGTGCTATTTTAAACTGAACTTTTCAAAACATTTCTACAACCCTTTCTTGATTGCAAAACAATCTTTGAATTTCTTTTCCCCCCAGTTTCACAGACAAGGCTTAAGCAAGTCCCAGACTAAATTGCATGTTTGAGCTGTCTCCGACACATCTTAAAACGTGTCAGTGTCATTGTTCTGTGTTAAGATACACTCCTGTAATATTTTCTTATAAGTCATTTTTGCAAAAGTTTATTAAATATCTTTAATTTAACTTATGCTTAGTCTTGGCTTAAGCTAAGCCCTGTTTGTGAAAGCGGGCCTTAGTGTTTCGTTTTTTTACATTTGTTCCACAACATTTCAGTCACAAATAGAATTTTATTTTTTTTTTTTTAGGAAAAACTTGCATAATAGTCTTCTTGTGTAGACTAAAATGTATTGCAATAAATACATTTGTTCAAATGACTTGATCTTGACCATTTCTCATCAGCTTCTTTTGTAATATTCATGGGTGATTTTTAAGACATAGCCTCCTTTAAACAACATTCAGACATAGACAGATCACTTTTTTATTCAAAGAATCAGCATAACAATGTCAGTTCAATATGTTAATTAAGACCAAATGTCATATCAAATGAGAATTCCCTTGACTCTGGGAATGTAAATCGTCAACATGGCCTTTCTGTCTTCCCACTGCCCCATCCCAAACTTTAAAAATTATTAAATACAATGAACCCCTCCCCCGAAAAAAGTCATAATTTGGTTCGGCCTGGACCAAGCAGACCATTCAAAACAAACTGGCCTAAATATAATACTGAATGAATTACAAGACATCACTTAAGATCAAATCAGCCTCCTGGCAACAGGCACTTTTGTTCCTGCTCTGGTAACCAGGCATCTCTTGGTCTTCCAGCACTGACCTGAAAACTTTGCAAGGCAAGAGATAAGTCTGTCTGGACACTGGACAGGCTACTAGATATAAGTCGGGCCGGTCTTCGGTCATGAGAACTGTATCTGCTGAACGCCAGGGATCTAAAGGATCAGAAAAAGAGGTTGTTTAAATAGTGAGCATAACGAAAATCGTTTGCTTACAACAGCAAGTGATTTTATGCGATCAGGAATCTATAGTTTAACGTGTTGTTTTCCATACTAACCTGCTGGTAAGAGGTGGTATATACCATCACATTCTGTTGCTGGCCATCAGCAGTGATCAATCCTGCAGGCAACTGACCGGCTGCAAGTTAAAAAGTAACAATATTAATTCATCACGTAAACCTTTTAACACTAAAAGCTAGAGAATAGTGCTGTATGTTCACAATTACATCACATTTCCTAAACAAGCCACTTGCTTAAGAGGGTAGATAAGTATTACGCCAACTCAGAAGAGCAAAATCCATACATGACATAGGCTAAAAAAAAAATATAAGCTCTATAAATTTAAGTGTGTACTTACTGAAGCTGTCCTCTGTAAGCTCTTCTCCAAGGCCTTCGCTGCCTGTAACTGGATTGATGCCTTTCTCACCCTTCATTGCCTTGGAAAAACGAATACAATACTTCATTTATAACCACAAATTCACGATGACACATGCAGATATTGCTTTTCTAAAAATGACATTCTGCAATATTCTATTTCAAAAGTGCAGGTGATGTCGCTCTCAAAGATCCTTTATACTGATGTTTTTAGACCATGATCTGAAATACCTTATTGATTTTGCATATGTGAGTGAGTGAATAATACCTCTCTGAACTTCTGCAGGTAGAGTTTAAGCGGCTCCACGTACATGTCAAAACCCAGAGTGGACATAGCAAACAAGATGTCCTCTCCGTTTATGGTCTTGCGTTTCTCTTGATGGCATCTTTCGCTGGCCTCAGATGTGATGAAGCTGATGAACTCGCTCACACACTCCTGCACACACTCTTTTGCATCCTTTGCTATCTGAGAAGACAGAAGCAATCAAGTTTCTACAACTTTAGGATTTATATAGATGCATTTTAGCTAATAAAATTGTATATACGAGTTCTTTATACCTGGAGACAATGTAAAAATTCTCTAATATTACCTTTCCAGTTTGTGGGATGGCATTTTTCATGATGCGGGCTACATTTGCGATAGGAAGGTAGATGTCCTGCTCTCGAAAATGGTCTTTACTGCCGTTGCCATCCTCATGGTCATTGAAACTTTCATCCCCATCATCTGCAAAAAAATTTTTTGTTAAATGACAATGGACAATCTGCTCATAACAACATCTTTGCTTATCTCTACGCAGAAGTTATTCATGGTAACATGATGTCCATACCATCCTGGGTCTGTAAGACATATGTCCCTCCTGTCATATACTCTCCAGTTATTCCTAACTGAGTGGTATCTGTGGTGCTGCTGTCTCCGTCCATCTGAAAACACAAACAGGACAATGAGAGTTTAGACATTTATTCCAATACCAGCTTTATACTGAGCAAAAACATTCACTCATGGCCCACGACAATTAAAATACTGTGCAGAGCATAAAAAAACATTATTAATAACAACACTGAATAACCATATTTAATTATAACCATATATATAATATCTATAAAAAGTTTACGAATTTAGCAGACGCTTTTATCCAAAACAGAAACAAAAAGTACACTTACAATAGAGGAACAAAAGGTAACGTTAATTCGTCAAAGAAACAAAAAGCGTAATAAACAATGCCAGGTTTATTCGACAAGCTAGATTAAACAGCTAGAAAATTAAATGCAAATAATAAAATAAACACGCAATAAATTTGTACGTGGGTTTGGATATGTTATTGATATCGATAATAACTGGTCATATGTTTATTTGAATGTATTTCTGGAAGCCTTTGTTTTGATAGTCAGCTAGCAGGTTAGCATCGTCCCAGCTCAAGCTAACAAATTACACACATTTAGCATAGGCAAATATCTCATTTACGAAGAATTAGTACACTTTAACCAGAAACCAACTGTCTTCTTTTATAATAATACTTGCTGTTCATTAAATGTGCTTAAATGTGGCTTCGGGGCCTCGCGTGGATGTAGCCTCCATTTCTCCACTCAAATAATCCCTTACCCATCCTCAAGCATTCAATCTTTTAAGATTTTCTGCATTTAACGGCTGCTCCGGCCTGGTAAAACCTGTAAAAACCTGCCGGTATTTGGCCTTTTCTACCCGTAAAACACGAGAATTACCGCTGAAGCGGATCATTTGACCGGAGCTACAAATACAAACCTGACTCGCGCTCGCGCTGCAACTTGATTGGACGCCGGAAATGGAGCTGCGCGAGACCGTTTGTGCAAGTGTTTATGTTGGTCACCAGGGGGCGCGCTTGGAACGAGATTGTTAACATTAGAAGTGGTTGCATTTAACGACATTTCTTTTTTCCTTTTATCTACTGCAAATGGTTTTCATTGACCTTAATCATTAAAACGTTGTTTTTTCATCATGTTCCCTTCATTTGCTTTGATGACACGATCCATACTCATTACGTAGGCTATGTGCTTAGGCCTATACATGGGTAGCTAATTACCATATAAATTAATTTTATGGAAATAGGAGGAAATCCTATACACACTTCCCTCTAACTTCCTCTAATTTCCCTTTCCTTCTCTTTTTCAACAGTCAGGTAAAGATTAATGGGGCTAGAGCTCAATTTAACAAGCAAACTGAATGAGTTGGATGTCAAATTCAAGCATAGTATTTGTTTATCATCATAAACTGCTAAACCATTGTTTTTTTCTGCATTATTTACTTCACATGTTAACGTTTTTACTTTATGAGTGAATAATGCACTTATGGTGATGCTTCATTAGGCTACTTTTAAAATGCCATATGCTCAAAGTGATGGCAAAACATATGTTGCACAGTGAAGTGAAAAAGTAACTAAATGCTCTGCTTCGCTTTGAATGTGGGCGGATGATAATGTAAAATAAAGTAAAATAAATGTGTTTGCACCTAAAGAACAAAATAAAGTGGAAAATAATCATTTTACTTTTGCTAACCTCTGACTGCTTGTGATACCAGATTGTACAAAGAAGCAAACATTTAATGAGAGTAGCAGTTTAATCACGGCCAGCTCTGAAATATTGAAATATAATTACAAAACCCTGACAATTATTATGTTTAATGCATTTCAGTCCTTAAGGCACTCTTTAATGTGTACAATAATGGCTTTAACTAATTGCTTACAGTCAAGTAAAAAATATAACACTATTTCACCCCTTTCCTGGCTGCATAATTTGTCTAAACTGGCACAAAAAGCTACACTTACAGTCACAGGCTAGCCACAAATAACTGCATTTACTAGGAGTTTCCCAGCATACTTTTTATGCTGTTATTTCTCACTAAAACTCTCCTCTCTTCCCCTCACAGGGTCTCAGTAGATATCAACACCATGACCTTGTAATTCTGGCCTAATACCCTGAGTGCTTCCTCTTGGGAATGGACACCTCAGAAAGTGCCTCTAATCAGCAGGTTCAGAATGCAAAATCACTCATGAATTTTAAACGTTTCTGCTTCAGTCAGCACTGAATGCTGTGGACCGTGAATGCATAATTATATTAGCGACTGCTTATTGAGAAGGAAATGTTGTGGCAGTTTATATCCATATGAATTTAGACTTCATTTTCAATTTGGAATTGCCACAAACTCTTCCGCCCTCATCCAAGAAACTTTGAAGATTATGTAGAGACGTTTATTGCCTGTGATAATCTTGTTAAGATGTGATTAGACTTTCAGTTTTCACCATTGATTCGTTTCTTCTCTGAAACTCAAGTCATTTCTGCAATTGTGATTGTGGTTTTGTGATGTAAATGCACTCTTGACCACAAGGGGACATCGACTGAACACTGTTTGTCAAGCTGTGGTGTATAGCAGGTTCATTTACTGTATTTAAAAGCGTGCATTTTATTTATCTACACAGTGTGTGGATTTATGGCATTTCCTCTGGAATAAAACTGATTTCAAATTATATTAATAACCCCCTGCTGGCATATATTTACCGGTCTATTTGTTTTTTTTTCCTGGTCTTTCCAGCTTCTGCATTATTTACCAGCACACTCAAAAAAATTCCACCAACCTGTCCACAGTCTTTTAATGTAGATTGGGATTTTTAGGCCAGTAGTTTTTTTAGGCCATGCTCTGATGAACTTACTCTTGTAAATACATGATGAATATGAGCACAATGAATTCAGTAGGTCACTTTAGAGCAGCAGATCATTCTATAAGAGACTTGATTTATAACATATTAGCTATAAATGATACATTAAATCATGTATTTACTGTGCCTTTTGACTTAATAAGTTTAATTTCCAGTTTAATTTTTGTCATTTTATTACAGTTTTATTTATTGAATTTATTTATTATATAATTTTAAATATTTTCATTTATTATTAGTTGCAATAATAATAACAATAACATTAATAAAGTAATAATAATATTTTCAAACAATGGAAAGCTCCTTCTTTTCTTATTACAATGTTGTTTTATTTATGTATACTATGTATATTAACAATGTAGGCTATAATATATATATATATATATATATATATATATATATATATACTATATATATATACTACTGTATATTATTGCTATTAATTTTTT
>JAUMHP010000044.1:4580068-4605443 GCA_032361065.1 Enteromius trimaculatus | reverse complement strand
TACCATAAATTATATATAATATGAATATATATTATATTATATCAATTATATCTTATCTATATTATAATTTGTAAAATGACAATATGATCGTAAACTATTTATAGGTTTTCACAGCATATGGTAAGATAAGATAATCCTATTAATAATATTTTAATATTTTAAAGTATATATGAATAAGTAAAATAAAATTTACTTAAAATGTATGCTAATTATATATTTTTTTATTTTTATATTATTTATTTTTAATCAGAAATTGCTAATAAAATAAAAAAATAATTACAAAGAAACAGCAATGAACACTAAACATGAAACTTTGAAATAGAAAGACTGAAATAGTATTTGTGAAATGAACTCCAATAATATTTTAATTTTATTTACTATTTAAAACAATTTTAAAAATTGTGTTCGCAAGCAGAAATCCAGTAAAAAAAACACCCTAAAATTAACTGGAAGTGATAGGACTCTGAAATATGGATGTGACATACCAGAGTGAGGACACGACACAAAAATTAAAAATGAAGAGGGAATAATGATTACAGATCAAAAGCAAAGTGATTTCTGTTGCTGAGTGAGTTATGAAAGATTACGACAAACTTTTTTTTTTTTATCCAGAATTAAAACGCACCAATGAATAGTTCACAATACGATATTAAAAAAGTACATTAAGTCAAATTTGATTTCATGGGTCCATAAGTTTCTGGTCCTCTCTGCACTGAGGTCAGCGGGAAAGAATAACCTCTGGACCTTCTTTGGAATGCCTGAGTATGTTACTATGGAAACGCATAAGAGCACTCACATTTCATTTCCAATGTAAAGCATGCACGTCAAGAGCTTAGCCGAGCAGATCCGCTTCACCACAAAGCCAACATTATGTGAGGATTGATTTCATCCGCTTTAATTTCACCCCTCTCTCTGTCTTTATTTCTCACGCTCACCTTCCTGCACGTTTCCAACCACCTCCACCTTTCAGTGATTAATCGCATACCCCGTCTGTTCTTCGTCGCCCGGCAGCCCGACCATCCTGTTCCAGAAAGCAGGGTGTAGCTGTAATAGTTTGTTTTCATCTCAGGTTCAAAAACTCTTTCACCTTGAGAAATCAGGCTCAGCGCTGTCAGAACGTTTTGCACGTAAAGGAAGCCGACAGCTCTGAAATGTCACAGCACAAGCAGTAGGTGGTCTAGTCTGGCACTACACACACACACACACACGTCTTTTTATCGACTTTAAATGTATTTCTACTGAGCTAATGATATTCTCTATTCCTCAAAGACATATTCTGGCTTCAAAAGAAGTTGAGCTCAAAAAATAGCATTTGCGGCACAATTTTGATAAAAATGAATTTCCACTTTTGTTTATAAAAGTCAGATTTAGGGTACAGTTACACACAATGGAAGTCAGTTAATAAAATATCAATGAAATGTTAAAATGTTCTTACACTTTTTTTTAAAAAAATGATCTGACAGCAGAACAACACAAGCCCTAAAGTGACGCGATCAAAGTTTTTTTAATGCTACAAATGTCTTCGATTAAGATTAACTTAATTAAGATTAAGTACTAAACTTGGAATATTATGCTGTAAAGAATATGTGTGTCGACATGATTTTTTGAACGGGTGGCAGAAGGGCGGAGGAGGAATGCATGAAAAGAAAGAAGTGTAAGGAACGGAAGTGGGGCTATTTATAGTAGGAAGGAGGAATTTGATTGGACAGGTGTAATGAGGAGATATATTAGGAAATGCGGTGTCAGCCGTGATCAATCGTCCAGCGCTCCTCCCGAAACACGTTGTTTGCAAAACGTCACTTTAGTGTAAATAATCATGTATTAACATTTATGTGTACATTTATATGCAGTTTATGGTTCAAATAATACACAAGCGCTTTATATAGTATAGAACTTTTCTGCCTTCATGTCCTCCAAAAACTGGCCCCATGCACTTCCATTCTAACTGCGTTACTGTAATTTTTTATTTTACAAATGTTGTCATTTGATTTAAACAGGAGTACAGCAAAAAAACAAAAAAAAAACACGTTTGAACCGGAGAATTAATTGAAGTGCTTTTACTGTACTGTACTTTTACTGTAATTCAAGTCCTCCAGAAATTGTGTATCACTTTAACCTTGATGTTTTGCGCTACACATGTTGACTGGGATGAACTCTAAATTTCTGACAATATGCATGTCAACATAATTTTAATGTGAAAAAGAAATCACCTACTTGTATAACTTGTATCCAGTTTTACAACTTCGTTGGCATTACAACGGAACGTTATCTCTTAAACGACGGTAAAAAAAGATTTAAACGGGCATTAAAGAGCTTTCAGAAAATTTTAAGCTTCACATTTCTGCCAAGTCCTCAAAAAAAATTGGCCTCATCCACTAAAATTGTAAATGCATTTCTGCAACCTTGTTTTTTTGTCACGCTACAAATTGTGAATTGAGATTAACTTGTAGTGAACCCGGAAAATTCCTTTAACTCTCATTAGATGTTATCAGGTTTTACTATCCTATCAGGAACACAACGTAGACATACGTAACACACACACACACACACCTGTTCTGATGTAAAATCAAGCTTTTAAACCAAACTTAATCCCTGGTGGATTCTAAGCGAGTCTGAATACATGTACAGTATATTCAGACTATGTTTCCATATGCAGCAGCACATGTAAAGTTCCATTCATTTTTTCCACAAATATGAGGCTTTCTTTCTGACCACTCGTGCAGGATGTGTTATTCGATATGCATGAAGGCAACAGAGTCCCATTGAGTTTTGGAGACACTTTTACGGGGTACGTTTAGAAAGGCTGTTGCTTATCTTGTGAATTTGAATACCCTCGGCTCGCACGCGGTTGCATGTAAGTAGAAGTAGCTTTATTGTGAAAGCAGCCACATTCATGCAGACTATAGAAACACTATACAGGAGATTCAGGTTACGGTAGGCACTCAGATAAAGCTGAAGTGTGCACTTAATAGACTGGTACACTTCTACAGTGTGATGCTGTAATGTTCAACAAGTATATACATACAGCGGGCAGTAAAACTCAACACAGCTTTTATTATTCCACCAGAAACTGTGACAGGTACTAAAACTATTACACTGTAGATTATTCTCCCTCGCTATTATTCTTTTACAGGCTGTTCGCCCTCAGCAAAGCTCTTTAGTCAGGCTGTAATGTGCCTCTGTTTGGCTTTTACTGAGCCTGCTGGGTAATGAGACTTTCACTCATCCTCCGAACGCTTCCGCTCTCTTTCTGTGTGAATGAGCAGGACGGTCCAAGAATCATCTGCTCGGTAAATGTTGCCGTCTCGGCCCTAATGAGGACACCCCGAGAGATGTGCAGCTCGGCTTTATGTCTAGCGGTGTGTGGAAATGCAGCAAATAAGCGTGATCATAAAAATCATAACGAGATAAAGTATTTAAGGAGCTTTATTTGGCTTGTTAGGAACTTGTGTTATGGGGAAACCGACACGCTTTCAGATACCCTCACAAGCGACTGATTTTGAAAGCTCTGCATAGAAACAAACAATCCCCTTAAGGGAATCACACAGGAAACTCTTGAAGTTAACATAACACGCTTAAGCATTAAAAGCGGCAGACACTTTACAGTAATACAGTATAATTCTAATTGACATTGCTGTCACATTGCCATCCATTTGCAAGGCATATATGCCATATCTCGTACGTTTAGTTTATGCCAGAATGCATGAGCTTGTCAAGCTTCTTTTGTTTTAGAAGACAGCATGATTATGAAGATAAAATACTCTAGTAAACCATAATACAGAATCTAATCTTCATTCTTTTTGAGAGTGACAGGTATTTCTCTGGAGTTCTTCTTAAACTGAAACCGCTTCATGCATTTAGCAATTTTTATTATTTATTTCGTTTTTTAACTGACTCCATTGCAATGCATTCTGGGAAATCTTCATCGCATGCATTTGTAGAAAATTATATACAAGAATGCTGAAATCTTCAAGCTTTTTGCATCTTAATTATGGTGATGCAATACTTCAATAAAAAAAAGTAGACATAATTTATTAGATATTTGCCACTTTGCATGTTTTTTTTTTTTTTTTTGTCATAATGCATTTTGGAAACGCATTTTATTGTTTATACCGCATAGTTATAATTTTTTGTTAACTGAAATGAAATGAAATAAAATAAAAAAATTCAAAACTGAAAAAAATGTTTATTAAAACAAGACATTTTGATGTAGAACAGTTTAAATAATACTTTCTTCAAACAATCTTTGTTTATTTTTTAATGGTGGGATGCAGCATAATTATGCTTTTCAAAACCTAAAATGCGTTGTTTTTGCAACAGAGCTTCGTTAAAGGTCTAGTGACAGTGAAATGAAATCATTTACTCACCCTCTACTTGTTTCAAACCAGTATGAGCTTCCTTCTTCTGCTAAACACAAAAGGATATTTTCTTTTCTGTTAGCCATTGACTTCCATTTTCCCCCATACTATGTAAGTCAAATGCTACTGACAATAAACTTGTGTAGGATTGGAACAACTTGTGAGTGAGTAAATTTACATTTTTTGCATGAACTATCCCTTTAATGTTAAACCTGAGTAATCATATCACGTAGCAAGATCGTGTTACAGAAATGACTTATCCAGATATCAAAGACATTGCTGACGAATCATTCTAAGAAGGAGAGAGGGTTTGTGGGAATGAATGAGTCTATAGAGGTTGGCTGACAGCTGTCATACTTCACTGTGTCTAAGAGCTCTCCTGCCCTTCATCACTGGAACACGGCTGCTTGATTTCATCACTATATATGTGTGTGTGTGTGTGTGTGTGAGAGTGATGGGTAACACCTGAGGGCCGCACACACCCCAACCGCCACAAACAATTACGAAAACACGAGAAGATGCAAGATCAGACAAGCATGGAGACATACCTAATCAAAGAGCATCTGACTCAAGAATCCCCGAACTGACATATATATTTCACACTCTCATCTCAGAATCAGTTTCACTGGGCCTCTCAGTGCGCTCTCTTATGGTCGGAGTCATTTGCGGCGTTCCATATTCAGATGTTTACGGACATGTGGCTTTGCTCTGGGACTAAATGCTGGACAGGAATTCAGGGAGCATGAGCACAGAGCAGAGACTTACGGCTTTAGTTTCAGGTTCACTGAAGGGCACAATACATTAACTCACTGCTATTTCTGTATACCCAAATGAAAACCATTGAGTTACTAAAAACAGTTAATGCAAGAAAATGAAAAACTGTAACTAAAGTACAAGCAATGATTGAAAACCAGCAATAATAAGCAATTCAAATTCCTGTGATCAGTGATTTTCACATGAGGGTTTATTAAAAGATAAAGTAAAATAAACTTTCACTTTTTTTAATGTTAGTCCACCAGATTTTGTCTTCATGTTATATATTCTTTACATGTTGTGTTTTTTTTTTTCAATCACTTCCTTAAATGTAATTACTAAAAATGTAAAATTTGCATTGTATGCAATCTATCTAAACTAAAATTCAAAATTAACATACACCATACATAAGTAGTGGTGTCAAGCGATTAATTGCATCCAAAATAAGTTTTTGTTCAGATAATATAAATGTGTGTAAATATACACACACAAACAGTATATATTGTGAAAAATTTTCCATGTATATATTTATATTAATATAATATACACATTTAAATATATTTAACATACAAACATAGCATATTTGTCTTAAATATATGCATGCATGTGTGTATATTTATATGCACAAAATAAACACACACAACACACGCACGTTATGTAAACAAAAACCTTTATTTTGGATGTGATTAATTTAATTAAGCACAAATTTAAAGCATATTTGTTTTAAATTAAAGCAAATTTGGAAAAGCAAAACTGAAATAATAATAACACACCTCAGTTGTGGTATTGAAGGTGGAGAGAGCTGGTTATTCACTCCCATCATATCCAGCGCTCTCTCCAGCAAGGTTTGTCTGCCAGATTGAAAATCTTTAATATATCTAAATATAAACACACACATATACACAAACTATCAAAATCAGTAAACCATTAAATGAAAAGCAAGTGTGTTAAGCTAATACCCTTTGTGTGTGTGTGTGTGTGTGTGTGTTAGAGAGAGTCTTTGATAATCTGGAGAAAGTTCAGGCAGCCTTTCATTACGCTTAGACTCTTCAGAGGAGAGCTATAATCAAAGCATCAGATGTCTCGTATTTCCTTCAGCGTGCAGCAGTACAGCTCTGACATTAGTTTGTGAACTCACTGAACTGAACTCCTCTATGCCACTTGTCTCTGTAGCTCAGTGTAAGATGCTTTTCAGGTGCGAGAGGTGGAAAATCACTGGCTTGACATTGACTTCTCAGGATCTCTCACTCTCTCCCACCCTCCCTCGCTTCTCCTTGTCCTCTGTGTGAGTCTCTTTCGCTGGCTCAGTGGGAAATGCGTGGTTTTATTTGTTTTCTTAAAGCAGGTTTTTCTGGAGAGGTGGGCCGGGGTAAAAGAGGGTGTGTGTCCAGATCTACACAGTTAATAACTAATGAAACGTAGCAAAGCTTCTGACTTAAATAAGTATTTCATTTATTTCAGAATACAAACACATAAGTCTAATTTAATTTAGTAAGTCAGTTCATTTTCTTAGTTAATTCTAAATAACGCGTTTAAATAACCTGTGTACTTCCCTGCAAACTTAGTAGAACAATTAAATATTAGTTACATTTTTTGATTCAGTTAAATAATCAATTACTTTTCAAATCTATTCAAAAAATACAAAATAATAAAAAAGTTTAGACAATTTGATGAGATAGATAGATAGATGAATAGATAGATATTCAGGTCTGATTTATTTTGTATATAGTGTACAATTATGTAAAAATGTGTATGTGTGTATATTTACACACACGCACACATATACACATTTGTATATTTTGTTTTGAATTCAATCTTAATTAGTTTTAGTTTTAACAATTGTGTTTTTGTCACTTTTATTATTTTTGTTAGTTTTTAGTAAGTTTTAAATTTTAGTTATACTTATTAAATACAAATTAGATTTTTTTTGTACTTAACAATAGTAACCCTATATAAACAAACACACACACACACACGCATATATATATATATATATATATATTTAACATTTTAAAGTAGCTCCAGTTCCAAAGTAACTTTAACGCTAGTGTAACACTCTTACATCACTTTAGAGGTATCCCACAGTCCTCTGCCACACACTGCCAGCTCACATGGTAGCATTTCCCTCGCACTTTTGCACAACCTCTCAATGCAACACCCTGTGAGTTAAAGTGTGTGTGTGTGTGTTTGCGCGTGTACCTGGCTTGTAGAAAGGGCACATTGGCAGCGCCAGGCAGATCCAGTGGAAACTTCCTGTTTGAGCGCTGAGGGCATTTGACACTGCACCCATTCAGCCCCTCAATCTCACCCTGCCCTGCACCGGGGCCATTCATATGCACCTCTACTGGATACTCCCTAGAGATCAAAAGAAGTCGCATGATTAACTACACTAGAAAAAGACATAATATAATTTCAGTTAGTCCATTGTTAAATGGGTCATGTTTTTTTTATTTTGCACTATTCCCTGATTTTTACATCAAAGACATAAGCTATTCTGTTTTTAACCCCTCTTATCAGAACGCTCTATTTGAACAGTCATGGAGGATTGTAGACTCAGAAGTGAATGTCCACTGCTGTGATTGGCTAATAGTTGTGTGTTTGACAGCCTACATCCTTCACAGATAGACCCTGCTGTAAATTTGGTTAAACTTGCATAAACCGTACATATCAAACGATCTGTAATAACTGACAAAGCAATAGTGATCATGTAATAGTTACTTACACTTGTGTCGCGAAATATCGGTTTTAATATTTTAGTTTTAATATTTCTAAAAATCCCAGACCGAATGCCTTGTTTGTAAATGCATGTGTGGTAAAGTGAAGCAAAAAAAGGCCTAAGTTCTTACTGACGTGGTCTGGATCAAATAAAGTTTGATCTTTCCTAATGTTGGGATCAGACGGAAGGCGATGCAAAGACTTGTTCGTGCATCTCGTCTTTGGAGCATCTTTATCATTTGATTTCTGCACAGAGCATAGACCTGCATTAGCTTTCCTCTCTATTTACCCCAAATGCATGAATCGGTGGGCGGGGCTAAACAGGCAGCGATATAGAAGCAGGTGTTGATGTTCATCTGTGGAGGCGGTGCTTATCCACACTATTACATCATAGAGAACATTCTAAAAGCTGTTTTTTAGGCAGACTGCCTGCAATAAGCTGTTTTTAGACTAATGAGAAAGTTACAGGATGTTTTAGTACAAGTACAGTGGCACCATCTTAAGCCTATATGTTAAAATTCCAAGGGATTTTCACTCAATCGACTATGAGCATAAACAAAGTATTAAAATTATGTTAAATAGTAAAGGCACTGATTGTTTTGTGGGATGATGCAATATAATAGAGTCATGCTTAGCACAGGGACAACATCATCGCACTGGCTTGACCTTTTTAGTAGCTTAGGTTATTAAAATGAAGTGTAAACGCGCGTTTTTATGAGAATGAACGAGCTCATAATTGATGTGCGGCTGTTAGCGAAATCATGGAAAAGTTGCTTCAGCTCTTACAGCTCGGAAAAGTTGATTTGGTCTCTTGCGCACTCGCCGCTTTCTCTTTCTCTTCCTCTCATTGACACGGGATCAATTTTACTGCAGCAGCACTAAATCAAGTCCTGTGCTTTGAGAGACAGACAAGAGATCCGTCAAGACGAGCAGCAGCGCGTCGAAGCGGGGACAGACGCACAAGGACACCTTTATCAGCAGCGCGCGCGCGTGTGTGAATACGTGTATGCGACGGCTAAAAAGAGGCATTAACTGTCTGAGAGCTGGCACGCAGTTTGGTGTTTACTGAGCAAACACAGACAGACGCACGCGCACGAAGTAACGCAGCACTCAGCTGGACTCAGCGCAGCAGCAGGCATGAGTCATCATCATCATCTTCATCGCCTGACGGGCCCACACTGTAATGGACGGATGATAGGAACGATAAGGATACACTTCCTGTGTATAAGCACACATTTTCCTTGAACTTCAGCGTGATGTGATTAGGACCAGATTCTATTAGGACTTAAAAACAAACAAATGTACTTCTTATAGATTCGAACAGCAGACTAGCATAGAATAGCATGGTTATAATACACTAATATAATATATTTATCAATCTTGCTTTAAATAGATTGTAATTTAGATAATACAAAATAAATTGCAATTTTAATACATTAATACCTTTATTTTTCAATTATTCCTTTACTTCAGTCTTCTTCAGTATATCACAGATCCATCAGAAATCATTCTAATATCCTGGTCATCAAGAAATATTTCTTATTAATATAAATGTTGGATACAGTTTTTGCAGCTTAATATTTTTATGAATCAATGACACTAAACCATTTAAAAGTTTTCTAAAATAAAAGATTACGGGTTTTTTTTTTTTTTTACTATTTTTTATATTCAGCAAGGACACATTAAATTGTCTTTTATATCATTCAAAAGATTTCTATTCTGGGAAAAACGTTTTTATTTATTTATTTATTTATTCCTTCCTATTCAGCAAAAAATATTGATTAAAAGACTGAATAATAAGAAGCTAATAATAATAATAATAATGATACTATTAATAAACCACAATATAAAAGCATCGTATAGCATAAGAATCATGTGACACTGAATACTGGAGTAATGATGCTGAAAATTCAGCTTTGCATCAAAATAATTCACATTTACCATTATTCTTTATAACCATATTACATGCGTGTTAATATATATAATAGTATATAATATAAATGTTAATGCATATCTCATGCAAACAGAAGTGCAGACTGATTAAAATCTAATTTGAGAAAATTTTACTCAGTCTGTTTATTTCCTTGTGGAGGTCTCCAGTAAGGAAATCAAATTTATTTTTTGAGTTAAACTTCAGCCCTTTGAGTGTGCTAATCTTCCTCTCTGAGCTCATATAAATGGATGATAAATCTCAGCATGAGGACAGATGGAGGAAAGGATGAGAGAGGCAAGGCTTTGGCTTCCTTCAATAATTCATCTCACGCTTATAAGAGCTCGTCTGAGAGCTTCTGAGGTCGTCGCGGTCACAGGGTCAAATCACAACCTGAGTGACCGAGAATCAATCTCCTAAAAAGCAGCAGCGAACTTTCAGTGAGACATTAGTGGGTGTTTCTTCAACTATGTGGGCACAGGTTCATTTTTATGCAAACTTACTCGAACTTTCAATAACACTTTCGGTGTTCAATTTTGAAAGTATATCATACTGTATTATAATAAAAATAGCAAATAAAAATTATATGAATAAAATTAGAAAAATAAAAAGAGGCAAAACAGGTTTTGTTTATCTGAAGAAAAAAAATATTTGGTTCACATTTATAATATATAATATAATCATTTATATTTAAAAAAAAATGTGTAATATAAAATAAAATATATAATATATATATATTTGTGCTGTCAAATGTTTAATTGAGATTAATTGCATCCAAAATAAAAGTTATCATTTACATAATATATATATATATATATATATATATATGTACTTTCTATATTTATTATGTATGTATAAATATACACACATACAGTATTTAGAAAATATGTACATGTATTTACATGCATATATTTATATTCATATAATTTATATTATATATACGTATATTTAATATATAAATATAACATTTTTTCTGAAATATATAAATGCAAGTCTTGAAAATAAAAGCATTTATTTATTAAATATTCAATATAATTTGAAATAGCTATCTACTGAAAATAGCCTCAGCAACACAAAAATGTTTAAATGTAATTTCCATCAATGTCTTTTGTATCATTTGAGATTTTGTGTAAATTACACTTATGATTTTTATAGCAGAAATTCTGTTTGCAATTCATTTATTTTCAAGGATGAACATTATTAATAGACAAATCAAGTAAATTAAGAGTGTGAAATTATTTTCAAGAGTTTACTTCCTAAATTTCCACAGGGCCAAAAGTGCCAATATATTTAAGCAACATTCCGGCGCTCTCTCTGGTGGGCAAACAGAAGCTTTGAATGTGTGATTATTAATGCTTTGCTCCCGGTGCTGTTTATGTTTGCTTCTTACGGTGCTTTGCGTTCTCTCTATTTCAGGAAAGCCTGAACGTGGCGAAAATAAATGTACCGCACACAAACACGAACGTACCTCAGACACACTCACACATATCTGCTCTCAACGCTCTGCTGTAGTGTATCGACTTGACAAAATGTTACAATTACCGCAGGCTACTGCCAGCTGTGTTTTACTGTGTGATTTGAATCTCATTAAAGGTGCGTGCAGTCATTTTTTTCCTCATTAAAATGTAACACGTAAAGTAATTAAGGATACTTAAATATGGAAATATGGTTGAAATCATACCAGTAGTAGCCTAATAAAAGCTGCTTAATTTAACGTGAACATTTTGAGATCACATGACCAGCCGAATACTCTTTATTTAACATAATCGCATATCAAATAATTCTGTACTTATGGATTTTGCTGCTGAATGCAAATATGTCTGTTTTTCTTTCCCACAAACCTCTGCCAGTTTCAGTGGGCATCTGTGTGTGTGTGTCGTTCTGTGTTATTGTAATGTGAATGCATTCCAGCTATCTAATTGCGGTGGAGAGCAGCTAGCTGTGTTGGTGTGCTGGGAATAAATTAGCTCAGGGCGTCTACAGACTGACAGAGAACCATGTGAACGTGTGTTTTTGTCTGAGAGAGATACTAAGGGAGGGAGAGATAGAGAGAAACAAAGAAAGATTGGCTGAGAGACAACCATATATCTTAGCATCGTTGTCTGCTCTGTGATAACGAGGTGAAAGTGTGTGTTGAAGATTGATGCTGGATCTGTGTGAGCACTGGAGAGAAACAGGCGGGAGTAGAGAACAAAACCTGTGGACGGCAGCCTCAGTTAGGATACAGTGCTGAGTCTGGGTCTGTTCACACACAGTGAAGTTATAAGCAGAGTGACTCACTTAAATATTCTCAACTCAATGTTTTTTTTATAGCCATTATTTTAGAGAGGAGAGAGGAGTGGTGGATAACACGATTTTATATTTGCACAACATTGCCGCAATAAAAACATTGAAAATTTTGAAAACGAATCAATATGAATAATAGTGCTGCCAAATGATTAATTGCATCCAAAATAAAGGTTTTTGGTTTAAATAAATGTAAATATTTTGTACTGTATGCATGTATATGTTCAGTAAATATGCACAGTTCGCACACATGTTATGTAAACAAAAACTTTTATTTGGGATCGCTATTAATCATATGGCAGCATTAATTAATATATAATGAAATATAAAGTTCAAATAATTGTACATGCACAACACTGCTGCGATTTACTTTAATATTTAAAAAAATATCAATTTGTAAAATAATTAAAAACTTAACAAAAAATATATTTACTCATATATATATAAGTTACTATATATGCACAACATGACAACGTTTTATTTATAAGCATTTAAAGCTATATTTTGATCAGTTAATCTATATGAAACAAATGTATATACCTGACTCAGTTCCACATTAGATGCACAACACTGCTGCACTGCGATAAAATGTTTAATAGTTCAATAGAAATATATTGTAAGAAACGTTTATACTTTAGATGCAATAAAGTGAATAGCAGCTAATTGGTCATAATATACAAGTTACTCTTTAATGACAACCTTGGTAATATATATATTGGTTGTTAAGTGTATATATATATATATATATATATATATATATATATATATTCAGTACTATCATTTTGATCACAGACATTATTCATAGATTTGTGACAACAGAAAAGGAGCTTGACTTCAGGTATTTGTTAATAAAGACTTCTGTAAGCTGTTTGAGAGTCACATCTTGTTGGTAAATATGACTTTCTCTCCCAAACACAGACTGAACGTAGCGGTGGTCATTGACATGTGTAGCTGTTGTTAGCCCTCTCAACACACAGCTCACGATCACACACAAACACACGCACTCTGTGCTTTGAACCGGCCTTGTGGATGTACGGTTGTGGAGATGCCATGGTCGATTGCTTTACAGATCAGAGAGAGAGGAGAAGAGAGAGGAAGGCATGAAAAATAGCAGAAAACAGGTTTGAAGAAAATGGACCTGCAGAGGTTTTTCAGTGAAAGAGAAAAGTGGCTAAACCAGGAGCCATCCAACCTTAATTTGCTTCACATTTACCGCTCTTCACCTCCTTTTTTACCTCTTGCGACCCTATTTCTCCTATCTCTACCCCTGCATAATGGAGTTCAGGGCAGATAGCGGGAAAATCCGCTCGAGTTTTTATATCAAGGTTTTCTATTACCAAAGTCCTGACGTGTCTGCAGGAACTGGAGTGGACACTATATATCATTAGCTATACATGTATAAAGAGACTGCGCTTCCCAGAAAAGCTTTCATCGTTTTGAATGGCTCTGCCAAACACAGACACTTTCCTGCTTCTGATGAGGCTCAGTGTGTAGTTTTAACAATTTCACAGAGCTACCGAGTGGAAGAGAGAGTTAATTCCATTATGATTATTCATTGCAATTAATTCTTTCATGCTGTCTGTATCCTAAACTTTTGAAATTTAAAGGAATAGCTCATGCAAAATCGTCCTCATTTACTCACCCTCATGTCGTTCTATGACTTTCTTCTATCTGTGGAAGATTAATGTTAGTTAAAAAGTTTAAAAATAACGAAAAGCACCATAAAAGTACAATAACAGGATTTGTGATATATTTAAATTTAAAGGGGTCATACAAACCCAGTTTTCCACAAGCTAATATGATTATTTAGGGTCTTAATGGAAAGTTTGTAATATAGTTTGTTTTAAAATTTCTCAAAGATAGTTTTAAAAATGCTAATTTTCCCCTGTCATAAACAGCTCTTTTGAAATCACTCTATTCTGTGTACTTCCCCTGACTTCGCCCCTCTTTTCCAGACGCTCCCAGAGGGTATTTTTTTAGCCGTAAACATAGTGAAACTTACTAATTAGCACATTATTAAGAAAGGTGATTTGCAAAGATTCATTATTAAAAGACATTATACTCACTGCTTCTGTAGGTGAGGCTGGATCATGAATGATTCGCCCGAACATAAACACATTCTGGTTGATGAAGGGGGCGTTTCCCTTCGGAACCAAACGTAACGTTAATCTTCTGCCTTGAGTCAGTCAGATGTCGGGAGTAAATCACTACTGCTATGTTCATTAATTCATTCAACAACAAAACACCTCAATCTCTTCAGTGACACGCTGCTGTAAATCAACTATTGTGGGTGTGGCCTCTGTCTGTGTGACGTCACACCGACATGCATTTGAGAATGGCTTGATTTCAGAAGGGGCAACTTATTTTTATTAAATAAAAAAAAAAAACTACCTGTGGATCTTTATCATTGTATGGCAGTTGTGTACACACACTCCCAACACATATTTCAGTCCAAACAGCTTGAAAAAGTGCATGTAGGACAGCATGACCCCTTTAAGGGATTAGCACGGAAAATTACCAAATTTTAATTTTTGCGTGAACTGTCCCTTTAAGAATAAATGTCTACACAACATAATCTTGCATGCTGTATCTGCAAAAACATGCGTTCAGCTTGCATATTAATTTATTAGTCCTAAAAGATAATGCCATGGCTCTTTATTCAAGGAATCTTAGAACCTGTCGGAGATACCAGCCACAAACTCTTGGAAAATTCCACTGGAATAGAGCGCTTAGACTGATGAGAGTGGGAGTATATAAAAGAGAGTGAAAGAGGCTGAGACACACACACACACACACACACACAGAGAGACAGAGTACGTGGGTGGCTGTAGGTTTGAATAATGATTCTGGAGAAGTGTACAGTGCTGTTCTCTTTGTAAATGTTAGATTACATCCAACATGAAGGAACTTGATGAAACCGAGTGAAACCAGAGCTAGAGATATCGATTTCAACTACTAAAGATATCTCAAATGGAAAAAGTTCACACAAAAAGATAGATAGATAGATAGATAGATAGAATTTCCAGTATTCCAGTCCATGTCTAAATTACTAGAAAATCTCCTGCACATATGCTAAATACTGCATTTTTAGTCATAAATTCACCACTGACCTGTAAGACTGACCTTTCACTTTTGGCCCCTATTGAGCAGATTGAGGGAAGGGTCAACACAGCTCAGCAAGATTCCACTTTCACTGCCTCCGGCCTTCAGCAGTATTTTCACAAGTCTTGGGTTTGTTTGATGTGGTGAGATGGTGTGGGTTCACTGCTTTTGTTACAGAGTGGAAGACGTTCAGGATTTTAAGAGCACTTTTTAATAGGATAAACACCACAAAATAGCACTGCTCGCTGGAAGACTTACAAGAGAGACTTCTTACAAGAGAGTCTTCTTCAAGACTGCAAGAGAATTTGACATTAATGTGATGCTAACCTCAAAAAAGCATGCACAAATATTGGGTAAACATTCAATTGTAATCCAATTAATCTCTTATGGAAAGTATTTTTAGAATATTTAAACCTGATGAAGTTGATGAAGATGCACAAAAATGGTGAAATAAAATGTTATTTTATATAATATTTAGAAAAATAAATACCTTCCTGTAAAGTTATGTTAGTCTAATTAAACTCACCTCGTATTTGGAATGATAGGATGTTGCAGTAAACTTACAGGGGTAAAAATAAAACTGGCAGGATGGAGGATCTCTGGGAGCAGAACTAAGTGTCCCTGCTGTAGAGGATTTAAGCTAAGATTTTAATAATATTGTCTGGTGCAAAACTTTTCCCTTTATTGCAGCCTGCTGATTTACAATCTTTACAGAGCTTTAAAAGCCATGCTGGTAATGAGTCTTTACATTTATATTCACATTATACAGACACTTTTATCTAAAGCCACTTATATTGCACTGAATTCTGTGTTTTTATCTGTTCATGCATTCCCTGAGAATCAAACACATGATCTTGATATTGCTATTGTCCATACCTGTTCCTGGAGGGCCATTGGCCACTCAAGTCTGAGATTTTCAGACTCACTAGAAACTTTCAGCCAAGTGTGTTGGACCTGGTTGTTAAACTCCCCAGGGCATTGAACCTCCGGGAGCAGACCTGGATGCCCCAGAGCTACGCTCTATCATTCTACCTACTTAATCCGTTTTCTCATTATTACAATCACCTTTTCTTCTCTTTCTCAGGCCGAGTTTTCTGCAGCGGCGGTGTTGCATCAGGCCCGGCGGGATCAGGTGGCAGACACCTGTCGTGCCTACAGTGCGTCCAGCCGCAAGCGGCGAGTCCTGACCCCCAGCGACCTCAAGCACCTGGTGGTGGACGAGGAGCACGAGCTCATCTACTGCTACGTCCCTAAAGTGGCCTGCACCAACTGGAAGCGGGTCATGATGGTGCTGAACGGCCGGGGCAAGTACACCGATCCCATGGAGATCCCGTCCAACGAGGCCCACGTGCCCTCCAACCTCAAGACCCTCAACCAGTACAGCATTCCCGACATCAACCACCGGCTCAAGAACTACCTCAAGTTCCTCTTCGTACGCGAGCCCTTCGAGCGGTTGGTGTCGGCCTACCGTAACAAGTTCACACTCCGGTACAACACCTCGTTTCACAAACGCTACGGGACGAAGATCGTGCGGCGGTACCGCAAGAACGCAACCACCGAGGCGCTGCAGAGCGGCGCCGATGTAAAGTTCCAAGAGTTCGCCGAGTACCTGGTGGACCCGGGCACTCAGAGAGAAGCTCCGCTCAACGAACACTGGCAGACGGTCTACTCGCTCTGCCACCCCTGCCACATCCACTACGACCTGGTGGGCAAGTACGAGACTCTGGAGGAGGACGCCAACTACGTGCTCAAACTGGCAGGGGTGGGCGACTCCTTGCGGTTCCCAACGTACGCAAAATCCACTCGTACCACCGACCAAATGACAGCCATGTTTTTCAACAACATCAGCTCTCAGCAGCAAAGCCAGCTCTACCAACTCTACAAACTGGACTTCCTGATGTTCAACTATTCTATTCCCAACTACCTAAAACTGCAGTAGACACACGTACGCAGCTGCGCACGAGTTCCGAGCTTGTTCAACAAGGTTGAGCAATGGGAGAAGGGCCGTTGCTGAAAGACACAGACGGGGGGGAATCAACCGAGCACTCAAATGTAAAATTGTATTTATATCCGCAGGGACGGTTGGTTTATTTCAAGATGAGATTAAGGAACTATCGGTCAACTGCAAATGCGGACCACTTTGAAAGTCTGATGTATTTGCCCATCGAATTGTACATTTTCAGTGTAAAGGCTCCTGTTCCAGACATCAAAAGCAATATGACAGATTCTGAGCTATACCTGCTCAAACGGTTTATCTATTAATATACTCCGCCAGCTGCCGCCGCCATTATTGAAGCTTCACAGAAAGGAGCGCCTAGACTAATAATAAGACTCGAGATACAATCAGACTTGTTCTGACTTCAATTCCCCACTTCTAATTACGTGTTCCCTTTGGAAGTTCCCTCGCTTCTCTCCCATACTCAGTCGGCCTTTGTGTGTGCGTATCCATTCAGTGCATATTTAAAAGTGCACACTAAAAAAAGAAGACACAAAAAAGAGATGATGGAAGGGGGCATGTCCAAATGTGATTGACAGGCAGGGGCTCTGCCCACTGGGTCAGTCAGGGAGCATCTGTAGCAGTCAGGAGGATCAGAGGTCACTGCGGGTTGGCCTCAAGCACACTGTTCCCACAACCCCTCCTCCCTCGGTTGGTCTTCTTAAAGTAGGATTTTGGGTGTTTTGTTTTATTTTGTATTTGTTTGTAAAGGAAGAAGTTGCTGCGAGCAGCACGTTATAATACTATTTGAATTACTGTGTGAAATAGAGACGAGAAAGACTTAATATTTCGTTTCCAGGAAAGGAAATCAGCTTAGAGCTAGAGACTTTCTGAGGTTTAATTGTCACGATTGGTTCATATTTCTACTTGCCTCATATGCAGAACACTGTTGCTGGGATACCTCACTGGTTGTTTTGTGACGGGTGTACGGAAACGGGCAGGACTTTGTTTTCTGAGCTGTTCTCATGGGAAAGTTTCACACAGAGTTGTGCACGTTTGAGAGAAACCGAGAGAAAATGCAGGCAAATCTGTTTCATCCATTAGATGATTTAAACGTCTTTCCCAATTTGAGCTCAAAGGAACACCCTTTAATTTAGCAAGCGGTCTTTTATGACCCTAATTTGCTTTGACTGTGCACAAAAATGATGAAAATTGCTTATTTATGTGCGCGATGGCCACAAGTGGGTGCGTCCTAGTGCTTTATCGCAATGGCTTTGTCAGCAGCAGATCTCGACTCTGGCTTAAGGCTTCTGTTAGCTCCTACATCTCTCTGCTTTTTAGGAAAAGTCCTGGGTTTATTTGGCCTGAACAAGTGAGCGCTGATTAGCAGGATTTTAAGTTCTGTAGAGCAGGGTCTTTAATGAAGACCACACACACACTTGTGGCAGCACCCTAGTGATTCAGAGGGGAAAACGTGGCAAAGAAATCATTTAAAACCAAGCCACGTTATCATCCTCTCTACGCGGAACAGCTATTCCTTTCTCACGCTGCTTTTTTAAAAATCTCTAAAAGGTTAAAATTATGGTAACTGACTGACCGGTTAAGTCAAAGATTCAAGATTCCGGTTGATAAATTTAGCATGTGCTATCTTTCACAAAGACACATAAAACCTTTAATTATCATTAGATTGTCTGTTCAAATCTCTGCTCACCTCTTCGCCAGAACAGGAAATGAATCTGAAGCGAAGCGACTTTATTTTTGAATCATCAGCTCAGAAAACAAAGTAGGCCTGAATGGTTTCTCTGTTTATTTCATTTGTTCTGTAACAACAAACACGGTACAGCCTCATTAGCGCCCACGCGACAGCCACGCTAATACACGCATTAGCGCCCACATTAGCAGGCACAGTGCCTTTCAAACTGTCACTCTATCACATGTAGTACAGCTCACTCACGTTGCATGCGGCGTTTTTCATTTTTAGAGACACAAAACATGATTTGCTTTGTTTATGATTCATGTTTCCAGCACTTCCTCAGCTGGAGGTTTTATCACATTTAGCAAACTTAGCTAATGTTCCACACTGTAGTACAGAACAGCTAGGCTCACCATCCGCTTACCTGTTACTCTATGTGCCTGTTTAATAATCATTGGTTCAGCGTTTCCGCATTTGTTTTCGGTGCGTGTCGGCTCGCTTTCTTGAGCTCTTAAACTATCCGCAGTTTAATTTATTTATTTATTCCTCCTCTGTATTCAGGATGGACTCTGCCGGGTCACTGGGTCGGACCCTCGCACTGTAAATGGAAAAAATACAAACCAAGTGAACTGTCGGATCAATGCGCTCCCTGGAGAATGCGCTTACACTCTCTCTCTCTATCTCTCTCTCCTCCGTTTTCTCAATAAAGCTGAAACTGAAACCCTTAGCGGCCAATTTGTCACTGTCTGTGTCTCCACATAATCATTAAACTTGAGTGAAAATGTTGTCAGTTGTTAAAGGGATCTTCTTAACACAGCTGTTCCTCCTCATTTGGCGTGGCTTCCAACACTTTATGCTAAGATGATCTATAGGAAAACATCAAATCGTCTTCAGATCCTGCACCCCACAGTCTTTCTCACAGCTTCTTATAGGGGATTTGTTCAACTACAGTCTTCCTTAAATCCTGAGGGGGTTTTATGGGCTTTATTCAAAATAAGTAGAGGCTGAACGTGATCCCTCACCTTTGGATAAACAACTTCTAGGTTTGCCTGTGAGCTTACTGTGGAGTTTGAAACTCTATTGTAGATCAGTGGGTATAGAGCGTGAGACGGCTTTAGAAGAAAACATGAAAACGAGTCATGCATATCAGTGGGAATGATAAGGAATTTAATACTTTTGGTTCTTGAACATACCTATTAATTATCACTTTGAGGTAATGTAATGCAATTCCATTGCCAAAAGAGTGTCTAAAAACATTTTAAAGTTGGCATAAATGCAATACTATTAACTATCATGCAAGCAACAACAAACTAATTTCCATAAATTATTACTGACAAAACTGTACTGATAAGGCGTAGTTATGTGACTCAGTTTCACTTACCGTGCAAAGTTCAAAAATGGACTCAAGATGAAGACACTATGTTTATAATTCCTCAAAAAAGAGCTGAGTCATAAGAGTCACTGCTAAGGAATACATTGGTTGTGGTTTATGTTTATGATTCATAAAAAATTGGCTCATAAGACTCATTCAGGAAACGGAATCCAGTGGTTATGATTTCCGTTTATGATGCATTAAAAAGAACTTACTCATCATTATTCAGGTAAGAGGAATACACTGGTTGAGATTTACTTTTATGATTAACGAAACTTATGATCAAGTCATGAGTGTTTGGCTTTAGGAAATATGGTTGCAGTATGATTCATTAAAAAGTATCAACTCTTCACTGACTGGCCGCTAGAGGCTAGCTGCAAAAGGGAGTAAATCCCATAGACTCCCTGCACTAAAATGCCCAACTTTACAGCTTGGTTCCAAAACGTTTTTGGGTCTATATAGCTAATTTTGCCCTTCATGACAACTGTGAGGGGGGTGCATAATTAAGGGTGCGACAACTTGAGTGACAGATCCGCCTACTTTGAGCTTCGAAAAGGCTCTTCAGAAACCAGCGGGTGACATCACGGTCTCTACGTCCATGTTTTTAACAGTCTATAGTTGTGCTGTATATCTATAATTCAATTAACTAATCGGACAAGGTTAATCACCTATATTCAATAGAATCAATAGAGGCTGTGCAGTGAATCGTAGTTCAGAAAAAAAAATATTATACTGCTTTGAGGAAAGAATGTGAGAACTGTCAATGGATAAAATGTCATTAGGTTCAGTTCTGAATTGATTCGGAAAAGAGGCGGAAATAAAAAGGACTTGCCAAGTTAGAGGCTTAAATAGTTTCATTTGAGGTACACACTGCAACCATAAAATGCGGTGAACATATGTAAGCTATGCAGAAGCCTGACTTTGTTTCCGTCTTTGAAATTCTTTAGAATACAATTATCTTGGAAATATAAAGTCTTGTGTTTTGGATTGACACTTAAGGTTTTTCCATCAACTATTTTAGATTAATTCTAAACGTCATGTAAAAACAAATTGAAAAGTGTTTGTCTGTTAGCTTACATATTGGTCAACAATGCTTTCTAAGACGTTGTAATAAACCTCAATGCGAACAAGACTTCTACTTCAAATGTGTGGTTTTTGCGAGACTAGATTTTCCCCATCGTTACTATATCAAAGAACCCAGTTATTAACCCTCTTAGCAAGGCCACGTTTTTGAGTCTCTGACAATATGGCTGACCTTGCGGTGCTTGCAGGGCCTCCCAGGTCTTGTGGTGGGCCCAGATGTGTTTGGTTATACGAGCGCCCCGCTATATCCCAGCGAGATTTGAAGTGGGACCTTTGAAGATTTGATGCAAGAGGAAACGCAAAAGCGTGCCAAGCTTTTGTGCCACATAGGTGCAACAGATCTGCATTACAGGCTGCCAGAGAAATGTGTGTCACTCCACTGTGAAGAAAGATTCATGTACAGTCTCTGCGCTTCAGTAGCGGGTTGTCACTTTAGTGTCAAAAGCGAGACTGCAGCCAAAACCTAACTTCGCACTGAACATCCTGAGCTTTTCCTTGCTGAATGTGCAAATCTCATGCTACCGCACCTGCTATGGTTGTCTCCGCTCCACCCTCCACCATAACCTCTCAACAGCACTCAGAATCCACCGATTCATTTACCGCTAAGGCGAAGTTCATCCTCTGAATTAGGTCGTCCAGCCACATCAAACTTAGTATTGCGATTGGGTTTTCTCAGCGAACATGTGCAGGGTCGAGCTGGCAGTAGCTCTCTGTCATTATCCAACGTATGAAACGATGATGTTTGTGGGAAGTTATATGTTGTTCCCTTAGGGACCGCTACGGTGTTTACTGCTAATATGCAGGCGTAGCTGAAAACTGCTATAATTTGGTATAATCTCCAAGCTCTAAAACCCAACTCGCAAGATATTTCGACTGAAGTGTTCCTTAATTCCCAAGGATGAAATTGGTTGTGGTTCAATCACAGCTGAGAAGATTTTCCGTCCACCCATTTCCCTGAGAAGTGTTTCTTAGTGCTGTATACTTGATTAATCCATAGTAATCCATTTGCACAACAGCTGAACTCCTTCAACCCTTTGGCTTCAGCTTCAGTTGAGGAGGAATTTCACACCTGAATGGCAGAAACCACTCTCTGTTGGCATCTAAGCATGACAGCTTTTGCTGACATCTTTCTCTCGCATGGTTGAATTTAGCAAATGCTAACGATAAAGAGGAAGAGGGGGACGTAAACTTTTTTGAAACACAATACAAATTCGGCATCATTAACTCACTTCGATCTAAACCTCTCTGAATTGTTTTCTTCGGGAGAACACACAGATTTGATGTTTTTAAATCAAAAACCAAGTTGAACCCCATTGACTTTCATTGCATGAACAAAGGAGATATTTTTCAAAATATCTTCTTTTACACTCCACAATCAATATGAACTCATACAGGTTTGGAAAGACATGAGAATGAGCAAATGATAACATTTTTAGATGAACCAACCGATTTTAAATATCACTGGCATGCCACTTTGAACTTTTCAGGTCAAAAATGGAGCTGGATAAAATAAAAATGCTCGATAAATAGTCCAAATGGAGAACTAAATGTGACCACAGTGAGCACGCTGTAAAGTCCAGTTGCCCTCACAACTGATTGAAGTGGAGTTGTTGGACGAAGTCCTTTAGTCTAAACCATCATTTTGGCTTGTATTTAACTTTCATCTCTCATGCTCTTGCCAGAGGATGACTCCAAATCCCATTTTTAAGATGTACTCGATGATTAGGATGGCAGAGGTTGTAATGGAAGAGTGGGCGTTATGTCGACTTCAGTCTGACTTCATTACCATAGTTCAGTGCTGCTTATATTGTCATAAAAAGGCAAGGTTATGTTATATACAACAGTGAAAATGCCTTAGACAGCCCTAAGGGCATTCCGATTCTTATTAACAAACTCTGCTCAGCTCATACCAGCTTAAAAGAAAAATATAATCTAAAATATATTGAAACTGAATAGGACTGTCAAGGTTACATTTAAATTTATATAACTCATATTGGTTTGCTTCTGAGACGAAGCCATCATATGACTTTGATTAGTGCGTGAGTTACATGGACTGCTTTTTTGGTGCTTTATTGTCCAATATCCTTCATCCCAATCCTTATAACATTTCCTCAAATAGACCAATTTAGAGTAGACGTCACAGCTATGCCACTGGATTATTGCATTGAGATGCAAATGTTTATAGAATACTGTCATCACTTTAAGCTAAACGTAGATGCTTAAATGGCCAGACTATGGATGAAAACTGATGAATACTTTTTTAAAGCATAAATTTGATTTGAACAATAGGTCTACGTAAACATATTGTATTAGCCCTACAGCAACAGCATCAAATATTTCTTAAACCTATTGCGGTTAACATTTTATGCATTTTGTCTCACAACTATGACTTAGTTCTTGCAATTGCAGGTTTATCACCCGGTTTATCAGACAGGGCTAGTACTAGACTAAAATGTAAACCTGAGAAAGAAACTGATCTTAAAACATGCTTTTTTTAAATAAGATGCACACCAGTAATGCTTTTTTAAAAAGGCATGCTTATAAAAATGTACTTAAAATTTCTTAAATCGATTTTTAACTCGACAATAGCAAGAAAAAAGCCAGAAGTCAGGGATATAAACTCACGAGAGAACGGTGAGTTGTTTTTCCTTATATAATTATTTTATTCTGTTGGTTTTATAGACCACTACTTGAAATTTTATGAGACCAGATAGGCTCCTTCCACAAAAAAAACATAATTTGTCAATCATTTGTCTCTTTAAGAAACTGAGGCTGGTTATTTAAATAGGGTAGCTGTTTATTTTTCTAGTCAGAAATAGTCTACCAGGTCAAAACCTGATCCAAAATTTGCTATTCAAGCAAATAAACCATTCAGACAAGCTTGGACCAAATAGAGACCATGTAAAACCTTGACTTTTCCAGCAGGAAACAACAAAAACACACAAAAATCAAAGTCAGTTTTGAAAGTCATTGCTCTGATTAGCTCCACAAGAGCAGTAAATTGGCTTGATGACCTGTTTGTTGTTAGTGGCGAACATGAGGGACCAAGGTACAGAGGCTGTGGGCTGCATTTGGGGATTGGGTCTGCTTTAATAGAGTGCTAATATGCAACAGCATGGTCCCTCTGGCTTGATTTGGGGGCCGTTTATGAGCAGGCTCAAATTTCAGGGCCCCCAATCCACCACACCGCACAAATAACCCCATTAAACCCCGAAGACAGGAGAGTTCAACAACCATCATTAACAAGGCCTGTCTAGACTCCCAAACACTCACACAGAGGCCTTTTGTTTTCGACTGTCGACAATAATATACTAAAAAAAACATTGAGTGATAAGTGACGTCTGGAAAGTGTGTGTAATCTAGTCACATTCAATAGCCAATAATGAGCTTTGTAAAAGGTAATAAAACAAATAAGCTAATGTGCGAATAAAGTAATAGCAGGCCACCAAACTGCAAATCAAGTGACAAAACCGAGCTCCGCTAACGAGTTTTAAAAGCTCAGTTTGACAAAACTGCTGACAGGTGAGTAAAGCACAAATTTTAGGAGCACGCTATGAAGTCCCTGATGTATTTTTTTGGCAGTGCTCTTTGCAATCAAATAAAAACCCTTTATGGTTCACGCTTTATTGTTCTTACACAGCGAGCGAATACCTTCTGCTCAAATGTACATAAAGCTTTCTCATAAAAGCACAAGAGGTTTCTAAACCGATGAGAGGTTTTGCTGCATCCCTGCAGTTGGAAAGACATCATATACAGGTAATTACACTCGACAGAATTAAATTAAGGCCTCGGGAGTCCAAAGGACGAAAAAACTAAACATCAGACTGAGGAATATTGGACATAGATTTTTATTAAACCTTTATTAAACATTTTGAGTATCAAAAAAGCATGGCAAGAAAGAAACATCCCCCCCATTGGTGCCAGTAAAAACTTTTTATTCCCCCATAGAAAAATGCTGTTCATGGCACCTTAGGTACAACGTACAAAGATCTTTACACACATACATCTATATATAAGACTTCATTTAGAGTCACTATGTTGCACATTCTCCCCATTTCGTTTGGTTGCATACATGACCATTAAACACCTGCCGAAAAAAAAATTGACATTTCCAAATCGATACTCCGACGGTTTTGTTTCTCTTTAA
>JAUMHP010000044.1:4560849-4573686 GCA_032361065.1 Enteromius trimaculatus | reverse complement strand
GATAAAGAGAATATATTATTATATATATATATATATATATATATATATATATATACACAGTACAAAGACAAAAACCTGAATAAAAATGAGGAGGAAAAACAGCTGCCTGTTTAACTGAGACTTAAGTAAATCTGCGAATAGCTGTCATGTCAGTAAAGCTTCTGCAGTGAAATCTGTGTATACAGGCTTCTTTATTTTTTCACTGTCAGACTGGCAGCCATGAGTCACCAGTACCAACTCTGCTTTTGTCCCCCGCCTCTTTATCTCGCTCTTTCTTTCTCTCATACACCAACACGCACAGCCCTTCCCCTCTCTCTCTCCTGAGTAAACTAGAGTGGTGTCCAGAGCCGCAGTAACGATATGTCACGCCCAACAGTTCTGAGGGAAGACAAGCAAGTGAAGAGAGAGAGAGAGAGAGAGAGAGAAAGACAGGAGACAGAGGACAGAATGGGACGGGAAACACAGAGACTGACTAAACATACAGATTCTCTTCTCTTTTTACACCACCTGGTTTGTCACTGCTGAACTAAAACATCTGCTTTTGAAATAGAACACAATCAAATATCAAATACAATGGATATTGGTAAACAAAACAAATCAAGAAGAGAACAACACAATACGACTGCATAAACTACAATTGAACAGAACAGAAGAGCAGAAGGACTAAATAGACTGGAACATAATAGACGATGAAATAGAACAGAACAAAGCATGAATATAGAAAAATAGAACGTAATAACACAGAAAACAAATTCTAATCGAAAACAGGAAAGTTTGAATTTTTAGGGAAGGAAGGCACTGTCAAAACCATCAACCAACTGCTGGGGATTTGGGAATTGCTTTAAAAAGCTGTTGCCCAACTTGCCACTGCAGGAAAAATAGCCAGAAATGGTTCTTTTGGTTCAAAATGTTTTAGTATCTGAGAGCGGACAGTCAAGTCGAATGGACATTATTTAAAAAACGTATATACATTCAGTTCACAGGCAAACCGGAAATCTGAGTTACAATTATTACAAATCCATTACTCACACATTCTTGCACATAATGGCAATAACATTTCCCATCGTTAAAGAGCAGACCTGAGGGAGAATGATTATCTTTTAGCACAGCTCAGGCTTCTGCACAATTAGCCCCAACAAGGCCGCGTTTATGTTTAATGTAGAGGTTACCATTACGCCACGCTGTGCCACGTCCCTGTTGCAGTGCTGGAGAGACGCCATCTGTACGGAGGAGTGTGTGGGCAAGTGTCTGCGGCCAGGTCTAACATCTCTTCAATTTCTCACAAACACACAACAACATGACATTTTGGATATAGGGTGGGGTCATGAGAATTTTTTGACCTTTCCTGGAGCAATAAGGTCCAATTAATCCAATGCTTATTTTAGCTATGTCTGTCAGCAAAAAATGGAGATGATATGTAACCTCATTTCTGTCCAAGCAGCAGGATTAATTTATATGGACGGCTTAATCTGGGTCACAGATCTGATGTGACTTTGACTGGGTGTGCAGCAGGGCTCTATCATGGGCCCAATTGGTTTTCGGTAAGTACACTGACGGGCAAAACAAACCATTTTTAATCTGTTTGTAACAAGGTCTGTATAATTATTAGGCTGGATATAGGTTTATTCGATTCCCGTCGGACAAGGATTTTTTTGCAAAACATTTCTGTTCAAAAACACAGAACTACTTTAAACTTAAGTTTTAAAAAGCAGAAAGTCTATCAAAAAAAGAGCATGAGATGCAATGTAATACCCAAAAAGATATGTGTGTACGTGCTGTAGTTATAACTGGGATGAATTTAAAGATGCTTTTCTGGGAGAGTTTTATTATATGTGTCTAAAGCACAGCACGCTAATTAAAGCAGTGCCACTAAAAACCTTAATACTAAAAAAAGACGCACACACACACACACACAAAAAAAAAATCGAGATAAACCACACTAATTGGTTTGTTGGGCAACCATTCGACCACGGTGACCCATCCTCGTACTGGGGGCAATAAGAGAGGTCTGCATTGGCTCTATTTATGTATAATGGAAACTATTTTCCTCTACCTAAGTGGCACATGAGCATGTGTATGTTGCAATCATTTAAATTACCTTCTCTGACTCGCTTCCTGTTTGGCCAGACAAACCACAGAAGTCTCAGTTACTCATCCTATCTCACGCTGTCCTCTTGTTTTGAGTTTTCGCAGTAATCTCAGTTCTCATGTCTTTCTTAGAAACTGAGAATAAACCCTTTGATTTTTAGATATTCTGATACAAACTTCTGCCACCTTTCACGCACGCATGCAAAAATTCAACCAGCTGTTTTTTGGGTCTGGCCAGGAGAACACAGACAGGCTGCAGACAGCGTAAATGTCTTTCATTAGTGTGCTTTAATTAAAAATCCTATGGCGCTTTGTGGAGGTGCCATGGTCTCCTGCTATCACGCAAAGCTCAACTACCGCAATTAATGACTTCACCCTACAGCTCAATCTCATCCAACTCTATTTCAGCTATATCCCCTTAGATTTTTCTCAATATGGAAACGCTAGTTAAAATCACTAAAAAAGTGGCTATATCTGCCACAAGCATTCTTGCGTGACTTTAAAAGAGGGCGGTTATTGAAGAGACGATTCTCTGAGTTAATAACAGTCTGAAAGGGGACTGAAATATCAGCTGAGAGCAACGATGTGTGCCGTGGACACGGGGGCGTTAGGAATAAAAGTCTACAAATTAAGGTTTTAAAAGCTTAAACCTTTCAAAAGACAAATAAGACCCTATTAAGACAGGAAAAATGAAGATATTGATGTAGTTTGGCCTGTTATGCAGAGTATTGACCAAAACGTCAAGAATTGTTCTCCAGTATTGACAAATGTTGTACTATTAGCAAAAGACAAACAGTATTTGCTCTATATCATTTTTTTTTTGTAATGAATAACAAATCTCACCGTTGATGACAGGTGTGTAAACCACAATGCCAGCCAGGTTGGGATCAGACACGGTTTTGTCCAGGATGAGTCCTCCAATGCTGAAACAGGGACATGCATTGTGTTAGAGGAGCAAATAAAGGTCCATGTGCTTTTTCGGTGTGAATCTGTGGCCAGGTGTGTGTGTGTGTATCACACCTGCTGATGAACATGGCAGTGATAACGGGCTCCCAGCCTGAGTAGAGCAGCTGACGGCTGGCAGGGTGTTTGGAAGAGATGACCATCCACAGCGGAGTCAAACACATGAAGAAGGCACACACCAGAGACGACACATATGGATGAGAGTCTGACCAAACAGAGAGAGAAACACAGCAGTGAATACAGATTCTGTATTTATGGTAATGCACAGAAACATTTTACATTTCATCACCTATAATTTCATTATTATTCTAAATTGCCATTTTGAGAACTCCCGCTGCTTTCATGCTCTCAGTTAAGGGGCCAAAATGTTGTCCAAAAGATTTCGGTCGCTAAAACATTTTTCTTTTTGAATGAAATTGTTTTTTGTTTTCAGTGAGAATGCATTAAATTGATCAAAGTGACAGTAAAGTCATTTATATTTTATAACAAAATATTAATACTGTAAAGAAGCGCAAATTGAACTTTCTATTAAAAGAATCCTGAAAAGAAAATTCAATTATGGTTACACAAAAATACTAAGCTGAAACTCTTAACACTGACAATAAGACATGCTGCTTGAGCACAAATGATTTTTGAAGGATCCTGTGACACTGGAGTAAAGGCTACTGAAAACTCAGTTTCGCCATTACATGAAAAAATGACATTTTAAAATATAATTTAAAAAAGTAATATTTCCCAATTTTACTGTTTTTATTGTGATTTTTAGACTAAGAGGCAGTAGTGAAAACTCAAATGGAGAGTCACCCTGCTCTGTAACCCATTTTCTGCCATTTTTCAAAACCTGTGATGGATTGACAGCCATAACGGCAGACTGTCTGAGAGGAAAAAATAACCACGACTGACATCTTGTTGATGACAGAAATCATTTTGTCAGCTGCGGTTCTGCTCAGACAGAACACATAAACTGAACTCAAACTTAGAATTCCTGTTATGTGTGGTTTTGGAATATTTAGAAAATGTATTTAAATTTATTTACAATGATTTTGCTGGCAATACAAAAAAGATGATGGCATTACACTCAGGATTCTTTTTTGTCTCATGAGCAACTCTCAAACATTTCCACAGTCTATTGAGTCAATTTTTATGTCGCACTTTTTCAAATCGATTGATTTGATTCCCAATTTGATTTGCGTCATTGCTCAAAAACGTTAATGTTAATCTTAACATGGCGTCTAGACTGACTGCTGTGCAAATGCAGCCCTACTGACTGGCTCTAATTGGATTTGAGCAGATTGGGCAAAAAATGATCTTCTTAAAAAAATGAATAAAATCTTTTGATGCAAAAGAGGTTTCACTTTTTGCTAAATACTCTTCATCACACATTAAACAGCCTAAAGCTTTAAATCCCAAACACAGAGGGAACATCTGTGTGACTATATTTAGTGTGAGACAGGGCAGCGGTGTGTGCTAATGATGGCAGAAGCCTCTCTTCTTGGCTGGTTGGCATGGCTGATATGGTTTTGGTGTGGCACGGTGGTGCCATTTGCTATGCCCTCACCTCACTTCACCTCTCTCAGAAAAGGAAAGACTAAAAACGGAGCACCGCGCTCAGTCTGGAGCTTATCACACTGAGTCATCATGGACCGAAGCCCCATTAAACTCGCAATAAACACTCCAGAAAGCTGCTCAGGATGGCCCACGTCGAACTTTCACACTTTTTAGAAATAGTGTTTGTGTGCGAAAGAGACGCTGGCTGTTAGGGCCAAATGTTGCAAAGAGTTGCCACAAACCAAATTTAATGTGATGATACATATTTAAAAAAATAACTTATCCTTGATCTTTTAAAACAGTGTAAATAAGAGCCAACAAGAATTGACAGTAAAGTTCATTTCTACATTGTTTTTGTTCTTTGTTAGTTTAAATATAATATTTTGAATTAATATTACATTAACATTTAATAATATAACATATTTAGAAACATTTTATATCCTTAAAATAAATAATTCTACTATAAATAATTACTTATTATATATTTTAAATAGACAAATTATACAATTAAATTAAAACAAGGTAATAATAAGGAATATTTAATAATTTGATATTATATAATATATTCATGGTATTAAAATACTCTGTGCATAGATATATAATATAAATATATAAACAAAAATCATTAAAACGAATAAAACTTTAAACAATGCATTCTTTTAGGGACACAAAAAAACGTAAAAAACAAATATAATACCTAACAGGAATTAATAAATGGACATTATTATTTTAATATTAGCATTTAATGATAAATTGCATTTAAAATATTTTAATAATCTTAAATCTAAAAACAATTATGTAAACACACATACATCTTAAAAATGACAATAATATCGCTTATCACAATTATTTTACACAACAAAAAGTTATCGTGACAGGCCAATATATACATATATATATATATATATATATATATATATATATTAATGTAAATGCATACATAGCCCTATTTTCTGTGTGTGTATATTTTATGAGAATGTGAATCGGTGGACCCAGCGAGGTCATGCACTGTGTCACAACAGTCTCATTGTCCTGAGCCAGACTCATTAGCCGTGTGACCCTACCCATAAAACCTATCAGCCCCATTGCCCCATAAACTGTAACTTACCCAACTGCTGACACCTGCAATAGAGTGTGAGAGTGTGAAATGTGCTGGTACGTTTAAGATATATTACTGATTACACTTTAATATGACAGATAAAGACTGAAATATGTTCAGTTTTTCCACATAATATTCTTCAGACAGCTTTGTGACAAATGCATCTAAAGCTGGATCCAAAATGACGGATTCTTACGCCCTCTAGTGGTAGAAAACTAAAAGTATCTCTGAGATGCTGAAGAGAAACGGCTACAAATTTATCAATCTCTGACCTACTATCTATTCTGGGCAAAAAATAAATCTCTTTCAGGCTCTCTAACAATTCCTACAGTGCCGTCTTGCCGTCTGCTGTCTACATAGGTGGATACCTTATAGGCAGCATCCAAACCGAAATGGAAGCTCATAACGTGACTCATACTTACTTTTTATGTGCATACTTTGAATTTGTATATGCTTATGATGTCTAAAAACGCTATCAAAGTTAGCAGCTCTCTGGGGTTCGATTATTTTCACACACATCTTTCTCACCTAGGCAGTTGTAGAGGCCCTGGCTGATCCATGCCAGGATGGCCAGCGTGATGAGGTCACCAAAACTGGCAGCGATGGGAGTGGCTACATTATCAGGGTTGATGCCCGTCTTCTTAGAGCCCACAATCACACCCACCATTATTATACCTGAAGAGAGGAGACACTGTTCACCGTACTCGCATTCATTATGTGAAACGTGACTAATGTTGGATTTCGATATAACAAAGTGGCCATTATTTGTTGTGAAAAGGACCGCTTTGGTAAATACATGTAAGAGTATTAGAGCTTAATCTGCTGTACAGACCCTGAAGCAGAGATGCTATGAAGGCTGTAGCGACACTACTGGAACACAGCAACACGGCGTGACTGATCTGGAACTTTCCTTCAGGAATCCAACCCAGAACAACGGCTGCTACTGCTGCCAGGAACCCAATTACTGTGGCCTGCACCTGAGAAACAGAAAGCCAGAATATTTTTTAGAAATAATTAAATATAATTAAATTATATATTATTCTAAATGTTATGTGTATGTATGTGTATATATATATATATATATATATAAATGGAATTTCTTTTTTTGTATTTTTTATTTGTTTTTGTAAGCAAATATTTTAAAGATTAAATAAACAAAACATATGACAAATAAAATTAATAATAATTTTTAAAATCTTTAATTAGTTATTAACATTATTGTTAATGCACATATAGACAATGGGCTTTTTTATTACTGTCTGTGCAAATATGGAAATCGGTTATCTTGATAAGATCTCTGTTCCTTTTCTAGGTAAAAACCCTGACGCAAAATAATGTGTATGCATATTTAAGTTTTCTGAGCTCCTGATGGCATTTGCTTGTTTACGGTCTGTACTGTACATGTAAGCCTACTGAAAGCTGTTACCTGTTTCAGTGCCAAATTCCCAATAATAAGATTCCACTTCTCTATGGGCGAGTCCATTTTCCCCACATTCACCTAAAGACAACAAAATGATGAACCACTATTTCCTCTTTTTACTATTAAATTCAGTCACCTGGACTGCGGTCACTAAAATGTGACACATACACTTCCTCCTACAAAGCAAAGGTACTAAGTAACAAAATTGCAAAAAAATATTATTTAAACTGTAGCATATTAATCATATTAAATTACATCAATAAAAAAGAAAGAAGAAAAGAACATAACAATGCAGACAATCTAAAAAGGCTTAAAATGTTATATAAATATATAATGGTTTCTTTTAATTTTGGACCTAAAAGCAAAAACAAAAAAAAACATTTAAAAGAAAATAGTATGTGATGAAATTACTTCTGGGTGGTGGATTTTGGAATTGGATGTTTCAATAACTGACATCTGAGGAAAGCTTAATAATATTTTGGGATGGGAATAGATATCTGCCCTCAGAGTAACAAGATGGCCGACTACACACCCAATAAGCCAATGTGTGTGCGTAAGTGCATGTGTGCTTAAGAAAATACCGGAAACAAATGTAAATGTGAAAGAGCAGCGAGTAGGAGAGAGCCGTCTGAGGGCAATAGACTCAGTGTGTGTTTTTCTTTTTTTTCCTCCAGCTGCATGAGGGTGAACAGAAGGCCTGTACTTTCGCCCCTCTCCTCCGCTCGGTCCACACCGCCAGGGTTTGTTTATTCTTTCACCTCGAGGGGGGACGACAGATTTACCATGAGAACACTAGACGCTAAACGGCATGAGCTGAAACCCCTCTGGGCTCTAAAGTCCCAGACTGAGAAAAAAAACTAATACTAGCAACCGAAAAAAAAAAATTAAATCACACTGTCAGCAGATAGCAGCTGAGACTCAGGAGAGGAGAGTGGGAGAGAATCTCTTATTAAACTACATTATATAAGCTTTGCATGTGCACGCATACAAACACACCTGAGACTTTACCTATGGAAAAGTTTTTAAAGACGAAAAAAGCCGCCAAATATCAATCAATCAATAAAAAAACGTATAAATAAAATTAAAATGTATACCATTTGCACATTATTTCAGATTTCTAGATTGAATGCATTATTTATTCATTTATTTTATTATTTAAACCCTTATTAAGAAAATACACTAGTGAGGTGTGAGTAGTATAAATATATTGTTAAAATGATAAAATAAACTTTTTCTTTAAATTACTGTGCACAATACGTCCAGGCATTAAGGCAGTAAGGATCACATGTTGTCTTGAAAACACACGTGTTTTTCCTACTCATGGGGGTTTGGAAATACCTATTGTGTCATAACCATAATAACATGCTTGCTCGTATTTTTATCACTGAAATATGGTGTTTACTGCCAGATCTAGTCTGCGGAGATGGGCACGTAAGGTAAGAGCACGCACCTTAGTGTCGGCGGAGCACTTCAATTTTCAAGAAATTTCAACAAACTTCAAAAACCAATTTACATTGTGAACTAAAGACAGTTAGTCAGGATACTAACCGCTGTGGAAAGCCTGGAAGCCAGGGTCATCTCTAGGTTTCCTTTCAAACCCAAGAGAGCCGGAACCAGAATGAAGATCTCTGTAATGTTTTTAAAAGCTTCCCAATGCTGGAAAAAAGAAGATAGATTTCTATTAGGTCTTTAGAGCGGTTCTCAACCACTAGGGAGTCTCGACCATCTCTCAATTCAGTGTGATTTTGGACCACATTGACTCAATTGAAACAACATAAAGGTGAGTAAATGCTTTCAAAAACTCACCTGTACTATATCTAGTACGACTCCGGCTGACACCGTCCCGAACCCAGCTAGAAGGAAGGGCACCAGTATCTGCAGTGCCATGGCGAGGAGTGACTCTTTGGGCATATTTCTAGTTGCCTGCTGCTGCCCTTCCTCTTCGCTCTCCTCTTCCTCATCGGCCTCTTCTCCTGAAAGCCTGCCCTCAGGCAGCATAGGCTCAGTCTCCACATAGCGTCCGTCTCCAGCATCAGACAGGCTGATGGACGTTCGGCTGCTGCGGTCCGAGTGGCGGCGGGGCTCGCGGTGGAACCCGTTCTTGAGGGACTCTGGTTTGGCCGTTCCGAGGTCCACCATGGCCAGCCGTTCCTCCTGTAGTGCTGTGTAACCAGCAGGTACCATGGTCTGAAGCAAGGACGGTATGGGTCTAAAAGAGATGGAGCTCCAGGCTCCTCCAGCCTGAGCAGCCAGACTAGGGCCCAGGGAGCTGAGCACAGCGCCCCCTATGGTTCGGAGGCTCATACTGCAGAGAGGGACTGGTTGGGCTCATGGCCCTCTGTACTTTGAGAAGAGCAGCAGATCAGCAACAAAAAGTTCATCAACAAAAGTTTAACATTCGAGGTCACATGATCTTTATATGCTTTCAGCTAGTCTGTCAGTTGCAGTTATTTGATCTAAATGCTGAACAGGCAGTCATGGTGTTTAGTACACAGCCTAAACTTCATTTAGTTAAACATCAAGTACTAAGCACTCTATACTTGTATACTTCAGTATAAATATTTATGAAAACTTTTAAAAATGTTTATCTGACAACTGCAAAAAAATCAAAAATCTAAATCAAAATAAGAGAATAAATAAAAGAAACAAATAAATAAATATAATTGAACAGAAACAATAATATATAATAATATTAATCAATACTATAGTTATTAGATGTGCATTAGAAAAAAAATACACACATAATTGTACGATGGGGTCAGAGATATTAAAATTTTTATAAAAGTAATAAATGCAACTTATTTAATGTATATGTATGTAACAGTAATATTTGTAATACTGTATTTCACTGTATTATTACACAGCAAAAACATTACGTGTAAAATGTTTGTAAACAAACCATGCAAGTTCACACAACTTAGAAAATAGGCTGAAGTAAATTAACAAATTAATCATATAATGTGTTCAGACCAACATATTCTTATGCCTGCAAGAACGTAACTATATATTTCGCTAATATTATTTGAGATATACAATTATATATTATACATCTGATGAGGAGGCAGGAAGAGGACAGTTTGCATTTTCCGTTGGACAAATTAAATACGCCTGATTTGTTAGGTTTTTAAGGTTTATGGTTATCAAAAAACATACTAATTTGTATGTCTAAACATTTTTATACACGGCTTGTGCACTGGAATCATCCCAGAACATCCCTAAAATATTCTCCAGCTGCCTGATGGTAAACATTAATAATTAATAATTTAAACTCGGAAGCCCGTCAAACGAAACCAACGCTTTTTTTTTTTTTTTTTTTTTAAATGTAACCAATCTCTCTTAAGGGTAAAAAGATAATAAATGAATGTATGTACCGTGATGTATTAGTTCCGTCGAGACGAGTTTCTGCTTCTTCCTTGATCGCCAGACTGGAGCTCTCTGACAGGGCGGCGCGTCATCACTGCCGCAAGAGCGAGCACGCATTTCAAAATAAAAGACCCATGGGATCACGTTGAAGCACATTAAACCACACCAAAAGATTGATTTTGTTTCTTGTGGCTATTAGTTATTATGCTTAATTTAAACATTTTATTTATTATTTAATCTTTGCCCAAATACATTGTCAGACAAGAATGTCGTCAAACAAGCATGACAGCCTAAAGGGTGCAAACAGGTAATGTCAGCTAACGCTAAGAAAAAAATGTAAGCAATTTCAAAACACAACCCAACAAATGATGAAACAAAAAGTAGGCTATTTAAAATGTTACATATTTGAAAATGCAATTTTATTTTAGAATGATAGTGACTTACGTACATCCAAAACTCTAGAGGGCGCCAACAGCGGCTCGACGCTACAACACGGAAGTTACTATTTTGTGCAAAAACACATGTGGATACAAGTGAATTGGTACATGTGAAGAACTAACCATGGCTCAAACACAAAACAATACCAAGAAAACCTCTTCTAGAGACTTGTTGGTTTGTGGCAACGGAAAAGGTGAGACTTTCTTTGGGGAAAAAAGGACTCGATTTCAGGTTTACAGAAAGAATCTCATCTAACAGATCAATTCAGAAACCTTGTATCGGATCACTCAGGTGTGATTCGTTTTACATATTTGCGATTAGATAAATTTACCACGTTTCTGGTTTCATTTATTGGGCGATTCTGCATTTCACCTAACTAACTGAGAACTTGGTCAATTGAATTTTTTTAGGGTGTTTAATTATGTTATGCAATGCAGCTCTAATCATGGTCTTGATGAACACTCAGGTACTTGTTTTTCATGTTGCGTGTGTGGTGGACATACCTAGAAGTCAATTAACATGTGAAAATAAAAATAATGTTATAAAGAACTCTCAAATCATAATGCATAAATGTAAAAACTAAACTACATCTCAGATGTGCTTTGCTGTTCTTATTTGCATCATAACCGCATGTAATTTAATTATTACGTTTGATGTCTCCAGGAATCCATGAAAAACTCATGTTGAACTCTAAAAGTGCTTCACTGCAGACAGAAAGGGTCCCCAGAAGTACTGGTGAGTATGTTCATGTCATCAGTTGGGTTATCTATAGTGCTCAATTGCTATAATCTATTAAACAAGAGTGTATTGTTTCTGTGTGCTAGTCTTGGACAAACTGCAAAGTTTCCTTCCCCAAATCGCCCAAGCCAACGAGTCTCTAAGACAACAGATGGACGATGCTCCTGCTGGTTTCTTTGACATTGAGAGTGTGGAGGATGCAGAGAAAATCATTGAGATGGTGCGTCTGGTCTCATCACCAGCTGTAGTCCATCATAACTAGTCTAAATATTACAATATTTCACTTTTTCTATAATAACCAGATGTGTCTGCCTTGCAGGACGTTGCTCTGGTTGAAATGGAGGATTCAGACAGCAGTGAAGAGTCGTCATCATCATCATCCTCTTCAGAGGAAGACAGCTCAGAGGACGAGGTGCAAACTGTCACTGCTAAGACACTTAAGCTTCCAGGTGACAGAAAAAGAAAGGCCAACATCCAGGTGATGGAGAAAGAGGGCGAGTGAGAGAACACATACTGCCAACTGGAACTCTGGGACTCACGCCAGGCCATTTCTGTGCCTCCTAAAGAAATATGCAACCCTGGTGAGCTGGCAGACAGACATTTCATGTTCTTTGGAGATATCTTTATCCAAAAGTCATGAAGGATTAAAGGAATAATGCACCAACAAATTAACATTTGCTGAAAACCAGGCCTTCCAAGATGTTTGTGTCATCATCGTAATGGAGAAATGGAGCATCACATAACTTGCTCACCAATAAATGCTTAATGATGGATTTGCTTATTACAAACATGCCACTTTTTGCTTCACAAGGCATGGTTGCACTGGAGTCATGTGGATTGTTTGTGCATTGAGATGTTTTTATCAGATGTTTGGACTCTTGTTTTGACTGCACCCATTGGTGAGCAAGGCATTTGGTGCTAAATTACTCAAAACACATCTACATTTTGGATGAGCCAAGGGTGAGTACATTGTGTGTGTGTGTGTTTTTTTTTTTTTTTTAAGCAAATGTTTATTTTTGGGCAGACTGAAAGTCAATTTTCTGTGTTACCTCAGTTGAGTATACTTGGAAAAACGGATCCGCATTCTTGCTAGGGCTGCACGACTGCACGATATATATCGTACGATATATTATGCGCATCTCATCAGTAAAGCCGGTTCTTTGATTAGCGCCAAATCTTC
>JAUMHP010000044.1:4515370-4541126 GCA_032361065.1 Enteromius trimaculatus | reverse complement strand
TCCTTTCCTTTCCTTTCCTTTCCTTTCCTTTCCTTTCCTTTCCTTTCCTTTCCTTTCCTTTCCTTTCCTTTCCTTTCTTCCTGTCCTGTAATTCATGCAACGTAATTGCAAACTTCCTTACATCTCATCCTCTTGGTTCACTCAGTACAATGGCAGTGCAGACGTTCACATAGCTTAGCCTTGTCCCAGAATACCTATCTAGCTCTTTTGGCCCATCCAGCATAGATCAGACAGGACAACTGTAAACCTGACCTGTTCCACTCCATTACACTGCATGACAGACACTGGATCACTAAAAAAGGGCTCAAACGCAGATCTGCGAGTAGAATTAGGACAGGTCCTATCATTCAACCCTGCCGAGATCACAAACAAGCTACTATTATCCCCAGTTCTCTCTCTTTCCCAGCTCTCAGAATTCGACATTCCCCATGTGGTTCATTGTGTAGATTTTGGACAGCAAAGCAAGGCACAGACAGACAGACTGCTTAAATACACTCGCATACACACACGCCGTTTCTTGTTTTGGACGGCATACATAGGAATGCTGTGAACCTGAGTAAATGACTCTGTGCTGGCTGCACGTCTACATGCTGACAGATTTGAAATACACAGACGGGTTTCTACCACAGCGGCTCCTGAGGGCCTCTACACACGGGGCCCGGGGAGAACGAGTAAACAGACGGTTCACGCTCGATTCACACATTGTAGAAAAAAAAAAACATTGCTTAAAGGTTCACTACCAAACTCCTACAGCCACGTCCAAAACCAGCACAAGCTCGATATGGCTCTAGAAGACCAGCTGAAGTCCTCAACCGCAGCGTGTTCTCTGTTCAACTCCTGACCCTTCATCTCCCTTTATTCTCTAACTGACTCTGGACTTGCTGTGCTAAACTAGATACTCACATTTTTAATACTTTGGAATGGGCCGCTCAGCCCTCAGGACAGATTTAGTGTGTTTGAATGTTGGATTTCTAAAAGGCCTCATATTTTGTTGTTTTCCATGATTATTATCCAAACCGTGCAAGTGAAAGTGAGACTTTGCCGATTTCCTGTCCATCAGAGATGCTGGCCCAGCCTGTGAAGCAGAAAGCACGCTTTAAGATCAAGGATGCTAAGTGCCACCTGAGACCCCGCAATAAGGAGAAACACAGGGATATGGGAAAGCAGGGCCTTCAGGGTGAGATATAAAATGTTTTTGAAAATGACAAATACCGAATGCTACTCTTATTTCCTTGACTTCCTTTCTCCTTTTGTACCGTTTCTTTAGCTCATCCTCATTTTTTGTGTTTTGCTGTTTCCTGTTTTCTTTCCCTTTTCCTCCTATTCTATTTCCTGTTACTTTTATATTTTTCCTGTTTCTTTTCTTTTTTGATTTTCCTGTTTTCCTATTTCCTTTCACTTTTCCTGTTTTTTCAGTATTTCCTCTTTTTTGTTTTCTGATTCCTACTTTTTTGTTTTCCTTTTTTTCCTTTTCTACATTGTCCTTTTTTACGTTCCTTTTTTAATTGTCCTGCTTCCTTTAAATTTAATTCTGGTTCCTTTACATTTTCTTTTCCTTTTTTTCTATGTTTCTCTTTCCCTTTTTCTCTTCATGTTCCCATGGCCTATTGTCAACTTTACCCTTTCTCTACTTTTGCCCTCTGATTCCTTTTTTCTTCTTTTTCTTTTTTTCTTATTTTCTCTTCCTGTTAACCGTTTTTTCTTTTCCATTTCATATTTGTTCTTCCTTATTTTGTTTGCTTTTTCTCTTCACCCTTCTTCCTTTTTTTCTTTCTCGTCTCCTTTTTTCCCATTTCCATTTTCTGTCTCCTATGCTTCTCATAGCCTCTCTTCACTTCTTCAGTTTCATTTACTTCCGTTGCACTTGTGCAGCTTCTGTCACTAAATCAAATTCCTCTTATGTGTTAACATACCTGGCAATAAAGCTCTTTCTGATTCTTATTCTGATTCATTCCTTTTCACTTGTCTTCTCTTTTTATCTTTCCCATTTTTAGCAGCTGGTCAGTTCCCCTGCACTGATGACTGTCAGGTGACATTTGTGAATCTCAAGTGTGACTCGTCCAAAAAGCGGCGTCGTGGCCGCAAGTCTCCATCCAAGGAAGTCTCCCACATCACAGCAGAGTTTGAGATGGAAATGAAAGAAGAGGAAGCCTCAGGTAACATTGCCTTCATGTGTGTACAGCAGTTCTCTCTGTATTCACAATTTCCATCTTTGAACGTAAATGTGAGTGTTCTCATCTTCATATATGCGTCAGAATCATGTAATGTGGACTGTGTGCGTGAGAAGACCAAACAGAGGCTGCAGAATGCCTTGCGAACGCTAAGGAAGTCCATCAGTAAGCAACAGTTCTACATTCAGTTCTCCGGCACAGCGTACGAGGTGGCCCAGCGTGCCGTTCGGCAGACAGAGGAAGATGAAACCTGCAGTATAGGACAAGTCCTCACCGACGGGAGGTGTGGTGAGTATTTCTGGGAAACGCTTTTGTTTTCTGATCTGGTTGATTAAAGACCGATTCATAAGTCTGTGTGTGCTTCTGTGTGTTCATGTGTCTCCCAGTCAGCTGCAGTGTGGGAACCTACTACAGCGGAGAACAGGAACAATGTGTGATATGTCCACCAGGAACCTATCAGGACAGAGAGGGTCAGCTGTCCTGTGAGCCCTGCCCCAGCACCGAGGGACAGGGCATTGCAGGGGCCAAGAACGTCTCTGAGTGCGGAGGTGTGTGTGTGGATACATGTTGTCAAACACCTAATCAATGAATAGCTTTGTGATGGTAATGAAACACCTATTGATTACTGGAACTGTTTGATGCGAGACCATTCCCTTTCTTAAAATTAATCAATACGTATTTGAAATTGGGGGTCAATACAGCCTGAATTGAAATTGCTCATTATCATGCAAATGTGAGAATTCTAATGAAGGACTGAGGAAAGTCTGGATCTATTGGTAGGTAGAAGCTCAATTTGATCATTTGAGCTGCTCAAGCACATCCGCAACCCAATTCTAATCCATTTTAGGTGATTCTCATACATGCCGCAGTGCACATAATGCTCATAATACTTCAGTACTTTAGGTCAGTTGACTATTGATCGAGATCTGTTTGCTTTTAGCTCCCCCTTGTGGAATTAAACTTTTCAAATTTTTTCCTATTTACTTACTAATTTAGTGAAATATCCAGGCTGTGCATTTCTATACAGTGAAAGCGAATAGGAACAGGGTCTGTAAAGCTCAATTTTTATTGATTTTTTGGAATTACCAGACCGAAATGTATGTTGTTTTTCTCTTTTTTTTTGCACTATTTTCATATATATATATATTCAATCATAGTTTTACTGCATAACAGTTTTCATTATAAATGATAATGAGAAATGTTTTTTGATCAGTAAGCTGGCATATTAGATTCATTTCTGAAGAATCATGTGACAGACTGGTGTGAATGAGTAAATGAATGAACAAAGCATTGTGTATTATACAAAGCCTTTACAATCATGTGGGGGGTCTTTTTTCAACCACCATCAGTGTTCAGCATCCACCTGGAGTAATGATGCTAAAAATTAAGTTTTGGATCAAAGGAATAAATTGCATTTTAAAGTAGAAAACGCTATTTTCACTTGTAATACTGTATCACAGTATTTGCTATTTTTACTGTGTTTTTAGTTTTTTATTCAGCTTTAGTGAACATAAGAGACTTTTTCAAAAACACCAACTTTTGAATGGTAGTGTAAGTCTTGCTTTTATTTATTAAATGTTTCAAATGTTGCTTAATTCTTTGTCTGGTTGTAGGCCAGTGTCCTCCCGGTCAGTTCTCTGCTGATGGTTTCCATCCATGTCAGCCTTGCCTGCTGGGAACTTTCCAGCCTGAGCCGGGCCGTGTGTTGTGTTTCCCCTGTGGAGGAGGACTCATGACTAAACACATGGGCAGCACATCCTTTAGATACTGTGAGGCCAAAGGTATTCTGGGAAGCACAGCGACTCCTGGTTCCTTAAGTGTGCTATTTCTTATAAATTAACATTTTCTCTTCCCCATATTTCCAGTTCACTGTGCTCTCGGGCATTATTATAATGCCACCACGCACCGCTGCATCCGGTGTCCAGCTGGTACCTACCAGTCTGAGTCGGGACAGAACTACTGCATTACCTGCCCTGGAAACACCACTACAGATTTCGACGGGGCTAACAATGTATCTCACTGCAAAAGTAAGTCAGATACTTGCAAATCCACGAACAGATGACCTACTGTAATAAGCAGTGAATTCAAGGCTGTCTGTTTTATCCCTTGTAGATCAGCTATGTGGTGGAGAGCTGGGAGATTTCATGGGCTACATCGAATCTCCCAACTATCCTGGCGACTATCCATCTAATGTCAACTGTGTCTGGACCATTAACCCTCCGAACAAGAGGCGCATCCTTATTGTTGTTCCAGAAATCTTCCTCCCTATTGAGGATGAGTGCGGGGATGTTCTTGTCATGAGGAAGAGCGGTATGGTATACCTATCGTTTTGGATGCTGGTTCATTATTGCAGCAAGAATCCACGTTATTGAGCTCCTCCCCTCTCTTTTTAGCCCAGCCCACTTCCATTACAACTTATGAAACGTGCCAAACTTATGAGCGACCGATCGCCTTCACCTCCCGCTCACGCAAGCTGTGGATCCAGTTCAAATCTAATGAGGGAAACAGTGGAAAGGGATTTCAGGTTCCATATGTCACTTACGATGGTAAGATAAAGTCAGAACACAACAATATACAGTTAGGCACCCACATTTGCTTACAGTAAGGTTACAATAGAAGTAAATCGTAGAGGATATATTCAGTCAGTTTTTATAATTAAAAGCATAATTCAAAACGTTGTTTAGATTTAGAAATAATAATAATTAAGACTTATATTTAACAAGAATGCATTAAATTGCTCAAAAGTGACATCTATAATGTTACAAACGTTTTCCATTTCAAATAAATGCTTCAAAAAATGTTTATTTGTATTTTCTTTTCTCTTGTATTACTGGTGGAAAAGATGTATCATGGAGTCCACAAAAATATTAAGCAGCACAACTCTTTCAAAAATGATATTCAGATGTTTATTGAGCAGCAAATCAGAATATTAGTATGATTTATGAGGGCTCACGTGACACTGAAGACTGGAGTAATGTTATTAAAAATAACAGATTTTTGTAAGAAATAAATGATTAATTATTTAAAAACATTAAAACAGAATATTTTAAAATATTAAAGTTATTGCATTTCACTATATAACTGTTTTTACTGAATGTTTAATTAAATAAATGAAACCTTTTAACATGAATATTGACAAAATTGGTATATGGTACAAAATAGATTTGAAAATCAGTAGAAACTAAAATTGTAAAAAAACAAAACAAACAAAAAAAACTAATCATAAATACTACATAAATCAGTTTTTGTTAATGAAGGAAAATGTGTTTGTCATTACAGAAGACTACCAGCAACTTATAGAGGACATTGTTCGAGATGGTCGCCTTTATGCCTCAGAAAACCACCAGGAGATATTAAAAGTGAGCGTATGTTTTCAATACAGCAATCAACTGTAGACAAACTTAACTTTATCTGGCACTTTGAATTCTCTGTTTCTGTGTTTTCAGGATAAGAAGCTGATTAAAGCTCTGTTTGATGTGCTGGCTCACCCTCATAACTACTTTAAATACACCGTGCAGGAATCAAAGGAGATGTTCCCACGTTCCTTTATCAAACTGCTACGCTCCAAAGTCTCCAGGTTTCTACGGCCGTATAAATAGAAACCCGAACATTTCTTTCACGACCCCAGCTCTATCCCCATCTCTCTTCCTGTCTTTTCTCCACTAGCTCCCAGAAGGCCTCACTACTGCAAAAAGATAAAGACGTTTGGCCTTCTTCCTGTCTGAGATTTTTCCCTTTTTTGTCTTGTTTGTTTTTTGTTTGCTAATATTTATGTGCTTGATTTTGCAAAAGCCCTCTTTGGATGTTTGATATCTACAGTATATATTTGTATATGTATGTATGTATATATATGTGTGTGTGTGTGTGTGCGCGATAAAAAAAATTATGTGCAAGCTTATGGCGTATTAGGACACATACAGACACACACAGATATATATTCTTGTTTCGAAAAGGTTCTTTTCATGCCCCTAATGTGCACAAGGGGTTTTAATATCCTAGTGCACTTAATTTTCTTTACAAACTGTATAAGAAAGGAATCGCTTTCTGCTCTGACCACAACATGAAAGACAAAGCCAGATAAATGAAAGAAAAAGACTACCTGTCAGTACGAGAGTTAGAGTTACGTGTACGTTGTTTAACTAGTATTTGGAGCTTCAATTGCACTTGAATTTTATATTGTAGAGAATAAGGAATACGTTTTTCTTAATGTTTTTGTTGTATAGAGATGTTTTACTTTGGTTGTAGAAACATGAAATGTCCAAACTTCCCCCCGACAGAATTCAGAAAGATATTCTGCCTAAAGATATCGCTCACCTGAAAACAGAAACAGATTTCATAATGATCATCTCATAACACTGGCAGTTTAATATAAAAATGTGTTGACGTACCATAATGTTTCACTGGGTCTGTACCTACGGAGATTTCATGTGTTTTGATTTCACATGATGCAATGAATTTGTGGCTATTATTGTGCATGGAACATTTGGAGAAATTGCAAATATGGAAATTTTTAGAAAGTCACATTTTAGTTTGAATTGATTGTTTCATAAACCCATGGAACTGGGAGAGTTTTTTGATTTAGAACAACAAAGAATTCCATTTAGATCACGAGTCTTATAGTCTATTACATAGTTATAACGCATCTACTACTTAGTAATAACATATCACCTTTGTGCTGTGCACAAAGACACATTATTTTGCTCTTCTTGTTGAACTGTGGATGAAAATCAGAGGCTGTTTGTTGAACGGATGACATACCTTAAGTATGTGAATGTTGGCTGGCTAAAAGAATCCAGAGATCAGGGGCCGGGTGCACAAAAGGTTAAGACTAGTCTTAAAAGTTAGTCAGCTAAATTTTTCTTTAAGACTGGTCAGAGTTTTTTGAAATTCAGTTACATAAAAATGCATATTAGTCTTAGGTAAAAGCAAAAAATAAAACGGATAACTCTTGGCTAACTGCTAGCTGGTCTTAACATGAAGGCTAAGTTTATGCAACTGGCCCCAGATCATTTCCCCTCAAAAATCAGCAGAATGTGCTTGTAGGAAAACGAACAAACATTAAAATGATAGTGTGAGTGTCTATATGTAGTTCTGGTACAGTTTTATTTAATATTATTTGCCTATTTTGTGAAAACTGATATAGTGATCTTTTTGCAAGTGTATGGACTGTAGGAGTGAGAGAAGAGCGGAAAAATTAAAATCAAACCACAAACATCTACATGTGCCATAAAGTCACAGAAACACAAATAATATTAACTAATTTTACAGTGTTTTGCGTTATTTTGCATATTTTCCAGTTTTCCAGATGGAGTGATCATTTACTTTTACTGCTATAACTGTTATATGAGCACTTGCTTGCTCATGCTTGTATTTCTAATATCCACATATGGACAGGGAAACACATTCACTCTTGCATCGAGCATAAATAAACCTACGTCATGCATGCACTCACAAATGCATTAGGCCTACCTAATCCATATTATTATGCTATCACAGTAATTTATGATTTGTGAGATAACCGCAGGTTTTTTTTTATGTTTTAATCTCATTTGATTACTAAAACAGAGGCATGTGATTATTTGAGGAGCTGTTGCCGTTAGAGGAGAAGACAAGAGTGTTTGACATGTAAAATCAACCAATACACACACCTCCATGGCTTCACACACAGATATAAGTACTTTGCCCCTCAGATGGAGAGAGTGACTCAAGACTGCTGCTGGCGTGATTTGTAAGCTTTATGAATACAAATGTGTAAATGATGTACAAATGTTAGTTTTTTTTAAGTTAATATTTACAGTAGAATGAAACACTATACTGGGGAAGGTGACAGTCCAACATGTACAGGACTGTTCTGGAAGGCTGTGTTTGATAGTATGCTTCCCATCGTGATAAATGACCGCATTAACAGAAGAATGAACAGTTTGAAATCAACCCCAGAAGATGTGTAGAAGAGAATGGGAATTATTGTTAAGACCTCACTTTATTAATAAATCATTCAAATCTTATGCTGTGTGTGTTGTACTGACGCATGTGATGAATATATACTAAGTATATCCGTACAAATTTATTAAGTGGAAGTTAAGAAAATCAGGAAAAATGACACTAATGTGACCTGAAGGCATTGTAAATGATTTGCCGCCCTCTTGTGTTAAAATATCATAAATATAATGCAGACGTCTCCCCACAAAGGGGCAGTGTGCACCAAGATTTCTAAGTCATCTTTATCGATTCTTTTTTGTTTGCTTTTATGAGAATATTTGAACTCATTCGTAATGTAAAAATGTTAATATCATATTTATTTTAGGTTAAGATCGACTGATATGCGATTTGTACACTTTTATCTGTGATAAAGTTTTGGAAAGCTCTAGTCAAGGTCAGACAAAAAATAGACAGCACGGATAAGTCAGAAATATAACTGGCAGATATATTAAATATTAATTCATGCGCTCTGACTGAAACTTTCTACTACGGGAAAGGATTATCTCATGAATATTAATTACGCACGTGACGTTGACACGTAGACGTTTAACTGATTGGTTGGTTCCTCTGAGGAAAGATTTCTGTTTTGTTTTTAAGGTGTGTACAACGATGTAAAACGTAGTAAAGTACAATTAACTGTATACAAAACTATCAAGTAACGTAATATTGATTATTATCGAATATATCGTAATGCGGAAGCTCTTGGCCGTAGAAGGATTCGCAAGAGGAGGAGAAAGCTCCAGAGCAGCGGAGGGGGCGTGTCTCTGACCGCGAGAAACACACACATACACACACACACATACCGGGGCACCACGCGACTTCAGTTCAAACAAACCAGCGCGAGCCTCTGCAAACAGGAGCTCTTCCCGGTTATTTATTAAGCCTCTTTACCTGCACGTCTCCGAAAATGTATCAGCGTTTCGAGTTTGAATAGGTATGTATATTTCTGGTATGTAAATCAGCACCGCATATCTTTTGAATATGCATGAATAAGAGTGCGCTTTTATAAGTGATGCTCGTCTGTTTGGGAAGCGGAGACAGTTACCATAGATACAGTCAATTCCTGAACGCTTGTTAAACGCGCGTGATTGATTTTTGGCATTGATATTCTGTGCTGGGTTTATTTCTTGTTATCTAAAACCTAATATCTTATCCCTTAACGGCATACGGTGTTTATCTGGCAAAGGACACCTTAGGCTTAGTGAAAAGCAAGTTATCATAATTTAGACTCTTTTTGTGAACCATGTTACATCTAAAAAAAAAAAAATGTTTTATATGTTAATATCTTGATATTCCTAATTTAGGTAACCGGCAATACCATTCACCGGTCTCATAGTGTATGTCTAAATATCATATCATTCTTTTAACACCTGATTTCTGTAGTTTGCCACACATTACTTTTATATGATGTTTTGTTTAGTTTTCACTTCTGCTACTATTATTCAAAGCTTCTGTCCTGCATAGTTTTACTTAGTTTGCTTAGTCATCATGCATTTTTATGTAGGCTAGAGAAAAAAAAAATCATATCACAAATTCTTTAGGTCTTTCTGAATGGTTTGAGCACTCAAGTATTTCTCGAAAGCTTTCAGTTTCTTCCCTCCTTGTTATTTCAGTTCAAAATAACATTTTAGCTCCCCTTTCTTTTAGAGGGCTTTTGTGTCCTCTTTCTTCCCAAACAATTGTCTTGCGTCGCGTCTATTTTTTTTCTGCCATCTTGAAAGTGCAGGGAACTCTATTGTTAGACATAGAAATCGTGACAGAATGGTTACCATGGCTTTGTGTAAGATCTCGGCACTAACACACAGGAGAGTGGGACATACCGCCGTCAACCGCACGTCTGATTGTGGGTTTTGATAATATGCCGCTGTCACCGCTCACATCTGCCTTTATCTTGTATCTCAGACTTTTTTTTCCCCTTAGGTGTATTGTGGCCGCTGGTGTATTGTGATTAAGGGGTGGCATGCAGGCTCACTATCCCAGCAGAGGAGCTGTACGGTGGACCAACCACTGAATACGGTCCTGAAAACTTGCACAAGACCCTCTCACCCCAGTGGAGGCCCTTTAAACAAGCACCTCCGGACAAGTGTGCGTGTGTGAGAGAGAAAGCAATAGTGTGTGTGTTGCCATGGCTTTCACACTTTCCGAAATCATGGCAGCCCGACGACAGCAGCAGCAGTCTCAGAGAAGCGGAAGAGGAGTGGTAGAAGTGGACGAATACAGCGCCAACCCGACGCAAGCCTTCACCTTCTACAACATCAACCAGGGTCGCTTCCAGCCGCCCCACGTCCATATGTAAGAAACTCACAAATTTATGAATCATACATGTTTGACTAGTTGCCTTCTGCATTTTTTTTCCCCAATTCAGATTTTTAGCAGCGGCACTTTAATTTGCATTCTGACAGCACGCTTTGCTTTAGCTGACAGTTTGCATGTCAGGGGAAACACTATTGCTGAACTTTTGTATGGGTATGTTTGATTATATAATACTTGTTTTTTTAAGCGTTGCATTTTTAAAACACAAAAAATCCCCATTAAACTGCCCAATTGTGTTAATATCAGCTAAGGAGTTTTAATGATTCACGACTTCTGTAATTTAGTTTTTTTTTAATAGTGACATTTCTGTCTTTAGTAGAGCTGCTTTACAACATAATTAGAATTTGTCTCATGTTTAAAGAATTTTGCATCATTGTTTGTGTGTTGTAACTGTATTGCATAAACTGCTGTGTATTGCATAAAGTGACCTGACTTGACCAAACATTCAGGGAACTAACTAACTAATCTCATTACATGCTGTTGTCCATGAGTGGATTATTTCCCCCTATTGTTTTGTTCATTTATTTGATTTTTATTAATGCCAATTTCAAAAGGAAAACAGGCCACAACTATACATTTGCAAATGTGTATGAATGTCTGAGTTTGTACCTGTGTGTGTGTGTGTGTGTCGTCGGTAGAGTCTGTGTGGTCGACCCAGTAGGAGATGCTCTAAAGTGGGCCATTCTTATTCAAAACTCTGCCATGTCCCTCAGAGACCCGTTTCTGCAAATACAACTGCGAAGCCGTGAGAGAACGATATATAACCTTATGTATTCCCACACCTCTTTCTCTCCCTCCGTCTCTCCACAGGGTAGATCCGTTACCCCACGACACCCCCAAGCCCCCGGGCTACACACGGTTTGTCTGTATCTCTGACACGCACTCGCGCACTGACACTATTCAGATGCCGTACGGTGACGTCTTACTGCACGCTGGAGACTTCACAGAGCTCGGCCTGCCCAGCGAAGTCAAGAAGTTTAACGACTGGCTCGGTGAGAATTTTTTTGGTTTGTTTTCTTCTTTGAGAAACATTCGTTAGGATCAATTCATAAGATTTTACCTTTATGGGATCATTGCATCTCTAAATCGGCATGCTTTTTAAATCTGCACCGATTTCGTGGATTCAAATACGATAAAACAGAGAGCTGAGAGAGTCTAATTTGTTGCAAAAAGCACAATCCTATTAGCCAAAGTATTAAATAAATGAATGTGCAAGATATGTGGGATGGGTGTAGATCTGTGAATGTTGCATGAAGCCTAGATTTTTGAAATGATGAATTATGTAGTATGAAAACAGTCCAAAAAGACTATTTATTGTAACTGAGATGCAAAACAGCTCATTCTGAACCTGATTTTTAATGTCAGCTACTGTAGATGTATTTGATATTGTTCATAAACCTGCCTAAAGTATAAACTCAATGTAAATGTTTTTGTTAATTGTGTTATTTAATATCTCTGTAGGCAATAAAACACAGACATCTTTTATCAGAAATCCTGAAAAAAAAAAAAAGTAGAGGTCATTGCCATGATACCTTTACTGCTATATACACATGTGCATGTCCAAAAAGATGAGGATGGCTCAGTAATAAAGAAAGCCAGGAGGATGACTGGTGTTGTTTCAGCAGAGGGAATAAAAAGCAGGAGATATGGATGGATGGATGGAGGTTAGTCAGCGGGGTGCAGGAGACACCAGTCAGATTAAGACTCCCGCTCGTGTGTCTCATCTTCTTTCCCGCTATTGATTCTCTGCTGTCCTGCCCCTCTCTTTTTTTCTGGCACGCCGTCCCCGTGCCAAAAAGGAAGTTCTCGCTTTTGTTCTCGCGTTTGTCTCTGTATAAATATTTATAACGTGGTTCTTCTTCTCATCTCTGTATCTTTGCTCCTGTGTATCTGAGAGAACTCGCAGCGCACATGCATCCTTTCTTTATCCAGCAACAATCCTCAGAGATATGATTTACTTTTTACCTCACAGTACTTTAAAGTGTGCTCAACTGCACACGCACACAGTCTCACACGTGTGGTGATGCTCTTAACTCTAACCTAGTCTCATGGCCTTTTTTTCCTTGTCAGTTGTCAGTATTTTTCCCCTTTTTGCTTCCACACTAATGTTTTTGCTAAATCTGTTTTCTCTCTTTTTGAGACTGCTTGAACTCGTCAGCTTTAATATTTTAGCCAGTTGGGGTACTTTAATAATAGAGCATCACCTTAGACCCAGAAGTAGGCATGGTGCATGCAGCAACACGGAGAAGTGCATGAGTTTGTGTATTGCGGTGGATAGACTCTAGTTGTCAAGTAGGGTAAAACCGGAATATCTTAGCAAACTGGTATTATTTGTCAAAATTGTTACTATATTGTATGTTTTAACACAGCTGGAATGCTATAGTAAAATGGCGCTCGGGGTGTGAGAAACTGGAAATAAACAGCAAGATGTGTCACAGCAATAAAAGATGTCTATCTTGTGTGTTTACATACACAAACACATTGCAGAATAGATTGCTGTGGACTGATAGACTTATGGAAATAAATAATTTGTTGTCTTCTAAAGCCACTTTTTGTAATGTCTATGTAGTATCTGCCAACTTAATGTGGGTTCTTTATCTTCAATTATAGGCTTCATAAGTAAAAGTCCATATACTGCATATGATATATTAGATGTGTTATTTGACATATGCTGCTGCTCATGATTACATTGCTGTTGCAACCTGCAGTTGTCCATTCTTAAGTTATTGGTCATAACTTTTACATTTTTTATTCTTTACGAAAAGAGTGTTTTTGTCTTTTGATAAGATGACAAAAATGCTCATTTGTCACTCACGTGAGAAATGCTTACAGCGTTGCCTCATTTGCCCAACCAGACTGAACTAGACTGAAGAAACCATTAGGAAGTACAGATGTGTTGATCAATTAACAGTGCTAAAATATGAATGTGTAGCAGAAGTTACTGTATCTTCACAGGTCTCCATTTGTGTTTATCAGTCTTGAAGCATTTGTATTTGTCTGCTGAACAACTGTACTGTCTTTCTCTTGTATCCTCCGGGCTCCGAATGGAGAACATGCTTCAGGATCATTTCTTAGATCTTTTAAGAACTGCGTTAAAGGAAAGATCTGACGTGAATTCCCAGTGATCACAAGTGATACTACAACCTATCTGGAGATCATAGACAAGGCTGAAATCTGCTGTACTGGCAGGAATACGATCAATAGCTGTAGTAAGTTATGTTAGTGTGGACTGCAGGAGAAGTCCAGTCCAATTTCAGATGAAGTTTGCTCGTTTGGGGTTTTTCACAGGAGTTTTCTGTAGGTTTAAGAGAATTTGTGGTCACTGGCAGCTGAATTTTGAGTATGAATCTCTTCTTGCATTGTTTCTTTTACACTTTTTCAGTGTGGAAGTCATTATGTGCAGACCTGGGTTAGAGAGGCGGGTTGAAATGGATTTTCTCAGGTCAGGAAGGTTCGGTAGTTCTCCTGTCTTGTTCTGTCCTGTCCACATTATGAATAATAGATTAGCCCAATGGTGATGTGACAGCTGCGTGGGCTGTGTGAGATGTGTGTTCGAGTGTGTGGGGTGGAAGAATCTTGGGAGAAAAGTTTACACCTTTCTCACTCCTTTTTTTTTCCCTCTCTCTCCTCTCAACTTTGGAGTTTTCCCTCCATTCTCCCTCTCTGGTCTGTATCTGGAGAGAAAACCGTCATGAAACTTTAATGTGCTCTCCCTTTTTCTCCCTTCAAGCTCTACAGCTCTCTTTTTTGCGGGGTTTTTTTTCCCACCCTGCCGTGGGTTTACTCAGCTGAAGGTTTAGCTGTGGATTATTAACGAGGAAGCTTGACACTCCTTTACGGTTTTTCTCTTAAAGTGTAAAGCAATCTCAGACAAAGATGAAATCTTTGTGTAGTTGTGTGGTTGGTTACTTTGTGTCTGTGGACCTGTGTGTGTGTACATCATATAATTTAAGTTTTGTAGCATCTTGTCTTATTCTTAAATGCTTTTTTTTTTTGCTTTTTCAAATGAACTCAATTTAATTAAAGGCAGGATTTCCATCCAATAAATATGTTTAGCCCCAACTCATAAAAAAGAAATTAATGCGATGAAATTTAATTGAGTTGGGTCAACTCAATTTGATCAAATACAGTTTAATGAAAATGATACATTTTATGCTTGTTGAACTCAAACTAAAACATTTAACAAAAAAAAAAAAATCAATAAATGATAAAAAAAAAGATATGTTTGATCTACTTAACTTTAGGCATTAGCCAACTTGTTATGCATAACATAAGATGGTTTTGATACATCCACGGCGTGCCTAAAGTATATTTATTATTATTATTATTAAAACAACTTTGATTCATGTTAGCATTTCCCTAAGCACATGCTCTGCACTTTACCACAATGGTAACCCCCAAAATCACTAACATAGCAGAAGGTCTTTTAAATACAAACATAAAATAGCATTAATAAAACTGCCTAAAATAACATTTTATTTCAAGATTTACTATCCTTATCCTGCCCTGTGCAAAGCACAATCCACTTCCTAGTTACACAATTAAAATCATTTATGTTCTTTCAAAATGAAAATATTGAGTTGAAACAAAACAAAACTGTTTCAAGTCAGTTTAACACAGTGTTTAAATAGGGCACCAAATATAATTGTGTTAAATGAAAATAATAAATAATAAACTGAACAGTGTTGGGGAATCATTTTTTTGAGTGTATTCTTTAAAAGGTAATAAAACAGCTAGCCCAGGATCTAAAATGGAAAAATCACTGCAAATGCAGACCGTTCTCCTGGTATTTTGTAGTATGATTAGGAGCAAACAGAATTTTTCTAGTGTAAAAACAGGAAAAGGAAAAATGCTATTTTTTCTAAAAATAAAAATAATGAGAAATAATGAGTACATAGAGAGATTTTCATTTCAGTTCTCTATCTCAGGCATGCAGTTTCAGGACAGATCCAGTTTTTGTTCTCACCTTGTGTCCTACCACCTGTGTGTGAGTTTGTGTTAGAGACTGAATGCTTAAGCATGGGTGGATGCTGTGTGTGTGTGTGTGTTCTCATAATACTGTATGTTTACATTTCACATGGGCACATGAAGAAACACAAAGAACACCTACACTGTTTGTGTGTTTGTGCACGTTGGCAGAAAGATTCTTCACTCCACTTGTTCAAAGCGTCACTGTTTTCTGTTGAGCTGGGATTATGGACTGAAAAAAGATCTAAAAAGAGGGAATAGTGCGAAGAGAAGGGTTGAAACAAGTGAGAAGCATGCCCTACATAAATCAGATGTCACAAATATTTTTTAAAGGGGTCATATCATGAGAAATCAAATCTTCTTTGATCTTTTAAATGGAAATTGTTTGATGCACTATGAAAATTGAACTTTGGTTTTCAGAACTCAGTCCAAAATGTCCATCTATTGAAACTAAGCTAAAAAAAACATTTTTGTTCTGTGCTTCCTTAACTTCAGGTAGATAAACCACATTTGAACTTTACACTTAGAGTGGCGCATTATTTTATGAATCTGTTGATACTTTGTAAAGTAGCTGTTATTGAAATATGAAATGGTGCAGACCCAAAAACCCAAATCTCCCACAGCAAAGCACTGCTACAATTGCAATTTCTCATGTGAAGAGGGCATTTATATAGACATACGCATCTAAAAAGCATGTTAACAGTTAAAATGGGTCAGAGAGAGAGTTAAAATGATTTTGAAAAATTGAATGGGCTTTTGGAAAAACTAAATTCTGTTTAAAAATATGCATGATATGATGGTTTTATAGGCTTGAAAAGGCTAGAATTCTATACAGTTTTGCTACTTGTAGTCAGAAAGCTGTATTTATCTAAAATCAACCAATTAGCACCACTGCCCTGTTTGATTCTGATTTGTTCTTTAGTAAAACATTTAATCAGCACTATTGTCTTCAATTTTGGATGCATAGAAAGTAAAAAAAAAACTGTTAAAAACTCAACGTACAAATATGGAAGGATAATTCTTGTGATAAACAGAGAAACTTTATAAAGAGAGGCAGGTATTTTCATATTTTCTTTTTGATGGATTGTAGTGACATGAATTTTTCATCTATAGTGAGTGCACTGCAAATGCTACATGACAGCATGACAGTTTAAAACCGAAAGTGCAACGTTTTTTGTCTTTGCCTAAATATGACAAAATCTTTTAATGTCATGTACTCTCAAGCTCTGTGATTTTCCTTTTGTTTCTCACAATATGCCATGATTAAATTTCATTTCTGGCATATGTGTTAAATGCACAGTTCTGTCGCTGGCTGATAGTTTCTCAGCCAGCCAACTTACAAGAAAGTGCACGTATCACGTAGGTGGCGAACGTCTCGCGGAATGTCTGCAGCATCACACACACACAGAGCGAGACAGCACCATAATCCCCTTGAATGAGCTCTGAATTTTGGAGGTTGGAGGATTTGCTCCATCAAAGTCCAAAGACCACCCACCAGAACAGAAATGACAATAGCACTCAAATCCGGACACTTCCTCTGGGCTTATGCACCTATAAAACCCTGATTCTAATGGTCCACACCACACACACACAAATATGTAAATGTTGCAGCTCACAAGACATGTTTAAGAGTGAGATGTGTGTGTATGTGTGTTGGTGAACATGCTATTCTCGCTGCACGTATGTGTCTGTGTGAACACGCACGGGCCTGCATTCATCCGCTTTAATTGCGCTCTTTTTGAAGTGAAAAGAACAGAAGCTGTCTGTCAGATTCACAGTGAAATTTAAGCTATTCCAGCCTTGAAAGTGCTTTTGAAATCAAAGACAAAGGGCCCAAGAAGATAGAAACTAATAACAACAAGCAGCACACACTCGTCCGTGTGTCCGGATTAGGCGTTTTGGGCTGAAATCGGCATGCTTTTTTCTTTCCCTTTTCCCGCTCCTTCTCATCACAAAAGCTTTGGGCTCGTCTTTTCCATCCTCCCTCTTGCTGGCGTTTTGTATTTGTGTGATTGATTGCTTCCAAAGAGTTTTTTTTTGCTTTGTGTTTCTAAGAGAATGACTCCATTGTAAAATGGTGATTCTCTCTGTAATTCTGCCTTTGAAGGAGTCGGGCCGTTTGTGGAATCTATATGAGAGAGAAAGGGAGCGCAAGAAGGAGAGAAAAGAAAGGCAATGAGTGCACGGAGATGAACATATGCACCGGGAGATTTTCACACTTTTGCAATGCCTACACATGTATGTGAAAGCGATGGTGCACAACATAAACACAATATGGAATACTTATCTTTTTTTGGATGCGAAGATGCATGTTAACAAATGACTATATGTGCTGAGAATACAGATGAGCAAAAGGAGAACTGGTGGGTCGTGATCCCAAAAACAGGGTTGTGGATGGCAGGGAAAACCAATGCTTAATGAAAATAATACTGTCCAATGAAGATCATTAAGTTGACAAGATAAACAGGCTTAATTTCTTATCAACCACTTTTTTATTTTATTATATTTTAGAATTTTATTTTATTTATTAAATTATTAATAACAATAAAAATTAATTATAATGTAAAAATTAATAATAATAATTATTATTATTTAATTTATTATTTTAATTTAATAAAATGTTAATTTATTTTAACGTTCTAGATCATTTTGAATATAATGTTTGGTTTTTAAACCAAAATCACAACTGAGGTGAAGAACAATGTACAGTATAGTCACAAAATAAACCCTGAAAGGATCCTGAAGTAAAGGAACTAGTGTGACTTTGAAGGGATTTCTTTTGCAAAAATGAACAGACGAATACATTGTTCCACTTTTCAAATGGATATTTGTATAATATATGTTAAATATTTATTATACTATCAGAAACAGACTGCATAGTGATGCAAGAAATATAAAACTAAGACAGCGTGTAGGAAATCTGTTGCCTGGTGCAGCAAAAAGCTTAGACCGGTATTCAATAGAGCTGTGCAATATAGAGGGTGTATTGACAGCTGTCTGGGAAATTGATGTTGAATTATGGACTTGACATGCATTAGAAGATATGAACTCTCTTAAATCTGCTTGAAAATCTAATCATATCACGGTAAAGCAAACGACTGAGCTGGAAGGTAGTTCTTTATTACGTGTATTACAAAAGTGTTGAGCGACCATAAAAGATATCAGCTCTCCGCCTCTGGAAGGGGACTTTAAATCTCCAAAACTCCTGTGTTGATTCTTGTGAAGCATCTGCCGTACACGCATAAAACTCTCAAATTTTGCCCATGTCTTACTTTTACGATCAACTCCCAGCGATGGTAAAATTGTGCTTATGGGCGCAGATTTTTAGAGGTGCCGTGGAGTATTGTGCGTGTGTTAAGTGTCAGGCAAATTGCTGTTAACTCACATGTTTTGAGCATAAGCATGTGCGAGGGACCGTGTGTGTGTGTGTGTGTGTGCGCTCTGTCATTTTTTTTTTTTTTTTTTTTGTAGGTCCTCAAAACCAGCACCCCCCACATCCTTCCCGCCCACAATTTAATTGCTGCTTTTCAGGGACGCGCTTGGCTGCGTAATTGTCAAAACACAGGCTGACTGAACTCTCCGTCACACCTCAAACCTTACACTTTCTGACGCATCTCATCTCTTTTATGACACTTTTCAAATAAAGGGAACATTTCCAGATGTTTGGCGTAATTTCGCCTCGGATCCGCAGGGCTGCGGGGAGAGCGATTTGGAGAGAGGAGATTTGTGGGGACAGACTGTCTTTGTGTTTGTCAGGCGTGGACAGGTTCGCTCCCTGGTGCGGTGAAAATTTTATAGAACCGTGAAAAAAACGGAGATGGAGATGGAATGAGGAGTAATAATATTTGTGCGTTTATTGATGTCGGAATTATGAAGTGCCAGATTCATTTCCATTTTTTTAGAGAAATGCCGAAAACAAGTTCTTTAAGAGTCCTGATTTATTAACCAACTTAACCAACTTAATACCTCAAGGAGAATGGTGTAGCCCACCTTATTGGCAGGCCCACTCGGCATCTGTGCCTGCAGAAGCAGCGCAGATTTACCCAGTATTCATGCACCTGTCATTCACAATGCACAATGCACACAATTCCCCTTATGTGAGCATTTATTAAATATTTTGATTAATTCAATTGTTACCCTAGACCACAAATCAGTCTTAAGTCGCTGGGGTATATTTGTAGCAATAGCCAAAAATACATTGTATGGGTCAAAATTATTGATTTTTCTTTTTTTGCCAAAAATCCTTAGGATAGTAAGTAAAGATCATGTTTCATGAAGGTATTTAGTCAATTTCTCTAATCAATATGCATTGATAAGATCTTCATTTGGACTTTAAAGGTGATTTTCTCAGCATTTAGATTTTTCTGTACCCTCAGATTTTCATATACTTGTATCTCGGTCAAATATTACCCTATCCATCCAAATCATACATCAATGGGAAGCATATTTGTTCATTTTTTAGATCATGTATGAATCTTAATTTCGGAAAATTAACACTTACGACTGGTTTTGTTGTCCAGGGTCGCAAATATGTTTCAGCTATCATGAAAAGCTCTGGTTAACACTTTTGGTTAAATTTCAGGGTAGAAAATACACATATCTGCAGATTTAGTCTCACTGGTGGTTCAAAGGTGGTATAGGTGCATTTTTGAATCATACATGGAGTAGTAAAGTCATGGTGATAGCTACAGAATTTATTCTACCAATTCTCGTAGCTTTTTTGGAGTCTGTTGTCTATAAAAAGATTCATAAAAGTTCTTATCACCCCAAATGACTTGAAAAGTTTTGGTAGCAAACAGTGTGGGAGACGTGCATTGCCAAGATTGCATGAATTAATGATGAAAAATAACCAGTCTTTTAATCAAGGCAGTTTATCATGATAGCTGTTTTCTCTTTCCTCAGGCACTCTGCCTTACGAAATAAAGATCGTTATAGCTGGGAACCACGAGCTGACGTTCGATCAGGAGTTTATGGCAGACCTGATAAAGCAGGATTTCTACTACTTTCCTTCGGCCTCCAAACTCAAGCCGGAGAACTACGAGAACGTTCAGTCCCTGCTCACCAACTGCATCTACCTGCAGGACTCTGATGTTACCGTCAGGGGCTTCCGCATCTACGGCTCACCATGGTGAGTCCCTCTCTCTCTCTCGCACGCTTTCTCAAGTCTTCCTGTCACCGTGTTTGTCACCATATGTTGTTGTGTTGTCCCTTCCCCCTCAAGTCTTTCTCATTTTTTGCTCCTTCTTCCCTCATCTCTCTTGTTAACACTTCTTTTGCCACCCCTCCATGTCCTGCAATTTACCTCTTCGCCAGAGTGTTTGTGTGACTTGTAGGCCCTGAGTTCTATGTATAAACACAGATGTTTTGTAACTGCATGCCAGGTAATTGTTTTTGAAATGAATTTGGCCTGCACAACAGCGTGTGTGGGTGTTCTTTCTAAACTTGTAGAAGCAAAAAATCTCCTTATGAGAATAGGAAAACACGATGAAACCACACGGAGGAGTCTTTAAAATCAAAAACAAGATAAAATAGGGTCTATGTTTTCTAAAAGTGTCTTTAGTAATTATGTTTTAACATGTTTGTATTAACAGCAATAAATGTGACTAATAATTCAGCACAAATAGATATTTTAATAATAATTAAAAATAATATTAAGAATTATTATTATTATTATTAATGTTTAATATTATTAGTATTATTTATAATAAATGTCATCTGTTTGTTTTTCTTTAATTTTATTTATTTTTGAGGTAGTAAATGATTGCATTATACTTATTATTATTATTATTATTAAATTAGCTATCAATTTATTATTAAATAAATCAGATTTTTTTATTACAAAAAGTTTTCCTTTTGGGGTTGGTGTTTGGTTTGTTAGTGAACAACCTACATGATCTTAAATCTATGATAAATTCTCATTATATAGCTATGTGTATGAGGTGTAAAGTGTGTGTGTGTCCCATCTAAGGTGTGTTCACGGACAGGCGGCTTCTGCAAATATCACACCGTAAGCTCTTACAACATCAAAGTTGATAAATAAGCATTTATTTATACGAGTGTGGCTTGTCAAGCTGATGGTGTTTACAACAGTCATGAACTCGTGAGCTAGATTAAACCCGTGTAGCATTAATCCACTCCGATATGTCCTGACAGAAATCTCGTGCCAGCGCGCTTGTGTGTATGTGTGTTTACACCATACGGACCTAATAAAACCGCTGAGATCTGGTAATAGCATTCCGCCATAGGGGAAGACGGACAGAAAGTGTCCGTCATCTCCCTCTGTGTCAGTCCATCTAGTGCTACATTCATTTCTGTCCTTCCTGTCACCGAAGACGTTCTGCCACACTGGGGCAGAGTGGCAAACCTCTCAGCTCCATGGAGATGTTAAGTCGCTGGATTTATAGGCCGAGTCCTGTCCTGTGATCTGTGCAGCGCTCAGTAGAGTCGTCCATCTCCTTATTACCTCATCTCTAACTTTTCGGCTTCTTTATTTATTGTTCTGTTCCCAAAGCTGTCTGCTGAGGCTGTATTTTAAGATACATTAAGTGTCAAGGCGACTTATTTGATACCTTGTTTTGACCAGATTCTCATTATCATCACATGCATCCTACACAGAGAACTGAACTGGTGGGTGGGTATCCAAAATATTACAAATGTTTAACAAGTTTTCCGAGTCAGTCACTTATGAGGGCTCCGTTTCAGTTAAAATGTCATCATGTCAGTGATTTTATCAGTACTTTTACAATGTGTCAGCTGCTATAACGGCTCTGTTGCATAGTGGAGACAGAGTTTTGTAGTAGCAGGACTAATGTCTTGAAAATGTATCACAGCCATAAGGAGAAAGATAAGCGGTGGAGTGAAATCAGCTCAGTTTTGAATATAAAACATCGCTGAAATATCACTGCTGTGTGAGACCACCTGAGGCGCTCCCTCTGGCATTGATAATCTTAATAATATCTTGTTGTGTGTGATGAGCCACGATGTTGTAGTGTGTGCATGTTTAAGATTTGAGCGAAGATAATCTAGAAAGATCTCCTTATGTGTGCTGCAACCAGATTTCATAATCGGTAAGGATTTTAAAAGCTATAGAAGCTATAGAAGGCAACTGCCTAAGGAACAGAGCTTACAGTATGTTGTCCATCCAACTACTCAGAAATTCAGCGTGGCCCAGAGACTGATCCTTTCTGAAGACCTCATCCCCGGACAGCCGTTGGGACAAGACCACAGGAATCAGATGAGTTTTCTGCGTGATCTAACTTAGCAGCAGCCTTGATTTAAACCGCTGGTTTTGTCTGGCTAGAAAAGAGACACATTATTTGGACACGCTATTTCCCCATTTAAAACATTCTTTAACGCAATGTGCATTGTAATAAGTGCTATATAAATAACAGTGACTTGACTTGACTTGACTCTCTTGTCTTCTGGCCCTAGTTCTATTTTGCCTTTCAGTTTACCAAAGCTGGTTACTGGAGAAGTACACCTTTTGTACTTTATCTATCTCCTTTAGTGGTACATAATGTACAGATGTTTTCCTTTTGAGGATCCTGGTTCAGATACAAGCTTTTTTTAACTCTAATTGTACAATATTTGTAGATTTGTTTGTAACGGTGTACTGTAAGTACATTTTTGCACACTGTTTCTGACAGTGGGTTTGTAGAGTCATGTAGAGTTTGTGTAGAGCAGTTCAAACACAGTGGTACAACTGAATTAAACAAAATGCCGAGACCTTCTTTAGCAGAGACAGCATGCCCATTTGTACCAACTTTATTTAGAAAAATGGAAATTATGGTCATAATATTTTCTTAAATAATTAGGTCTGCACAAGGCCTGTGTGTTGGTACTGTACTTACAAAAAAAAAGTAATGCAATGAAACCACATGATATTACTAAAAACTATTTTTTCATATTTAAAATAATAAATGTAAAAAGAATAAGTAATCACAAAGATATATTTGAATATAATTTGAAAATATAACAGTAATTAGTAATTATTATAAACACAAAAAAATATGTAAATAACAGTTATTATTGTTATAGTGATTTTATTGTATTAATTTTTTTACTTGTAAGGTAATACTAATAATATTTATGATTATTCATGTTTAATCACATCCAAAATAAGAAATGTCTATATTGTCACATAATATATATATATATGTGTGTATATTATATGTGTAAGATAAAAATAAAAAAGTATGATACAATAATAAAGAAAAAAATATGTTATGTTTATATATAAATAAAAATTTGTAATTATAATATAAATAGTGTGAATAGAAATATATACTTTTATTTTCAAAATGTATACTGTGTATGTGCTTTTATACATAATAAATGCACACAGTACGCGAATAATCAGCACTAATTATTTTACTTGCTGTAGTAATTTATTCATAGTAAATAAATCAATATATTTATGTATTTACTTGCTTATTTATTTCATTTTGCTTTTAAAAATAGGTTTAAAAGTTTTACAATTAACAAAAAACTTTGGCGCCCGAATGTAAAAAAACAACAACAGGAGTCTTGACCAATGGCCATAGACATCCATCCATCTGCATGTGTATGTCTAAGAGGGCTGTACCCTGCAAATTAAGTACCTCTACTAAAATAAAAAAAGAAGAAGAAGAAGAAATTAGTCAGTAGTCAACCTCTCCAATCAACTAGCCGGTTGTTGGACCCATCGTTACTCGTAATCTGCGTGCCTTCACGCACACGCTCTCTCTCTGCCGGGCTAAATGAGATCTTGGCACGTTGCATTCTTTCCTAAATCCTGACTATTTGTCATGCGGTGATTCTGGAATGAAAAGAACTGCATGGGGGAAACATGTGGCGTGTTTTTCTGTTCTGCTGACGCTAATGCAAGTTTACAAGTCATTTGTCATCCGCAGATCTGCAAATGCAGAGACGCGTGGTGCGTTTGTGCCTATTTGTGTTCGTGTGTGTGTGTGTGCGTGAGCCAGTGTGGGTGGATGAAGTATTAAGGATGGCTGTCCCTTTCAGAGAGCGTGAAGCACAAACAGTGTGCAGGGCCCACAGCACATATCGCTCTGAGCTAAACACACTCGCGCACACACAGCTTAAACTTTCCCACAACGCTTGCGTATGCGCTCATATGGACGGTTCCTCACAGACACGGTGACAAGTCACGATGATGCTTGGTGAACACAAACACATCCTGTGTGCCCTGCGGGGGGTGGAGGGAGATGGGTTACCGTCATTGGAAAGCAGCTAGCTGAATGTTTATGCACCGGCAGTAAAAGAGCAGGTAGAAGGTAATTGGGAAAAATGCAGTGAAACTCAGGAGATTAAAATGAAGTTGCATTAAAATTAAGACTTTTGGCGGTGAAAACATTTGCGATGGTTTGCCTTTCTTTATGCACAGTGTACAAAATTTGGGGATTTTATTTAGGTAGATGACATGATGTCAGCAGTGTGGCACGCTTTACTATTTTGCATAATCATTTAATAATTATATTTCCATTATTTCTTAAACAGTTGCTTTTATCTTAAGGAGGCAATAACATGGGAAGGTCTAGCAGGACAAAGTTTCAAACATCGTCCAGAATAGTACAAGCTACAGTGGAATGGAAATGATTGGAATTTAATTCATTCTGGAAAAGATTTTGTACTGTAAAATTAATTTATAACACTGCTGAGCTCTCTTTAAGATTGTGAGTGTTATCCAGTGAAAAAAAAAGACACTAGCAGTCTCATGTCTCCTCTAAAATTCAAACTGATATCTAAACCACGTCACAAATTTTACCTGCATTCGTTTTTATTTTTATTTTCAGCCTTAAAAGTGAGAGTGAGGTGACAACGTAAAACGATGTGTAGGAACAGGATTTGCAAAATGACAAAAGAGTAGAACTGGTGCTACCCGCTAGGTCGTTGCTTTCCTGTCAGTCTTTCTGAATTGTAGACTACATCATTAAAAGCAAAGGAGATTAAGTGTAAAACATTTTTGTCAATCACTTTCGGCGTGTCTCGTTCTCTTGCTCTGAGGGGCAGCAGGGGGGTTCTTATGCTGTTATATAGCACAGCAGGGCATCCATAAGCAAAGACAGATGATCACGACAGCGTTTTTGAACACCTGGTTGCCAACATATATGTGTGTAGGTTTGCATGATGGCATGCGGCCAGTGCTGTTATTGTAGACAAGTATTTAAAGTAGCTCTTAGTATTTAATTCAGCGGATTACAGAAACTAGTGTAATATATTATATGGATTTTGTAGTATACACTGTAAAAAAAAAATCATTGCCAATATTCAAAATTTCAAGGCAACACATTGCATTCACATTTTTATGTTTTCCCAACGATCTA
>JAUMHP010000044.1:4487148-4510059 GCA_032361065.1 Enteromius trimaculatus | reverse complement strand
GAAATCAAATTCAAAACTATTTTAAATCCCATATAATATTCAGTTTTGTTAAATAACACTTGTAAATTATTCAAATGCGTATAATTCAAATTCAAATAGTTTTGTCATAAAACTAGCTCCATACTTACATAGTACATGGCTACTTTGTCAGATAAATCCGGTGAAGTATTAATTTAAATTTAAGTAAAAATTTGTGAGCAGATATTGATCGCAGAGTGATGCTAGCATAGCTTTGAGGGAAGAATGTGGTCGGTTTAGCAGTGTTTTAAAAAAACTGACCAATCAGAATCAAGCATTCCAAAAACGAATGAAATTAAATTTAGCTTTTAATCAGAAACCGCAGGATTTCAGTGTTAGTGCAGGTACTGATGCAGGTATACAGTATGTCATAAAATAAAAAAAAATAAGATGACAAAAACAAAACCATCTGAGCCTTTGTTTTTGTGTTTAGAAGAATAACTAACTACTTATTCTTCCACTCGATTAATTTTCGTCATCTCTTCTACTCTCGTCTGTTAGGGTCACAGGGATTCTTTCAGGAAGTTTGGCTTGTCTTTCATGGCATAAATAAGACATTTAATTTCGTCTTTCTATCGATTGTTGAGCAGTTTCTTCTCTTCTGGGGGCACACACATACACCTACACAACAGTAGTAAGACAAAAGCTTCTCTGCAGATGTTGTCCATTGAGGCTTTTTTTTTTTCTTACAGTAAGCATTTATTAAGCTTGATTTTTCAAAAGGAATACCGCATGTAGATTTGCAGACACAGAGGTCTTTATTCATGCAACCACAGAGTGCTTTAAAGTCCATGCATTCTGTCATTATTTACTCATCTTCATGTTTTTCGAAACCTGTACGACTTTCTTCCTTCCAAAAGTATTTTGCGCTTATTCAAATTTGGCACGCAGTGTCAGGTTTGACTTAAATAATGTCAAATTCCATTGGTTCTCGTTCTGTGTCTCGTAGCCAATTGCGCCGCGCCAAATCTGAATATGCTAATGTGCTAATGAGATTCTCCTTTTATGTTCAGCATGCTAAGAGAGAGTCGTACGGTTTTGGAACGACATGAGGGCGAGTAAACGATGGCAGAATTTGAGTTTTTGCGTGATCCGATCCTTTAAAGCCCTGCATCAGCTATCAAACACTTCTGTGCGTGCCTGCTCTTGGCTCGTTATGTTAATCAGTGCTGTGAATGTTCCTGTTGATGAGTGTGAGTCCACACAGCTGTTCTGAAGTCTGCTGTGTGCCCAGGCCAGTACGTGTGTGTGTGTGTGTGTGTGTGTGCGCGTGTGTATAAGTTTGAGAGACGTGTCAGGCTGTGTGGGCAGATGTCTCATTGCACAGATGGGTTTGTTACTGCTGGGTTTTTCGGACTGTCCGGATCGGATGCGGTGGAGCAGAAACATTCACCCAGGGTCCAAATTCATTATCCACCCCTCAATTTATACTTAAGAATATCATTAATGCCTAATTGTTGGCAAAAACCGTGGCCTGGTGGTTAACACACATGCTCCGACACATTGAGCTGTGGTGCTCATTCCATTCTTGTCAGTCTTTATCTCTTGCTGTCAGTAGTATAACTATAATTCTATCATTTATTTTAGGTTTATTTAGGTTTGGTTCTTAATATTTATTATTTTAATTTGATTTAAAATATTTAATGTCATTGTGACATTTAAAATTGACTTTATTTTCTAATTCAAGTGATCTGTCTTTATTGTAAAGAATTCATCCATTAATTTATTTAATTTTTTTCAACAACCTGTCTGCATTGTTTTTCTTAAATATGTGAATTTCTGATATTCTCTTTGATAAAAACAAAAAAACAAGTTTAATTTTGTTTTCTATGCCAATCCACAACTACCTTTTGTTCTTTATATTTGGTTTTTATATCTACTTACAATGAAGTAAAAACACATTAATTGGTAATACCTTATTTATTTTTATTATTAATTTTATTTATTTATTTTTTGTTTCATTTTTTTTATTCAACAGGTGACCTCGATTGTTTTTCTTATTGCGTTTTTTTTGCTGCTTATTTATTTATTTTTGATGTTCTTTATAATATATATTTTATTTTGCAAATTCTGCATTATTAATTACTAAATCAAAACACATTCCACTGTGCATGTATCTGTAGATGCATGTTTGTTTATGAAGTGTGTGTGTGTCTGTGTGTGTTGTGGCCAGTAGTCTTAGTTTCACTTTTACATGCTGAGTGTTGCATAAGTCATGCTGAGGACCAAATGTCCCATATTTACCACGTTTTAACCCAGAGCCAGACAGAGACAGAGTTGGGGGCTCAGGCAAACAGTGAAGTTGTGCAGAACATGTGCAGCTATGTCTGACAGAAACATAAACAGACCCACACACTCCTATCGGCTCAAGCCTGGTCTAATCCCTTTATTGTCAGAGACTGATATACTCAGCCTTCCAGGGTTTCTCTCGCTCTCTTTCTCTGGTTTTGTGGAGTGTGTCTCTCCTGCTGTGCTGCTCGGACTGGAGCCCCGTGTGAATGGACCGCTTGCTTCTCTCAGATTAAACATCAAAGTCCAGCCAGCCCTGCAGTTCAGCACAACACAGCACAGCACACTGTTCTAAATATACAACACGGCCTAAAAAAATAAAGCTACAAGCTGATGCAACACAGCAATATGCAACACAGCTATAAAACACAGCACACAGCGCCAAACACTGGCTTTAAACTTAGGAACGGGTAATAATGTAGTTCAGTTGATAGTGTTTTATGTGTTGACAGCGTGCTGTGCTTTAACCCTCTTGTTTAAGTTGAATCTTTAAAGTCAGCATGAAATTTTTAATTCACAGTTTATTTTCAAATGCATGTGACTTGTCTTACCGTCAACAGTTCATATGCATATATCATATAAAGGTATTGAGCCGTGCATGTTTTATTCTCCATAGTGCAATCATTTAAGATTTAATGGTTTTATTTAATTTTTTTCTTAATTGATGTTAATTAACAACTAATGGATAAAGTCCCTGCCTACATGTAAATTTGTATTTCTCTATAATATTTTAATTTGAGATATTACCAATTAATGTTTTTCTTTTCTTTTTATTAACCTTTACTTGTTTAATTGAGAAATTGCATGCCAGGCAAAGTTTTGTTATAGTTCATTCATATTCTAAGTGTGTAAGTGAGCACTTGTGTGATGTTGACAGCACTTCTTATGTGTCGGTAAATCTCAGTGGACTGTTGTGACCCGTGAGCTATTAATTGAAACAGGCTCTCTTAATGAGGTTATGTGTGTGTGTGCACGGTAAAGAGGCTGTCTGATATTGCCTCTTAACTCTTCAGAGATGTAACGGCTTATCCCTGTAGATTCCCAACCTCCTCTTCTCCATACACACATCTGGGTCAGTGTCAAAAACATCACATTACTAATTATTCACTTGCATACCTTCTACTGTGCCATGCACATACACTATCTTAAATATGCACACACACAGATATTGTGTACACCTTCTCTGTAATTAGGGTCAGGATTCAACCAACATCTGTAATTACAGCAGCCACAGGTGACGATGTTGAATTTGCAGTTAACTTGTGTGTGAGAATGCATAGCTATGCTCCAATATCTAGTGAGCTGTCTAAGAAGGCAGCATTTTAAGGCATCCAAGGCAAAACTGAAAATTCTGTCATCCTATACTAGTTTTCAAGTTGATCCAAACTGGTATGAATTTCTTCTGCGGGACATAAAAGAAGATGCTTTAAAGAATGTTGATAACCAAGTCCCTATTGACTTTCACAATGTTTGTTTCCTTACTGTTTGATTACCAACATTATTTAAAATATCTTAACTTAAGGGTTAAGTGAATGATGACAGGATATCCCTTTAATTAAGCTGTTTAGTAAGATATACCTCATTCCCAGAATGCATTGCAGTCACATGTATGTCCACATTAATCACTCTATAATTAAAAATGCATATTTTCCCCCAATGTTATGATCTTCTATCCATTCTGAGATGGTGTTTTTCCAGTGATAACAAAGCTTTTTGAAGACACTTTCCCAAGTGGGTAAATTAGTTTTTCAGTATAGACTATGAAAAATAGAGGTATTTGGAAATATTATGTGTCTCTCTGTATCACCATTAATTGTTTTTGTTTTTTAATTTTTAAATTTAAGCATTTTAAGACTTTTCAGTGTTTATGAACTTTTGGAAAACCTACTTAAAATGCTATAAAACCTAAATGCTCTAGTATTGACATTTTAAATCAAAACAACATTTTTAAATATATATATGGATTAATATGGTTGCCTAAAAAAATAGCAAATAGCAAAAAGCTAGGTGGATGGGATAAGGAAAATGTTGTTTTATTAAAGCATATTTCAGTCTGCTTTGAAAAGCATTGATAAATAGACCGTTTTTTAATATTTAATAAAAAATATAGATTTTAATTGATAATAAAAATCCATTGAAATCATCAGTGCCTTTAGTCCTTTGCACAGTTCCTACAGTCCTGGGAAACCTGTTTTCATGGAAATTTATCAAAGGTCATGAGAAAAGTTGTGGGAAATATTTTCTGAATATTTTTCTTTTTAGGTATACTCAGTTCAGAAGTATTTCTTTTATTACAATGAATATTTAAAATTGCTATTAAAATGTTTTCAGAAAGCCTGGAAGATTATTTCAAATCCATGACAGTCAGGATGTTGCTTTAGAGGGCAGCTGGTTGTTTGGCTGTAAGAAGGTTTTGAAACGGAGTGCGCTTGATGTTAACGGCTCTGTTAGCACAAACTTTCCTGATCTGTCTGTGAGATTTTTCATATTTCTACTCCATGCTAATTCTCCCCAATTTTCATACACATTTTAGCTTTCCAATCAAAGTGCACCACCTTACCAGCAGCAAGAATTGATTTAGATTTCACATTGCTGTGAATCATTAATGCATTCTTTAAAAAAAAAAGAATTTTCTTATAACTCCCATCTTCTCTTCCTTTAAAACCCTTGAAGTTAACCAATGAGATAAAATATTGAAGCATAGCCGCCCTGCAGCCTTCCCCCCCAGCCATGCGCTTAAAGATTTATGGCAGAACTGCACCGATATCATTTGGCTAAGAGAGGTTTTGCATGCACTCACTGATTTGACCCAAACCATTCTTTACTCCTGCTTTAAATAGACAGTGGTGACTACCAGACATCAACAGCATGGCATTTGTACTCCAACTATCCAATTAGGTTTGTCTTTTATAGGTGGCTCTTGTTAAAACAAAATGGATGTATAAAATGGTAACTTTGAATGGGCAACACTGACAGCAGCTAAGCAGTGTGGCGATGAGTTTTGCATGAGCAAACACCCTTTACAATTGCTTCAGAAATTGAAAAATGTAGTTTGCAAAGTACTTTTTCTACTTTTGTGCTGATGCGGCATCATGGGAGTAAAGGCATGAAAGCAAACAGCTGTTTGAAAAAACAAATGAAAAAACATCTGAACTGATAAATACACAGATGGTTTAGTACATCAAGCACACTAGTCATTCTTTGTCCCATTTGAAGGAATTTTACATGTTAGTCTGATCTTCTGGCTTGGTAAAATCTAAATCAGGGTTTCTGAATTACATAATTGCTTGTATTTTTAAGACATTTTAATTCACAACGACTTTCTCTCTGTCAGCCATCTCTCTCATTTTCCATCTGTTTATTAACCTCTCTATGCTCCAAATCTGTTCGGGACACCAATAATGAGTCCTTTCTCGATCCGGTGTAATAGAGACGTCTGTGTAAAGATGAAAATGAATATTTAAATAGCACCATCAATATGCAAAGGCCATTTTAAATGTTTTAAGATTAGAGATGTGAATTAATCAGACTGTGTCCGTGGCCCTTCGGATGTTTGATCATAAATGTTTAGACTCTGCTGATAGAAGTGATTTGAATGATAATCAGAAGAAATCAAATGAAAATAGCGTTTGCTTTCCCATGAGTCCCTTCTTTCCTCTTGACCTTCTTGAGATGATGGAACCCAGGGCCGATCTGGATCGCTCCTCAAAGGCAATGTGTGTGTGTGTGTGTGTTTGCAGGACGGGACACTGATGCGTCAGCCAGCTATAAAAGTAAATGTTTCAAGTGACTGCTTTCTATAAATTACAAAATCCACGTAGAGGCAAGAAAACCTTCATGTGTAAACTGACACACGCATACAGTCTTTCAACATACTCGCACACATAAATGTGCAAATCCGCCACAGCAGAGGAAGATGGATCTGGGGACAGATTGTTAGTGACATGTTAATTTCTATACCGTCACTCAAGCTTGGTGCATCTGCAATCAAAGTGATGGGGCATAGGCAAAACCATCAACCCCCTCTCTATCCTTACATACTGTCTGTCTCTACCTGTTTCTTTCCCTTTCTTTTTGTGTTTCTGTTCCTCCACCATTTCTCTTTTTCTGTCCGTCTTCTCTCTCTATATATACAGTATATATAGTTCATAAAAATGTGATAAAGTAGAACAGTTACACTTTAAGTGAGGAAACACATTTTCAATATTAAGAGTTTTAAGACTAGATATTTTGCTGCTTGTTGAGGGTTAGTAAGGTAGTTGTTAAAGTAGTTATTAGGGTTAAGGGATCTAAAATATGGTTATTTCTTAATATGTGCTTTATAAGTACTAATAAACAGTCAATATGCAAATGAATCCAGAATCTTTTTTTTTAATACATATGCATGTGTACTGTGTATATTTATTATTAATATATGAATACATATAGCATATATTTAAAAATATATATATATATATTTATTTATATATTCATATTCTTATATTTTATATTATTTATAAATATATTTACATGTATGTGTTATATATACACACGCACACACATATATATATAAATAAACACAGAATACACGCATATATTATGTAGACAAAAACTTTTATTTTGTATGCGATTAGTTGTGATTAATAGTTTTACAGCATTAATATATATATATATATATACTGTATTGTCTACAATTTTTATTTTAAATCATTTAATATTACGATTTGTATTTATGTAATTAATAAAACAAGTTAATAATAAAAATAATAATACTTTGAATAGTTTTCTTTGTGACATTAAGACCAAGTAAAAATCTCTGCCAATCGATTCCGTGTCATGGATTGAACAAATGCACAAATGGTAATCCTCCTATGTGTTGCACCCACTTACCAGCCTTTACGCTCAGTTTGGACTACTGGGCAAACATTACATCACCTGATTAATATTCATGAGCCAAGCTTTCAAATCATCTTTACGCCCCTGCTTTTTTAGACAGTGATGGTAGAGAGATGACAGTAAATGACGGGAGGTGGAGAACGGAAAAAGATGAGAACACAATTTAAGCCGTTCTTAAACCTGTGACTTTTTCATTCGTATTTAAACTTTTTTTTTTTTTTTTTTGCTACATTTTATAAAAGATATGAGAAAGATGTCAGATCAAAGCGATTGCTATTTGTGATTTGGTTTTTAGTATTTTTTTTTTCTGTTATTTTATCATCATAGACCCAAGATCTCTCACAGATACTCCATATACGGTTCCTAATGGAAATGTCATCTTGTTTTCATCAGCGGTAGAGCAGTCTGGGTAAAAGATCAGTGAAGCACAGGCGAAGATATTGGCGTATCAGTAGGCCTTAACTGTGTTTTTTTCCCTCCTTTATGTATGTTTTCAGGCAGCCATGGTACTACGGCTGGGGTTTTAATCTGCCACGAGGGCAAGCACTGCTGGACAAGTGGAATCAGATCCCAGATTCAACGGATATTCTTCTCACACACTGCCCTCCTCTGGGTGAGACCTAAATCACACACACACAAAGCATGCGGTAATGGTTATTCCCCATTATGTTGTCTTCATCCTCGCGCACGCACACACACTCTTTTGCTCTGAGGCTTTGGCAGATGGAGTTGCTACAGCAGGCTGCTAAAGCATGCAACACTGAGACGCTGTTCGCAGTGCAGCAAATCCCTTCGCACACAATAAAACCTTCACACACACAGTCATATGTACCGAGAACGGAAGTTTGTGCGTAAAGACAGCTGCGGTTTAAAACACTAAGCTTTTGGGCTTTGAGATTGTGACAATGTGTAATTCTCATGGTAAAGACGTGTCTCACTATACATTCGTGCAACTGTAAGTGTTTATCATAGTGTTGCAAATCAGCCCCAAATAACGTCTCTGAAGATTCACTGTGCATTATGTATGTGTTGACATCAGACTACAATTGTAAAATCAACCTAATGATCATTTTGGATTCAGTTAGTATACACTGTATATAAGAGTAAGTCTCTTAACAAGTCAGTTTTCATTTTAATATAAAAGAAGTTAAACAGTGCAGACGGGAATAAGAACTTCCTGTGTAAACAGCACTTTACTGAGATCACTGTACTTGCTCTATACTTAATGCAGGTTTGGAAATCAAGAACTGATTTGAAATCTGTGCCCAAACTTCTGCATGTTTAAACACAATTAACTCTGAAAGGAAAATCTAAATTTAGGACACTAGGAGTTACTAATCTTACTATGGCTAAGGCTTGGCTCGTGAATATTAATTAGCTCATGCATAAGTTGCTCGGTAACCTTCCTAGAGTGTCCAGTCAGATCATCTAATTAAAATTCAGTGAGTCAAGACTCTCAAGTTAGCACCTTGGACATGCAAGATGTCAAGATGTTGCATTATGTTGACTTGTAAAAAAACAAAAAGCATTATTTCTTGATTAAAATACTAAAGCATCATTCAGAATATGAAACACTGTGGAATCAGAACTACAGTCTTTACATTTATTATAAAACTTTGGCATTTGTTCAGCATGTATCTCTAAAAGCATTATTTAACTGTTTTAACATCATATATTTCTGCATCTTTGTCTTTGCCTTGTGATGTTCGTGTTAGTCATCATACCGTTTTTTTGTAGGTTTTTTGGACTGGGTGCCCAGGAAGATGCAGCGTGTTGGCTGTATGGAGCTATTGAACACTGTCCAGAGGAGAGTTCAGCCCAAACTACATGTGTTTGGACACATTCATGAAGGTAATCGCACAAAGTGATAACTTTCGCAGTTGTCCATAAATCACATGCATGCAAGTCACACAGCCCTGTGATCTCAAACATATTTGTTCATGCTGCCACGTCAATCTGCCTGTTTTGGGGTTAGCAGGGCAGAGTCTGTCCCATGCTGCTTGCCTTCTGACAGCTCTATAGCAAAAACTAGATCACATTCATATTCACAGTTTATTTAGCACACACGCTCAAAATGCTTTTAATAAATGCTTTTAATCTTAGTCTGTGATTTGATTGCAAGCTTGTGTTTTGTGCTTTGCTTGTCTGTGTTTGACTGTGTGCCGTGTTTATGTTATGCTGCAAAAACATCTCTGCACATAGCATCCGTTTGCTTGCTGTTATTTGTCATTTTTGCTGTTTGCATTTCCATAGCAGATAAAATCTTAAAAGTATCCATCCTTAATTCACGCTGCATTATTATCTGCACTTACCATTTGGCGTTTAACTCTGTAAACCTTGTTTTTGACCTTATTAAAAGAACAGTTGAAAAATAACATTTGCTGACCACGAAGCCATCCGAAATATGAGTTTGTTTCTTCATCAGAAGAAATGTTGAGAAATTTAGAGACACACCAAAGGATCCTTTTTCAGGGAATGGGTGCCGTTAGACTCCACAATTAATCCATACGGATCCAGACCATCTTGTGAAGTGAAAAGCTATGTGTTTGCAAGAAACAAATGCATCATTATAGTGTTTTAACTTCAAAGCATTGCTTCTGGCCAAAATGATAGTCCGTGATCCATAACAACACTTTCTTCAATTTCTCAGGAGAGAAATAGGCACAGATCAAGCACCGTTTACATGCAAAAAGAGTGAAAAAAAAATAGGTCTGTGGATTTTGAGGTCAGAGGGCAACAAGGGATGGAAAGTTAAAATACACGACTTTTCTCTTCACAAATCATTAATTGATTGATTGCTGGACTGGATTACTTGTGGATTATTGTGATGTTTTTATCTGCTGTTTGAACCATAATCCTGATGGCATCTATTCATTGAATAGATTCATTCATTCATTCATAAACAAACTCATCTACTTGGCCCGAGAGATGTTCATGTTTTGGGGAACTATTCCTTTAATATAATTAAATGAACTTGTATCGTGTCGTAATATCTTTGTGTTTGTTTGAGCTAGGTTACGGTATGATGACCGATGGAACCACCACGTTCGTTAATGCCTCGGCGTGCACGGTGAACTTCCAGCCAATGAACTCGCCCATCGTTTTCGACTTGCCCAATCCCAGGAGCTCATGATTGAACTGGGACCCGCCCACTGCCCCCTTCTTTCAATCAGGGTCCAATGTGCGTGTACGGATGCTGTAGTGTATATAGAGCGGACGAGAGATGCTAATTTGGATACTTTCAAGGATATTTCCATCCATTTTTGTGACACTGTGCCGCCTCACAGACACGGACGTTTGAACTGCTTTCTTAATTTGATTCTTACGTTGCACTTGAATCGGCGTGACAATCGCGTGTACTTAAAGTCATGGAAGCCAATCAGTGCTGGAGATGATTGAAAGCCAAGCTTTCTTCTCATTGGCTGGCACTTACTGGAACTTTGTAACCTTGTAGCCTCAATGGACTTGGAAAAAAAACTTTTTTCTTCTACTCTGGATCCACTCTTGAAAGTTACAGGATGTGCCCAGAGGAAACACTGCGCTATGGTGCAAACAAGTTTGTTCAGGGTCTTTACCATTTCTATCTTTCTCTCTCTTTCACTGGCTCTCAGTGTCTCATCCTCCTTTTTCCTATCTGCTCTGTTGTTATATGTTGCTCTTTTGAACTTGGGGGCCATGTTGGGTTTCACTGGGAGAAGAAATGGCCCTGAACAGGAATGTAACATTTAAGCTATCGGTGGTGAAAAAGAAACAAAAAAAAATATTCCCCAGTGTTCTCCACAATTTCATGCCTTCTTTATTGTTCGATTTACTGTAAACGTGTAAAACTGTGAGTGTGTTTACAAGCAAACGGTCCTTTACTAAAGCAGTGTGGACTTTTACAGTAGTTTGAAGTGTTTGTTTAAGGTCAAATATTTAAAAGTTCTTCTAACGTCCCTCCTCCGAATATCAAAGACTCGCCATGCACGCAAAGTGCGCTTTTGCATAACAAGAATGTTGCACTTTGATCCACATGCTCCACTATAATTTATTAACATTCCTCCTGGTGATAATTTATTCCCATGTGTTTTACAGCTCTTCAGCATTAACTGTGTGCGGCATTAGGCCTAATATAACGGTTCTGTTAGATGTGCAGAGGGTTTTCATCTCCTCCATATAAATGGATGAATAAAAATGAACAAATCGAACGAATTATCGTTCTGCGTGTGTGCGCGTGTGTCTGTGGGCTCCTGTGTGTACAAACGCGATCAATTGCTCCTCTTTCATAGCCCGAGGAAAAGAACGAATCAGAGCACTGAGAGATCGAAGAGATAAAAAGAAAAATATTGGAAACGCCAACTACTGTAGGAAGGATGAGCTGATGTCTGGGAGACAGATTTCTGTCTCATCTTTCTTTCTTTATTTTTGAAGAGTTTTTCTTGCTGTTTGTACACTTGTTTGCATTCGGTCAGAGGTGCTTCGCACTCATTTGTGGCTTTCCTCTTTTTTCTTCGTTCATTCGTGCCCGTATGAGGCCTTTTCTTTGAAGACGTTGTCGTCAGGTTTGCTGCTGTGTTGCAGTTATTTTTTTTCCCCAGCATGCTGTTTTGAATTTCCAAATGGTGCACTGTTAATTCATTGTGATGTGAAATTTTACTGATAAAGACACAATTTGGGAGATTCTTTTGTTTTTCGTCACTTCATTTCACCATCTAAAGGGTTATGGTGTTGAATAAGTTCTAGCGGAGATTAATTCTCTTTCAAAACTGCTTCTTTTTTGTTCTGACAGAGATGTGAAATATATAGAGACATGTAATGACGTCATCAAATTATCTGCATACACAGGACATGATTTTGATTCATGATTTTGATTTGATACATGATTTTTAAACATAAATATAGTAAATGTGGTAATATTACAACAGCAGTATTATATTATACCAGTAAAAGTCTGCGTTGTATGTATTCTATATTGCATATTAGGAATACACTGATTTACAAAAATTACCTTTTTTTCTCTTCTGATAATTTTTGGTAATTATCATTAAGCCAGTAATGATTTTCTTGTCATACATTTCTGATACTGATATAAATATATATATATATATGTTAAAGGTATATAAAGAAAAATCTGTTATTTATTTACGTATCGCATATTTGTTCTATTGATTGTAAAAAACAAGATTTGCTAAAGAGTCTTAATAAATGAGCTTGTAAAGAATAACTTACTTTTGACAACATCTGGCACATAATAAAAACGCCAAAATATGAGAAAAGACCCTCCACAGTGATATACCCAATACTGACTGAAAATTATCTGTTTACTGATATATTATGCAAACAAAACATTATTTTTGAGGAAAATGTGACATTGTGTGACTTCCTGTACGAAGGTAATCTGATGATGTCAGTGCCTGTTGCTATATAAATAGGGGTTTTCCTGATGTTTGCAGTGTTGAGTTTAGAGCATTAATGTAAATATAAGAATCATCTTTAGTTCTGGATTGTGTCCTTCATCTGAATCTAACTGGGTGGGCGTGCACACTTTTTTTCTGCACTTTCTGCAGATCATTCACACAAAAAATAAGTGAAACTACTTCAAACTCTTAAATGAAAACTTATCCTATCACTAGGGTATGTTCTCATTCTTTAGTTTCTCTATTTTTTTTTCTCTGTGTCTTCATTTGAGATTAATCGATTCCACGTTATTACACTCTCACTTTTTTAGTCCTAATCAGAGGACTCTGATTTTCATATCAGTTATCTGCACGTGGCTAAAACTTCATTTATGTAGGTAGAAATTGTCTTGTATCACTTCGGCCTTCCTTCTTCCACACCTCTGCACATCCTAATGAAATCCCTCATTCAAATAATTACATGAGTAATCCTGCGGGATGGAAGGTAATTTATTCCAGGCTGGCTTTTACTATGCCATTAAAGACTATGTTCTCTGTTTTCCTTTCTGTCTCTCACCGCTTTTTACCTACATGTTCCCTATTACTCTCCTTTTTCTTAGATCTTCTTTTCCCCCTCTTTACATCTACTCATGTGCCATCCACTGCATCCTCTTTAGTACACACCATCAACATCTGTCTCTCTGTCGACTTGTGTGCTTTACACAACAATGTCCTCTACTGTCTGTCTCTCTCTCCTCGCGTCTCTTATAAACTCGCAAATACATCTTCGACATGTTCTTGTCAGCCGTTTCAAGCTCTTAAAGCTGAACAAAAGGCCTGGTGTAGTGCATTTTAGCACTGTTTAACATCCCGGGGCGTGCCGTCTGGCTCGCGCTGAAAATACTTGATGCCATTCGAATGAATACGGGTGGAACAAATGGGTATGCAACTGCCGCTGGAAAAAAAAAAAAACACAAAACAATTAGCCGCAACAATGCATGCTGATTACTGTCATATGCTGCTTATTTATGAACAATGTCTGTTGTGACAAAGATGTTTAATTTTCATCGTCTTTGAATTACTCGTATCCTGAAGCAGAAGTTGCTTGACTTATTCTATAAAGAAACCTTTTAAAAATTGGAAAATGAATGCTGTTGCTACGGTGTCATCCTTAATGACTAAAAAATGTCCTCTGGGAAGAATATCTTTTAGACTTGAATAATTTTCGCTTTTTATTACAGTTGAGTATCTTGAAACTGGTAAAAAAAAAAAAACCACATTAAAAGCATAAATTTAAATATTGAATTAAATATTAAATATTTAAAACTAGTATTTATAAATACTGCTTTTTTATATTATAGTGCCTAAAATATTTTCTTTATTTTTATTATTTTATTAAAATAAAAGTGTATTTCCTATTAATAGACATGTTATGTGTTTATTTATAGACTGGATACTTTTTTATCAACCATATTTATCTACATGTTGCTTTAAACAAAGCAGTCTTTTCCTTGGAATAAGACTGTATAGGAGACTATCCGTTGTGTAATGAATATTTATATGTGTATATTTAATATTTAGATGCAGCACCTTTCTGAAGTTATGGATTCCCTTAGTTTCATTACACTTGAATCATACTCTTTCCGTGAGAGAAATAACACTCTGCTGCTTTGATCTCAGCTGGATTGCGTAAAATAAATCTCAGAACATTCTTCTAATATTTTATCTTAACTTTAAGCTTCACTGAGCTTCATTTAATTTTTTAAGAGAATGTAATGCATTTATTCAGCAAAGATGCGTGAAATTGATCAGAAGTAGAAGTGAAGACATTTATGTTATTACAGAAGAGTTCTATATAACAAACATGCAGTTATTTTGACATTTCTATTTATCAAAAAATCACCAAATTATCAACATTTGCACGAAAATATTAAGCAGCATAACTGTTCTCAACTGATACTAATAAGAAATTGTCCTTGAGAACCTAATGGGCATGGCCATCACAGGATACAATACATTTTAAAATATATTAAAATAACAATTTAAATTATAACATTGTTGTTTCCACAAACATAAAACAAACCTGGCTGACCCTGAACTTTGTATGTTTGCATTTTTTTTTTTTTGTTTTTAACTGTAACCTGCATGAGGAACTATAAGTCATTAAGCTGATTTATTATTTGCAAGGTCAAGATGCATTGTCCTAGCTGGGTTCATTAACATATGAAACATCAAAGCCACAAGCACCTCGGGGGGCATTGATATGGACGAAGAACAATGGTAGTCATTTTATTGAATGCAGAATACAAATGGCTAACTCTTGGAATAAATAAGTCTTATTTATCTTTTGTAACTTACAACAACGTTTAGTCATTTGGTCATAATGCAGAACAATGCAGCACAAATAGGCTAAGAAATGTTAAGATGCCAAATTTAGCTCGGGTTGCCAGGTTTAGCCTCTCCCTCCCACTTTTAGCATGGCTTAGGGCGTCAAGGACTTACTCCATGGGGAGTCACGCAAAACCAGCACACCCCCTCACTCTTTTGTTCTGCGATGGTTCTTTTTCCATGCCAAAAATGACAAAAACTCCCAATTCTGTCATCAGGAAAGTGTCGGAATAGAGCCTCGGGGTGGGAGGTCCCTGCTGAGTTCTTACCCAATCTGGTGCCCGCTCTCTTTTCTTACCAACACACAGGCCATTTGCACCATTATCAACAGACAAGAAACACCATTAAACTAATGCTGTTTTGATTATGTCCAAAGTGTCCTGTACCAAAGCCATCTCTTCACCTCTTGATGTTACCCGTATTAAGGCCTCTGTTTGAGTCTATGGCATGTATTTTCAGAATTACATTTTCTTCATTATATTAGGTGGGCACCATGACACAAAGCAGAGAATAATGATGATGGATAGATAGATAAATGGAAATTTATCTTGATTACTTTGCACCACGTATTGAGATTTTGCTGATCTGATCTCAAAAGAAAATATATATATATATTGTAGAAAGAAATTTCTTTTTCTTCTTACAAAGAAATGCCAAGAAACACATTAAACTTTCGAATTTTGAAAACTGAAACAGTGTTGTTAAAGGTGTGGTATATAATATTAAGAGCTGGCGGTTAAAATGGGTACTGCAGTCCTCAGTTTACTGGGTTGCCAGATTAGCACATGAAAGGGGGACAAGTTCAGTTGACAATGGAAGGAAGCAATCCTTACACTGTAAGCTAGAGTTGATCTTTCCATGGTTTAATATGTTGCTTGTAATAGAGGTTTTTGGATGACTTCAGAGGCTTTTTAGTTTGGGTAGAATCCGCAATCTCTGACCCAGTTCAATTCGCTGTGTTTTTCACCAACTGGCAACCAGGCGTGTCAAAATTCTATTGGGTAAACTGGCACAAAATCACACAGACCAAAACAAAAACCGATATTCCGACATGGAACATGTTTCACACTAGAATAACTGACTAAAGCATTTATTTTCAGAGAAACGTGTTATGCTATTTTTATGATTTATGCTCCATCAGTCAAAAAATAACAACCAAAATCTTTTTCTTTACAACTTCAAATAGTCATTTTTCCAGTGTAGCAGTAACAAAGTGATATAGAAGATAAGTAAATGTCAGTCAGTGTTCATTTCTCTCTTCAATCTTTATTTTTTCCCACTGACTCACTGTCTCTTTATAATGCTATTGAGAGATTTGACAATTTGGCAATTATTTGTCTTTCTCTTCAAGGTCTTATAGTCTAGGATGAAAAAAATTAATAGATATATCTGAACTATTCAAAAAATGAGTCTGCAATGTGAAGTACTGTAATTCTTTTACAGGTGCACCGGGTCCTTGATCTACTAAGTAACAATAGGAATTATACATAATTGATTCATTTTATTCTTTGCCCCTGACTGCTGAGTCACATGTCTCTGGTTCGAAAAAAACCGATGACATCATGCCCGTAGGATGAGGTCGTAGTAATGATGATTTAGTATGACTTTGTCCAACATTGATTTTACAATTGAACTGCCTAGAAAGAAAGGATTTCATTGTTTACTTTCTAAAACATTATCCATCTATTTAAAGTGCAGGTAAATGGACTTAATCACAAAATTGGAAGGCAGTGGCCAGGCTTCTCACCATTTCATTTCCTGCAGCACAACCACGACAAAAAAAAAAAAAAGATCTTTTCTCAACATCTGGAAGGGTTTGTAAGTAAAACTTCTTTAGAAACATATGCATGGACAATTGCTTATTGCAAAAATAATTTAATTAGAGCTCTGCACTGTAAAGAAAAAATCTGTAAAATTGATGGTAAAAAACAGCAGCTGTGGTTGCCGGAATAAAATTGAAAAATACGGTAACAATATTTTTTTATGTTAAATTTACAGTTAAATACCGTATTTTCTGATAATAAACTGTAATAACTGATTCAGTGTATACCAACCTATTAAAGTACTCAAATCTATTTGTACCTTTGAAGTACACTGATAAGCACCAAAAACAGGTGTTGATGAGAAAATCCAACACATTCGTACGAGGTGCCAAATTTGTGCCAATTCGTACGACCTCACTCGTACGATTTCGTACGACTTGTCTAAAACCACGGGATTGGTAGGTTTAGGGGTGGGGTTGTGTTTAGGTCATTCGTACAAATTCATACGAATTGCCATCTCGGAAAATCCATACGATTTTGAATAAATCGTATGAATTCGTACGAATTAGCCACCTTGTAAAATATGTACGAACTGCTGTTAGATCAGGTTGGAAAGTCACATGATGAATTTGCTTTTATATAGTAATAAGTATAGACGGTGCTCAGTGTCATTCACACAAACAATAAACACCATCATGGTAAGAATTAATTAACTGAAATGTGCAATAAACGTTAATTTAAGAACATTAGATGTAACATACAATCCTAATAAACATAACTGATACAAAAGAAACATAGTTATTTCAAAGAAAAAACATCAAATTTAAATAAAATTTAAATAGCCATACAGGGAATTCTGGGAATGTCAGTTTACGGCGCTTCCCTGTAAGTTTTACAGGAATTTACTATTAAACGTTTAGGTTTTTACCGTAGCATTTTCACAGTTTTTTCCGTTAAAATCACCGTTATTTTTTACAGTATGCAACATAATAAAAAATGAATAGCTCTTGCTGAAAATTCGTTTTATGCTTTCTAATCAAATTATTTTTTCTAAATTTAAATATTTACATATTTACATACATACCAAAATACTCTTTCAACGTTTCTCACATTATCACAGTTTATTTTACTTACATTAATGAACTATAGTGTCCCACTAGTGAAAAGACATCAAAAATGATATGTCTGAATAATTGATATGATATGGTGTCAGGCGTTAAGTCATCACAATGACATCAAGCCTCTTTGCATCATTATACCATGATCATGATGTAATATATCTGTGGAGAGAATAAGAATCTTATAGCAGACAGATCTTGGACATGTCAAGCCGTCTGCTCTGAGATTCTGAAATGAGATATTGATGTAACAGGTTTGATACACGCTCAGAGAAAACTTATTGTATTGAATCCGAATGAGTCTATTTGCCATTTACACTTTATCTTCATACTTCACCCGTTGCTCTTCTAAACAAGTACGCACATGTATTGCTTTAGACGCAATATATATTCCTGTCGTGCCATAGGATGTTATTCTGTAGATGTTGGCGCTGGTGCCAGGTTTGAATTCCAGCAGGTGCTGTGCATTGGTTTCCTTGGTGACAAACTTCAAACTGTCTTACAAGTCTTGTTCAGATTCTCTGTCCGTGAAGTGGAAAGCAGTGAAGATGGTCTGCCAAAATCCATCAGATTCTCCAACATGTAATCCATCATCAGATTAGCATGCAGGGAGATTGACAAAATGCATGACTCTAAACACGTTCTGGTTGGATTAATTTGTGTGTGTGTGTGTGCGGGGTTTCGGTCTGGTTTGGTTTTCCTCCACTTTGAATATGAGATCTGATCTCCCACCATCACTAGACACACAGCTTCCAGTTGCACAGATGAACATTAATATGAATATTTGCGTGGAAGGCACATTTATTTGCATGTTTTTATAACTCTGCATATCAAAGATATCTCTAGCTCTGTGTCAAGAATGTTGCACTGAATTCCATGGTGATTTTAAGAGGATGATAAGTCCTGTTTTAAAAGATGAAAGAAATATTCAGTTTAGATATGAGACCTTGGAATTGTTCCAAAAATGGTAAGATTATTTTCATCATTTTTGTTTCAGGGCACAGATTTGACATTAAACATCAAATACTAAAACTGAGTCAGTATCTATCTGTCTGTTTGTCTGTCCGTTGATTATTTATTCTGTCTATCTGTTGATTGTGTGTTCCTTTATTCCTTTATTCTAGCTATAGATCATTTTTTACTCTATTTATTCATTCATTCTAATAAGCAATTGTTTTTTCTATCCATCTATCTGTCTTAACAGCTAATAATTGACTGCACTAAACGTTCAGGACCAATCAAGTTCATTTTATGAGCAAATGTTATGTTTTTGTTTCTGGTTTTCAGTGACGAGGGCACGTCAGAACAGACCTGAGTCTCATTTTTGGATCACGACCCATCGTTGTAGTATTTTTATTAGCTGAAAGCTTGAAAGGGCCTTTAATGAATCGCTCCAAGAATGCATGTTTGTTAGTCAGTCCTGTAAGCCCACGCAGAGTAATGCCTACAGTGATTCCTCTGAATATATTATCCCTGAATATCTCACATATTACATTTAAAATATAACCAATATTTACTTTGCGTATTGCTGTAATTGGTTTGTTTACAAAGCGAGAGCAGCAAATTTAAGGATGCACTTCTAAAGGGGAGTTCTGTTTGTGTTTGGCTTTTGAATACAACAGATGATATAAAAACTAGTACCGCTGCCCACTTTACATTTAATTACCTTGCTTCACTTTTCCGATCTGGAAAACAAAAAAACAAGTGCTGTGAACATAGAGAACTTTTTGGCTGGCTTCCTTTTAATAGGGTTTTTAGAGGATACAAATTAAAACGATGTCCTGCTGCTTGCAGGCAGCCTCCAAAGAATATAATTAGCTGGAACATCTAGAAATCAAAATTATTCAGTGTTTCTGTTCTTTTGTTTGCTCTAATGAGATACGAAGAACATGTAAGCTATATTTGTGCAGCGAATAATTTCTCCAATGACTCATGAAGCAAGAAATGGGATGCTTTTCAGGATGTGTGTGCGCTCTCCAGAGAGCTTCGCACATTATGGAGGCAAAATGAGTGCCCTGAATGTTGATATTAGACTATTCACACCTGCATAGCTCTGCAGGAAGATGGCACTGGGAGGTTTAGCCACCTCTGGATCCCAGTGCACATGAGAGATGCAGCTTTTCCCCTTCTCTCCTGACCCTGCAGTTAACCTTATGTATATACTATTGTGTACTTTCATCCAAACTGGTGTTGCATATTATGCAGCAAAAAATTGGCTGTTTCTGTGGAAGATGTCTTTATTGTTGGATTTCAGTCTGCATCTCTTTTCAGATTTATTTTGCAGCCATACTGGTTAAGATTGACTTGTAGTTGAATGAATGATGACAAAATCCCTATTTTCTCTTTAATACCTTCTGAAAATGTTGCCATTTAAGTAAATGCGTAATGGTATTTAGATATGTCTACTGAAAAAAAATAAATAAAGATGACTTATTTATTTGTTTTGCAGTGCAGAGATGTCCAGAAATTTCACAAATGGTGAAATGCTTCTTTAGCCAGTAATGTTCTACTTTAGAAATCAAAATTATCCATTAGCCACACGTTCTCTTGGGAGATGCGTTTATGATTTCCCAGAGACACTGAACGCAGCCTATAAAAGCTAATAACAGGGGCCCAAATCCAGACGTTTTCTGTCCTGTATTAATGCGCCTAAAAAAAAAAATCTGCCAATAAATCCAAGCATACACTTTGCCTCAACCTCCTTAAAGATTTTAAGTTCCATTAATGCATCTTCCTGTGGTTCAGAGACACTTTCAGGTGGTGATTGTCTGAAGGACAAACCTCTTTGGAGGACCCCACCCTCCAGTTTTGTGTCACTGAGCTTTTGCGTCTGGCAGAGTGACTTCATCAGTACGTGAGGAAAAACATCACCCACTGACACTTTGTTGAGAGCATTTTGTTGATTTAAGCACATAAACTGAGGTAGTTTGTTTTTCACTGAGAGTGGGTGGAGAGATTGACTGAAGAGATTGACATTTTATATGGTATAAAATTGAACTACTGTATCCCAGCAGGTCCAACTCAGTCAAACACATTAAATTGTCCTTTACTTATCCCCAAGTTATTTCCTCTGCAGAAAAAAAGTATTTGAAAGAATGTAGATAACCAAACAGTTTCTGGTCCCTATTGACTTCCGTAGTATTTTGTTCCATGATGGAATAAGTTTTCTTCCACTTCGGAAGTCAATGGGAACCATCAACTGTTGAAAACTCAAGCAAGTTAGTAACAACATGAGGGTGAGTAAATGATGACCGACAATATTCATTTTTGGGTGAACAGGCCACAAAATAACATATTGACTCGCCCTACTTTCAAGCTTCTACATTCATCCTGAAAAGAAAAGTCATAGGTGGTTTTTGTCAAGCTGATAAACCAGCAACACTGCAAAAATGCTTTTTAAGACTAGATTTTTTGTCTTGTTTTTAGCCAAAATATCTAAAGATGCTGAAGTCAAGAAGAATTTTCTAGATAAGCAAAAACCATTGGCAGATGCTTGTTTCGAGTAAAAACTCACAGCTTGTTTTTTTCCTGAAAACAAGAAAGTTTTTGATTTTCGATTTGAGAATTTTTAGATATTTTGGCTGGAAATAAGACAAAAAATCTAGTCTTAGAAAGCATTTTTTTTGCAGTGAAACCCAAGCTAGTCATTAAAATCTGGTCAAACAGCACATCTTTGCTGATTTACTGGCTTGATCATTACCAAACCAGCATAAAGCATGTCACGTAACTGTTAATCTCAGAATTACTCTCAAAATGGTTTTATATCTCACAATGTGACCATTTATATTTATATTTTAACTTTATTTTAAACTTCATGCTGGTATATGGTGGTCTTGGAGAAACACAATCTATGTACTATTTTTTGGACATAGAAAAAGAAAGTCAAAAATGAGCTGATAGCTACTAAATAAAAAGTCCTTAAGACCTCTTGTGTTGAAATCTGTCTTTGTCTCTGATGACCCCTGTGTCTGTATCTGTATGACGAATAAGCATGGCTCTCTGTCTTTAACTCATAACTATGCAGATCTCTCATGCACCACTGTTGTAAATTTTACACACACACAGGCAGGAGTTTTAGGAATCGGAGCACGTCTTCTCCCCAGTGTTTGCATGCGGCTCTGTCTGACTCCAGACCTGCTGCCGAGGTTCATTACGATCTGCTGTAACACCAAACCGCTGTTTGATCTGCGGCTCACTGGCTTTATTATTAAGACAAGACACTCCCCCCCCCTTTCCTTTACAGACCATAAAGACAGAAGGAGCGCCTGCCTGCGATAGAGGACTGTCTCTGAGAGAGGCGGTGCATGCGTTTTAAAACATTTTGATTATTTCATAAAAGCGAAGAAACATCAAACCGCTGAATAAATATTTGAGGTGCTTTGGAAAAAGGGGTTGTGGATTTCCGTTAGGATTTGTGCTTTTGAGACGGAGAGATTAAAGATGAGGGGAAAGACTCTGAATCGACGTACCGCAAACAACAGACAAACAGATGTCGTAGATTTATCATTTTATCTTTTAAGATGCTTTAGTTTCCAGTGAAATGGCTTCTAGTTGTGTTCTGAAGTAAATCTGACCTCTAAATGTCATCTAAAAAGTCTCATGTTGTTTGTGTGGCATAAGAATCTCTCACCTACCCTCAGATCAAATCTCCCATCAGATTCTCACTGTACCCACCTTAGACTTTTAATTGTAGACATAACTTTATTTCGCTTTTTATCTCATAATTGACTGTTTTAATTGTGAGTTTACAGTATATCTCACAACTGCATCCTTCTAATTGCACCTTTCTCATAATTCCACTATTTTTCTACTTCACAGTACAGTATATCTTATGATTGTGAAGCTTGTCTAGCAATGCGACTATCACAATTACCCGTTTTATTTTTTACTCTGCATTCAAATCTATCACTCCCATCCAAGCAAAGTCCATTTAAGGTTAGTTCAGCCTAATAGGAAAATCTGATGTTTTGGCTTTTTTTTCTTTTGTGTCGCATAAATTTAGTAAGACCTTATATGTAGTTCTAGTAACTTATCACAACTGTACAGCATGTATATTTTACATTGGGACTTTTTGTATTAAATGCA
>JAUMHP010000044.1:4453111-4487048 GCA_032361065.1 Enteromius trimaculatus | reverse complement strand
CTTATATGTAGTTCTAGTAACTTATCACAACTGTACAGCATGTATATTTTACATTGGGACTTTTTGTATTAAATGCACCGTCATAATGTTCCTATCTCATACTTGCAACTTTGTTTTGAAGTAACTGTGACTTCCAGTGTTTCAGCTGCCACTTTCTATCTAGCATTGCGATTTGATTTATTTATTTGGTCAGTAAAGTGCATGCATTGGATTACACTGTTGTTTAACACACACAATCTTCACTAACAGCTGTATTAACATGTTATGTGCTGAATTCATTAGGTGACCTCAGAATTAAGGGGCATTCAGTTACACTGAATGACAAGAGGTTGCCAGTTCACACTTCTTTTGGGTGCTGGTGAATGTTCATATTCTACTATATAGCATCCGATTATATCAGGTGACTCTGATGAATGACTTTCATTTGCTTTCTTGTTAATCACTGGCCCATTACATCCAAAACATATTCAAAAGATGCATTAGAGAGCACAGGGTCAACTGTCCGTTGGAGGTTCAAAAAGTTTGTTTGACTAGACTGTGTGCCTACCACATAAACTAAAACCATCAAAGGCCAGAGGTGTCCTCCGCATGTCACCGCGGGAAGCGTCACGAGGCTCCATAAACCACATAACATATTCACCAGCAGACGTCTGAGTCCAGCGAGCGTGAATTCATATTTCAGCTTCTAATCAGCATTTACCTCCTCTAATTCTCCTCTATTAATTTCTCCTTTGATAATGCACTGATGTGTACGTGTGTATACAGGCAGGCGCACGTACGGACGGTGTGTGCATACGAGTGTATGTTTGTGTTGCGCTACAGCCCACCTGGGATTTCACATCAGGGTTGGAGAGTCAGTGCGCTGCAGTAAAGGCAATGACCCAATTAACAACAAAGTCACATCACCGGGTGGCCAAACAAGCTGCTTCAGCGAGGAACAAAAGGAGGAGGAGAGACGCCCCACTTCCGTTTGAGGGGGGATAAAACGACATCCGTGCGCGTTTCCATGGTGAACACCCCCACACGTCGTGCGTTTTGCGTGTGCTACCTTTGCAGGCATTAGTCATAATTAACAAGGCTACTCGGGAGATTATTTTCTGGGCAAACATTTTAATTAAAATTGTTCCCTCTGTTGCGCGCATGCCATCTCTTCACTTAGTGCCAATTTCCACCCCTCTGTCCTCTAAAAGCAGGGACCGCGGCAAGGGGGGGGCCCCAGATGGTGGCTAACGGCGGGAACGGAGTGATCGAGTGGGGTAAAAAAAAAGAAAAGGAAATGAATAAACAGTTTGTTTGTTCTAATGAGATTCTCTTGTGGCCCGCACAATCAACTCAATTGCCCTCTGACAACTCTGAGTTCCCTGAAGCAGTATTTGACACCCCTCCCCTGAACAGTGTTTGCAGAGTTTGAGCGAACACCTGAAGATATTGCATTTAGACTTTCTGATATCCCGTAGTTGAGGAAAGGGAAATGCAGAATGAAGAATTGCATTCTGGAAGATAATATTCATAATAATAATAATAATCTCACAGAATTGTGAGATATATATATATATATATATACTTGCAGTTCTGAGAACAGATCAGTCTTTTTTTCCTGCTCTTAAAATTGTAACTCGCAATTGTTAAAAAGTCAAAATTCCAAGATATGAAGTCACAATACTGACTTAAAACTCACAATTCTGAGAAAAACAGGCAGAATTGTGAGATAAAAAGTCGCAACAACCTTATTTTATTTTTTATATCTTTCCCATAGTTTAAGAGAGTCCGTATGCAAGAGGAAAAAAAACCCGAAAAAACTATCTGCACCCTATTTTATTTCTAAAATAGCACATATTTCTGGGTAAAATTGGATATTCAATGTTGGAAATGTGTATTTATCCATTTGTTAGTTAATGTGATCGGGGCTAAAAAATGGACCCAGGGATGTTAAACAGAATGTTAATTAGAAAATAATAATTTCAGATTAGAATAATATACTATAATATAATATATAGTGTTCATTAAAGAAGAAAAAATTGCAAGATGCAGAGACGGATGATGATGATTGTTTAAATAATAAAATAAATGAAGTTTGCCTAATTCAACAAGCCATAAACCACAGATCCATGATAGTTAAAAACTCATTTTTATGACAGCCTGCATTTTTATAAGGAATACATTTTCTGAATCTTGTTTTAAACTCCTAAGACGCCATATTTTATGGCTGAAGTCTATGTGAAGAAACTCGCAGTCAGTTATTTTGTGTGTGTGTGTGGGTGAAGACATTATCTGACTTCCCATCTTGGAGTCTTTCCTTTCGGTTAGTCATGTTCAGGTTCATCTCGCTGAATTATATCACCCGTCACTCAAACAGAAGCTCTGCCTTCTTTCGCTCTTATCACTGACATATCTTTTTATTTCACTGCAGCCTTTCACAGCAGAACCTCCCACTGTCTCAAACACAGTTCAGTCTAAAGGTTTAGTCAGTTCAGGTCAGAATACTGAAGATACTGCAAATAGACGTCACATAGCATGGAGAAAACAATGAGAAATGTACAAATAAGCAATCATATCAGCTTTTTAAAAGAGAATAGCTATTCCTGCAGGTTTTGTTGTTTATGTCAGAGACTGTGTGTCCAATAAAACTGTGACATTTTGCCACAAATAATAACATATAACTTGGCGTTGTGGCTAATGATACAATAGTACAATATTTGGTATGGTCAATTTGGCCTATTGTTAAGCAATAATTTAAGAATTCTTGACATGACCCAAAAATAAAAGATGTATCATTTGTTTTCTTTTTTTTTTCATTATAATAATAGTTCAATTTATTTTTCAAAATCTATTCATTTGTAATTTCACAGGATAAATTACCAGTACATTCAAAATTTCTCCTGACGTAACAAAATGAGGGTGAGTAAATGAAGAAAGAAATGCCATTTTTGTGTAAACCGTCCCATAAGCGGCTAGTTGATTGGTATAGACTTTAATGCAGTCACTATTATAGCTTTAACATACTTTTCCATTTCTACCAAAATAATGTTTTGCCGTAAACTAAATATTTGAGCTAAAGGAGTTTAAAATATGAGTAGTGCGGTATCATTTTTACAAGTCGGGTAGGGTGTGAAGCTGGCTGCCTTGGTTTACTGTATGTAAGCTAAATGCACACTAATGAGGGACCTGGCTGAGTGAAAGCTGAAAGCAATTAGACGCTGTAGAAATGAACCTGTCACTGCGTATGCCCATGAGTCTCATCAAAAACCTGATGAGGAAATTTGACTGCCAGGCACAAAGTTTGGGGGGGGAAAGTCCTTGATAGAAAGGAAGATTTTTCTGTCACTTCCCAGTTTCTGTCATAATCACCCTGGTGCCTGATCTCTGATTGGTCGCAATCAAGTTGTGATCGCTTCCTAATGCCTGGACCTGCAGAACTTGCTGGATTCGTTAGCCTATAATCCTCCCGTTTCTCCCTCCGTTTCTTTCTGAAACCTGCCGCTGCTCACTTTAAACTGCCATTCTCTATTCTCCTCAGCTGCTCCCGCTGAAGGACGTGTCCATATTTGTTCTAGGTGAGCTGGCGGAGTGCCCCGGTCACTGCCTTAAGGTTAGCTCCAATCTGCAAAGTTAAAAAGCCACATGGGCGGGAGCTGCCTCGGGCCAGCTGAACCTCTGCACTCTTACCCTGCCTTTCATCTCACAGCTATACACTGCAATTGATGCGTACACCTTGATCTTACTGCATCAAGTCTGTTCCCTAAAGCACCGTGAACGAGCAGGATAATCACGGACATGAGTAGAACTCTATCTCGGGTGGAGAGATGGATAAAGGGAAGATAAACATGTGCTAAACTAAATATTATTTGAAAGAGTCGCTTATATGTGTGTTTTAGTGATCGTGGTGACAATAATTTATTCAAAAAAATACTGTCTTTACATGAGTATACAAATAGATATTTTGCACCGTGTTTGCATAATTCTTGTAGTGCAAATTTGTCCAAAGGACACCCAAAAATGGTGATCTATTTATATATTAAAGGAAGCCCATTTATATCATGTAAAAAATTACTAAGCAAGGTATTATGATCAAAATTTTGCTTCCAAAACAAAATAGTTGTCTTTTATGTTGTCATTTTACCTAAGCCAAAGGAAATTGTTAAAATGATTATATAATATTTAATGTAATTTTTTTTTAAATATAATATGAATAAAAATAAATGTGTGTATTATTTTAGTATCATTAAGAAATACTGTAATAGTTTTTTATTAATATTAAAACATTTTATTTTCATATTCTGCTTAATTTTTTTTAGTAATTTTCAGTAATTTTGTTGTTGTTTTTATCATAAAAGTTTTATTTATTTTCATTTCAGTTGTAGTTTTTTTTTTTTTTTTGTGCATCAAGCTAAACTAAACTAAAATGAATGCCTTGCCATTGAGAAAAATGATGCGAACTAGATTAAATTAAGTTTTCTTTTTTTTTAATTTTACTTTATTATATTTAATCATTATTTTTAAGCATGCAAATGTTTTTTTTTTTTTTAGTTTCAGTGTTAGTTTTAATCATAATCTCTCCGTCTCTCTTTCTGTGTGTGTGTGTGTGTGTGTTAATAAAGGATTACAATAGACAATAATACAATAAATAGTTTGCAAACCCTGTATCACCCAATTCTGTCCCCCCAGAGGTCACAGCAAAATTTAGCAAAACCTAACTGGTGAACTGTTCTAAAAACAATTAAACAAAGTGAGGCTAACAGAAGCGATCTGTTCATTCTTAGTGAATTCCCAGAGATAATGACTGTGCGATGGTACTTTTCAGCTTCGGGGGGTGTGCATTAGCTCGACACCTGCAGTTGGACTGCGAAACCTGGCAGCTTTTTAGTGGAGGGAATGGAGACAGTCATAATGCCTCGTGCAAATGGACCTCCCTCATCATCCCTCAGGTCCTGGCACGAGAACGGCAGCCGTACACGGAAAGAGGAACAGCTACTATATATACCCAACTGACTCCTGGGTAATCACATCCTGCTGTCGCCCAAAGAACTTCTGCTTTAATTGAACTCTTATTAGGTCCGCTGCCAAATCAAGCTCTGAAAACGAGAGTCTCCTCCCAGATGTGCTTTCAGCTGCCACTAGCCGCCCAAACTCCTGGTTAGTGGCTCAGAGGAGACAAAATGAGGTCTTGTTCGTTCTCAGATGAGATCGAATGACTGCGTTACCACTCGGTTTCACCTCTACACAGACTTTGCCTGAGGAAGAAGATCTCTTTTATCGTCTTGTATGTCTTTTGTTTTCACTCTGCAAACTTCTGTAAATTGGAACCAATACAGCTTGAAAAGTGTGAAAAAAGCGTTTCTTTTTTTTTTCTTTTGTTTTATCTGACAAACAGAACAATTAGAAACTGCATTAAGTTAGCTTTACAATTCAGTCTGGGGTGAGAAAGCATGAGACTGCAGCCGGTTTAGAAAGAGAGATAAAAAAGAAACGAGGGTGGATGTCTTTACAATATATATTTAAATAAGTTCACAAGGCTTAAACTTCCAGAATTAGGAGCTAATTAGAAGTGTGTTAAAATCACAAAGGAGAAAGGAGCGGATATCTTGAACAATTAATGAGCTGAAAGATAGAGATCTCATCTCATTTCTATTCATCTATCTTATTTTATCCCCTTGTCATTCCCGTTGCGTGTTCCCTTTAGCTTTCTCCCTCTCGCTTGTTCCCTCTTGTCAGAGCCAGCTTTCCATTAAGTGGTCGTCCACTGACTGGCTTCATTTTGAGCCTGGCATCCGGCCATGCTTACAGCATGTGTGGGTGTGTGGGTGTGTGGGTGTGTGTGCACGTGTGAATGGCCAGAGGACCACCAGACCTCAAAACATTTTCATGAGTGTTATCGCCAGTGTCACCATGTGCCAATTAGACGTCCATAATTAAACGGGAACTAGGGTACAGGGCATCTGTGACAAAATGTGTTTATTTGCAGTCTATACCACCTCTTATACATCATCACTTTCTATTTCCTTGTCTATTTTTTTCTAACATCCACCAGGGCTTTTTTTTTTTGTCTACAAGCATCTAAGACAAAAAACAAAAGGCTTTTATCATATGTTATGTTATGTTATGTTATGTTATGTTATGTTATGTTATGTTATGTTATGTTATGTTATGTTTTGTTTTGTTTTGTTTTGTTTTGTTTTGTTTTGTTTTGTTTTGTTGCGTTGCGTTGCGTTGCGTTGCTATGTTATGTTATGTTATGTTATGTTATGTTATGTTGTGTTGTGTTGTGTTGTGTTGTGTTGTGTTGTTATATGTTATGTTTTATGTTGTGTTGTGTTGTTATATGTTATGTTTTATGTTTTATGTTATGTTATGTTATGTTATGTTATGTTATGTTATGTTGTGTTGTGTTGTGTTGTGTTGTGTTGTGTTGTTATATGTTGTGTTTTATGTTGTGTTGTGTTATGTTATGTTGCGTTATGTTGCGTTGCACTGTGCTGTGTTATGTTATGACATGTTATGACATATTGTTTTATGGTATGGTATATGTTACATTATGTTATGTTGCGTTTTTCTTCTAGTATGCAACTAATTTTCATAGTAACAAATGGGATATTCAGGGAGTAAAAAAGATGGGCCTTGATGTCTCTGTTCATTTGATGGTGAAAAGTAAATTAAGAGAAGGGGTTAAAAAAAAGTAGTCTTGGATGGAATGTAAGGAAAGAAAACGATTCATAGTAAACAAATACTGTTTACAACAAAGTATTCTGTAATACTGATTACAGAAAAGTAATCAAAGTGCGGTCAGTTTAATGTTTACTTTGAACAGCTTGAAGTGTGAAGAGGGCAAAGAATGAGAACAGCTATAACGGGTGTTTGACACAGTATATGGAGATCATACAACTATAGTATGCTGTGCTGATGTAACTCTGTCTCTGAGGTGGAGGACTGCAGTCCTAATAGAATATTGATAACCGATGCCAGCGTGAAGGAGGAAGCATCTGTGACAAAGTGCTTCATCACTTGAGTGTGTGTATGTGTTTAAGCACTTCACTCATTAGCCTGAACAGCTGTTCTAAGCATCACACCGCTTCTTCTAACAATAATCACCATATACACTGGATCTGTGTGTTGTTGTTGTTTTTTTTTGTTTTTTTTGTAGACAAGAAAGGTAACTTTGTGCACATGGACGTTGGGGATAATCAAATATATATTTAAAAATTCATAGCATGATTATTAATCTAAATCTATGTATAGAGAATGCAATAAAAGTCTAATAGATTTAAATAAATACAATAAAAGTCTCCCCATTTAGTTATCTAGTTAAATGTATAGGTGCAATTGTCTGTTTTATTGCTCATACTGCAAATGTGATGGTGGTGGAGATGAGGGAGGTGTTTCAGAGACACAAACTCTGAAAAAGAGGGAGGAGGCTGTTTGGAAAGAAATGAAAAGGAACAAAGAGAATGAACAAGGGGTTCAAAGAGGGATTGGGAAAAAAAGAGTGCAAAATGGATAAACAGAAATACAGAACGAGTGTAAGGTGGTGAAAGGGAGAATGAGTGTCTCTGTAGGTCTAATTTGCCTTCTCCGGTTTAATTTAGTAAATTCCTCAATTTCATTATGCAGAAAACAAACAACCTACTTAATATCGGGAACATGAACAAAGCAAAAAATAAAAAATAGGAACCCATTATTTTAAACCACCTACGCTTGCTGGCTCACTTTGCCTGATACAAATAAATACATTTAGCCCTTGAACACAAATATCAGAGACACAAAAATGTCATTTGATAATCAAGTCACGGTCTTTTATTCCAAAATTAATTTGTAATTTCCTGGAAATAATTGTACATTTGAACCTTTTCCATGGAGATTGTTCAAAAGGAGCCAGTATTGACATATTTATATGATATTTTTAATCTGTCCTGAAGTCAGAAACAGGTCAGTATAAAGTACTTTTTTTATTATTTGATATTGATCATAAGAACTTTCTTTCTGCCTAAAATTTCACATTTGTTAAAAATTGTAGCCTAAAAGAACTCTTACTTTACAAGAAGCAAGTTGAGATCACATGACCAGCTAAATAATCACTTTATCTCAATATCCCCTTTATTATTGGACACTTTCACTCACAGAATCTGACTGCAAACAGTGCTTTTCTACAATGTCATTTGCCTGATGCTTCATCCATGTCGCAAGATGTCTTATCTGACTTAAAAGCATTTCTTGTGTGTTTTGTGCAGTCCTAAAGCTGACAAAAGTAGAAAGGAAGTCAAGGTAACTCCAAAAGCAGCCCCACGTGGGAATTCACACCGAGGGTCACTCCAGGGACAGGACTTTCAACCTCAAAAACACACACTGCACAGTAAGCAAAGCATGCCGCACGCACGCAGACACCTATTTCAGTCATGCATAATCAAAGCACAGTCTCCTATGAAGTGCCCTACATCCTGAAAATGCACTAATCCACTGCACGAAGTCCCTTAAGAGTCAGTCAGAGTGGGTCCTATAATAGAGCGCATAGTTTTTCATTAACACGTATCCTCTGTGTGTGCGTGCGTGTGGCTAATGGAGCCCGGGCTGGGCTCTTAACACTAGCGCATTCACAGAGGACTTCGGCAGATGGCAGTTCTGGCACTGACTGAAGCCTCTCTCCCATTCAATGATGCACCAGGACTGACAAGACAATGCATTAACACTCATTTTACTCTAGTACGCAGCTTCTCTGGGTTTGCTTCAGGACCCAGAATAAACATTAAGTGGCGAGCCAAAGCGGGTCCAAAATTGTTTATCGTACAAAAGTAAACAAAATTATCTTTAAACAACACATTTAAATGTTTTAATGTTGCACAAACCTTCTTGTTGCAATTGAAGCTATTGTCATGTGGGTGATTTTTTTTATCATTGATCATTTTGTTTAAGAATACAGGCATATCAATATTGTAAAGGCTAATCAGCATCTGATTTCTCCCCCCCCCCTGGGAATCAAACCAATGATTTTGGTTTGCCATGCTTTACTGTATTAGCTACAGAAATACTTTGTGCCAAATCACTGCACAGTTGTACGACCTTTGATTCCAACAAAGAAAGATTCATAATTATGCATTTGGCATTCATTTTTATCAGTTCATTGCAAAACTTGTGACCTCAACAAAATAAGATTTGCGTCTATGCAGTTCATGCGTTGGGAATCAAACCCATGACCTTGGTAGTGCAAGCAGGCTAATGGGAAGCATTGTTTCCCTCCTATTTGTTTTGCTGTCTTAACAATTCATGCATATATTGCATTGCTCAAACCATCTTTATTCTTGTTTCAGGCAAACCTGTATTTCAGATTGGGTATTTTCTTCACCTTGGTGGTTACCTAAAGAGACACCTGTCCACATTGCCATCTGTCTAATTTCATTAAATTTTATTGAGTGCAGTATTGTTTAGATTTATGAATTTGAAAGATTAATTTATCCAAAGTGCCTTACATTTCATTCAAGGTCAATATTTTATCCACTCATGCATTCTCTGGGAATTGCATCATGTTCTCTAACGTTTGAGTTATTGAAATACTTAGTGCCAAAATATTGCACGACTTTTGACCTCAACAACATTTGTTTTACATTGATGCATTTTGCATACATTTGTATCAGCTCATGCATTCACAGGGAGTCTAACCTAGGATCTTAAGTGAACAGTCTTTGTCAACAAAAAAAAATAAACATCTCTGCATTTGCCATAATTGTTCATGCATTCACAGGGAATCAAACCTACATGACCCTGTTGTTGCCTACAGCATTTTCTCTGCCCATTTATATTTCTCTCTTGACTATGCATGCTTAAGTTTGATTAATTTGATTTAGTTTTCCACAGGTTGTGGTTAAGATCCAGTCTTTTTCATAAACTCCCTTGCTCTCTCTCTTTTTCTTCCAGCATCGCAGGGCAATTATTCGTGTATGTGTTCTTTTCTCAACTGTAGCAATGACTTGCATGTTAAATAATTGATCAGTGGAGGAGTGCACCCAGCTCTCAATCTCTTCATAGAGTGCCCGTCAGCATGTGAGAGAGCTATAAAAATCAAAGAAATAATAATAAAGGCTGAAACAAGATGCCATTGGCATGTCATTCCCCGAAGCGCAAAGCGACTCCAATAAGACGCATCAAAATGTCAGGAGCGCAGCAGCTGTTAACGGTAGCGAGGAGGATACGGGCCCGTAAAGTAAACTTTCCCCAACTTCCCTCATACGAGGGAGGAGGGTTGATATTATGGAGGATATCAGTATGGAGAGGCAGACTGAAGCGAGCAGTCAAACTGTCAGATGGAGGCGGCCAGACGGAACAAAGATGAACGGAAAGACAATTATGACCGTGCAGCAGAGCTGCGGCGGAATCACACAAACACACACTTGACGTGACACTGATGCATGTCGCATAAACACACGCTCTCTGCTTCCACTACATTTTGCCTAGTGCGGTTGAAAAAGGGAAATTATTGCACACCTGAACCTGCATAATTGGAAATATTTCTCCTCTCTCTTTGAAACCTTAGGGGGGGACCAATGTTCTGCAGTATGTTTTTTTTAGCCCAGTTGGATCTTATTGGAAGGAGAAGTCACCCTCGGTAGAAAAATGTGTGTATGTTGTCGTACATGTGCTCAGCATAAGTGGACTTATAACCAGTCCAGATTGTTCTTAAATGAACAATTAACTTAGTAATCTTCATTCCGTCTGCCGCTGCTTAAGATCAATTTAGGGAGAACAAAATTAATTGTTTATCTTAGAGTACTAAGTAAAGGACAATTTTAACAGTCAATCAATTGGCCTACAGGTAAATATGTCGGCCATAAATAATTAAAAAGCTTGCAATATTTTGTGGCATGCTATGTTCAGATTCAGAAAAGGCTTTGCTTATTGGCATAATCTTTTAATTGCCTAAAATGTGTTGCATTGCAATGTCAAAATGTCTTGAACTTTTTTTTTTTTTTCGTTACATAAGCTCTTGTCTCATATAATGTTCTTAATATTATTAATGCTAACCGATGCATGATTTACTATCAGATATGACTAAATGGATTAAGGTGAGTGGGTGGGTGGCATTTATTTGCCCAGTGTTTATAGGTGCTCAGTCTGGTGTCTAGCTGAGCCATCAGTTGTGATTGAAGATTATTGCTACTAGAATAATGTCTGTTTAAACTTATATAATTAAGCAGCAACTATGTGCACAGATAATATATGGGTACTATTGAGTGCTATCTTAATGTTTGCATGCATATTTCTGGACCCTGTCTGATTTCTCTGATTGGGTTATCAAAGATTTTCTCTTGGGGATAAGCCCAGTATGTGCCCTTGTATGTGTTTCCAAATCTTTCATATGGAATGAATGGAGCAATTACGCATTTGTGTGTAGGTGTGCTAGTAGCCCCATTTCAGTACAGAGATTAAAAAGGACTCCGGTTTGAGTCAGAATAAGGCAGTAGGAAGAACTAGATGTTATATAACTGAAGAAAATAACATTGTATGGACATTAATCTACAAAAATAAGGCCAATATGAAGATGTGGGGAATGTGTGTGTGGAAGATGGCAGAGGTAATATTTCACATCGTTGTAGAACTCTTGATTCTGATTGGCTGACACTTTCTGAAGGAGTCGGTAAATCTATTTCGCGCAGTAGTTTCAGGTCTGCAGTCGTTTCGCCATATTCTTAACAAATTGTTAAAAAGCAACTTGCATCAAACAGCTTATATTTTAGCATCAAATGGTCATTACATTTGTAACATTTTCAGTAGCTACGAGAACCCGATATGATATGTTTACATTCACAGAATAACAATGTTCAAAATACCACCAAAAATGTCTGGCTCCATCACAAGCCCCGGTTTTCGTGACCAGGGCTCAAGAGAACAAAATTGCAGCAACCAGCCTTCTGACAGTGATAACTCAACTAGTGTTTCGCAACTGAGGAAAGAGATGGGGAGAGAGCAGCGGTGGGCAGCCAGGGGCGCATCTACAGACTGACACAGCAAACAGAATATCACAGCTGTGTTACATCTCTCTCTCTCTCTGACTTCTTTAGTTGCACTTTCAGTTGCAGTAGAACTTGTCGAAAAGTCTGTAAAGCCTCTCCTTCAGGACAAATAAAAATAATAATATTCACAATTTTAACCCCAAAATCCCAGGGCTGTCCACGCCTGTGAGTTCTTGATACAACCGGTGAGTTTTCCACTTTCACACTGACCGTTATACAGGCACAGGCATATTCTGTCGGGAAAGAACTCCTGGATCCCACACATTCTCAGGTAACTCCAGTGGGACAACCGGAAAAACAGAGGGGAAGTACAAAGCAATCGCAATGCAGTGTAAAAATGAGTAGGGCAAGTTAAAATAGTGTTGTGCTCAGAAACATGCAGCTAGCTGTGTTATTGTCTGCATGTGTCAGTGCTTGGTGTACTCATTTATTTTATACCAGAAATTCAACATTAATCAACACTTCAAGTCTTTTTTTATCACTTTATCTTCTGCTTTAATGTTTGTTAACAGTGTAACAAAAAAAAAATGTCTTATGTCTTTCAAAGACATAATCTGCATTTGGGGCTTTTAATGTAAAATATAACGGCGAAACTGTCATTTCTTTCATATCTGCTAAATAGGCCTTTCCAAACATTAATTTAGCATGAGATGGTACAATGCAGTTTATTAACAATAAATGCATCATTTGTCAAATACAGTGTTTCCAACAACCTCAACTAAGCTGGAAAATACACCTGTTTAACAGAATGACCCAAAGGATAAATGACTCTCCCGTGGACTGCACTGCCCTCTAGTGGCTCTAACGTATGTCGCACAATTTTGATCAATAATTATTAGTGCAGGGCTGTCCAAACTCAGTCCTGGAGGGACGGTGTCCTGCAGAGTTTAGCTCCAACCCTAGTGGGTGAGCACTGCGCTCTTTTGCAAATATGTGCTGTGATTTCTTAATATGTTTTAATATAAAACCTTCTTTAAATCATCTGTACGTATTTGATTTGACCTCATGTTAGTAGTAACAGATGAGTTCACTGGGGGTTCATTACAGAATTCACTAAATATATTACATTTAAGCATTGTTTTTAAAAGATTGATTCTTAAATATTAAATTATTATAGGCTAATATTAATAATAATATTTTTTAATCCGTTATTCTAAGGTACTTTTGTCTTGCAACTTTTTTATAATTATAGAATAATTTATTCAATAACAAAAATGAAAAATTGCCGAAAATGCATTCTTTATTCATTCTTTGTTTCTTTATCTGAACAGATTTGGTGACATTCAGCATTACATCACATGGATCCTCAAAACGAGGGACCAAACAGCTGATAAAAACATCATCTTCATCAACTCATCCTGGATGGCCCGAGGGCGAGTACATTTTCAGCAAATTTTCATTTTTAGGTGAACTGTTCCTTTAACAACATTAAAATGCTAAATTGCACTGATTACACTGATCTCATTTGCCATATCTGACTGGCAGATTAAAGGACACGCGTATATCAGAGGCGTTGATTTGTTGCCATAGGAACTTCACTTGTCCTTTGGTGCCATCTGTGATTGTTCAGAAACCTCTTTGTACTCAGCATGCTTCAGTTTCCAACTGTTGTTAATCCAGCATCTTAGATTTAAGCCGCTGTATTAGCCGCCGTTTTAATTCGGATACGTTGTATTTACGCTCTAAATCAAGAAGAAAGAAGAAGAATCAATTAATAAACATCATCATCAGCCAGTAACTAAATAGCAATAACCCACAGTAGACAATCTGAACGTCAAGGCCTAAAGATGTCACTTTATTAATAAACCAGCAAGCAAGACTGAAAAGAAACCAGTGTGTTGAGTTACATAAAACAGCATAGCAGGACTAAATCAGTGCAGGCTGACTATGTACGTGAGCAGTACTAATACACCGTGATAGTAGTCCCACACAGTAAAGACATTCAGAGCAACAGGATAGTGTGTCCAGAGACAAGAAGCAGTTACTGAAAAAGAGGCATGATAGTGAGTGTGAAGAAAGAGAAAAATGGCGTGGAGGAATGAATTAAGTGCCTGAATTCGGAATAGCATACTGGCATAATACACCGTTATACTTTAAAGTTGAAAATAAAACAAAGATGACTTGATTATTAATTTCTACTAAATGTACGAGCAACATTTTGCTGAAAATAATTTATACTACCCCCAGTGTTTCTACACAGTATGCACATTTTACACATTAATTCTTAGGTTACATACTACACTGACAAAGCTGGATGTAGAATCACTTTTTACTCAGAAGTTGCTAGTAAATTTGAAAATGACTACTTCCAGTTAGTTTTTACAGAGTACCTTTTCATTGTATTAGTGCACAATGCACAGAATCCTCAATCCCACAATGCAACGCACTCAAATAATCCTCAGTGTCACAAATGAACCAGATGTAATATCTGTCTCATTATTTGATCAGACTGCCATGCAAAATTGGATCAGAAAATCTAAATATCCGTTTAAATTTCTGACACGACTGCCGCTGTCTGTATTAAACACACATTTAATGAGGTCATGTGTAGAATATATTTAGTTATGCACACTAGATTTAAAAATTGCCCAGTATGTAGTATGCTAGTATTCCATTCCAAACACAGCAATTGTTGGATATGTGAGGTTATAAGTCACTTTGTTATAAGTGCTGGTATTTGAGTTCACCTTATGCATCTTTTAGGCTTAATAATAATGTAACAAAAACTATCTGGCCTTAACACTTCTGATGCATTATACTACGATCTGCATGTCACTGATATAAAATGTTCTCTTTCCCATTCCTTTTACACTGAGATTGTATAAGTTTGTGTGACTGATATTTCTTACTTATGCAAATATGTAGACATAATACACATTCAAAAATGATGGATGCATATGTGAGTACAAAGAAAAAGAAAGTTTAATATCTGTGGGATCAATGAATAGCTATACTGGAATATAAGTCAAAGCATCTAGAAGCCACTAGAAGAAGCAAAATGACATTCCACACACACTTTTGGCCAGGAGCCAATCAGCATTCATCATGAGGCTCAGGTTTTCACAACCTGAACTGTGATTGGATGACTGCATATTTGGTGCATGTATTAGCCAATGACTTCAAGAATCCTCCTGAGAAACGTTTGTCGTAAGGGCTTTAGCATATAGAATATAGTCTAAATCATTTAGCATTTCTGATTTTTATTAAATACACTTTTCATAAGCGCCTTTGGGATATGGAATAGCTCTGTACAATGTGCAAACGCAACAAGCACTGTGCTTACACTTCGGACTAGCACTGCTGATGCACTGTTTTTACAAATACACACGTGAAAAAAATGCCTTTTAGTACTGACCGTGTATTTGTACTAAGTATTTAATGAAAGCACTGATGAGCAAGAGATGGTGGGGATGGCGCGATAAAATCTGGATGAGGGATGTCCATCGGGTGACATTAAGCACAGCGGGTTGGTTGGTTTGTTCTTGAGCAGTTAACAGATAGTCCAGTGTCGCTTCCTCACAGGGTAAAGTCAAAGGTCAGGTCAGACTTTGCCATCTTCTGTCGGTAAACAGCATCAAACTTTTCGTTCATGGACACAGTGAAAATGTCCTTCCAAAGCCCAACACGACCTGAAGCAGATGAAAACAGAGTTAAACTCAATTTGTTTCAGCAAAAAGAAAAATTCACCTCTTAGTTGTATTTTTTTAAAAGCACTGACTGTGAAAAATGAAAATATAAAGCACATAATGCTAACTTTTATATCATACAGCTAAGAATACAACATGCAAGAATTACATCAATAATGTATATAATTTTGTAGACATATTTACAACACACATTATGTATTTTTTGTATTATTTTTGTTTTAGTGAATTAACAAAAATATAAACTTCACATTTCTGCTTCATAACCTCCAGAACAGTGGCCAAGGATTTTTTACAATCAAACCCAGAACCTTCCCTAAAGACTTACCTTTCTCCCATTTTTCCATCTTCATGTTCACAGTATATCTTCATGTACACTCATAGTATAATAAATCCCTACAGTATGAAGTGAGATTGTTCAGCATCATGCCAAGCCAAGAATCCATGCACTAAAAGAAAAATTAACAAGACACAAGAAAACAACAACAAAATCCAACTAAAGTGCAAATGATAAAATAATCTGAATTAAATTGCAAAGAGGCTTTCACATAATGTTTACAGAATAATAAAACAAATAACAGCACAAGACGTCAAACAGCAACTTAAATTTCCAGAAATAATAAAGATGCACCACACATATTCACCACATGATGGCACTGCCCAACAATCCTTCCTTTGCATGACCAATGAGCCACATAAGATTTATGATCAAATGTTGGGTAATTAGTCATACAAGGGGATAGATGTGTGTCTGGCAGACATATACATGCATGTGAAATGTGTTAAAGTTCACTCTCACTTTTGGCCTGCACTTTTCACTGCATGCATCCTTCCTTGGGAAAGACTAAAGATTTCTGTTGCCCAAGAAGAAATCTCCGGGAATCCATTTTTATAATTCCTCTAACGTTAGGCTAAAGAAGGTATAGGGTCAGTGTGCTTCAGGTCATGTTAGCTCATGGAACAGAGCATACAGTGACAGACTGCTAATATTTTTTGCTGTTTTGTAATGCACATTGTGTTATTTTCCAGGAATCTTTCTCTTACCCCGGCAGATGGACAAGGCTTCAGAGTTGCAGCACTGCTCGATGAGTTGGTTACAGCTCTCCACCATGCTCTCCAGCTGGGCTTTATCACACGAGATGCCCAGAAAGCGAGCCAGCTGCTCCACCAGGGTCCCCAGATCCTCCAGAGAGGGAAATTACGGGCAGCAGGGAAGGTGGAGAGACAGAAAGAACGACAACCTTTCGGTTATGTAATCCTGACTCACGCCTCCGTCTTACACAGATCACTACATGAAAACATAATTAGCTTACATAATTAACTTCAGTTTTTAAATGATTTCAGGGACCTCGAGGTCCAGGTGACTTTTTTTCTACCAGATGTTCTGAATCCAAAAATATGGAAATTATGCAAAGCGTCATCTGTTTATTTTCCGTCTGATTTTGCACTAATATATACTAGTTAAATAATAGTAATTCATTAATCAAGATAAAGATTGCTGAATATATTTAATCCTTGATTTTACAACTGATGAGTTAAACTAATAACTGCATATAAATTGTTCATACAAACAGAATTAAGAAAATTCACATTTTCTAATTTACAACCCCTGAGTATGAAAGTATGGATTGACCCCTCTCAGAAGATGTTCATTCAAATGTTTAATTTTGATACATGCCACAAAAATATCACTCGACATCCAAACCTCTGGCTGTATAAAACACTGTTTGAAAAAAACAAAGAAAGATAACTATAGTCAATGACAACTGGTTTAAAGATCAAACAGAGGAAAAAAAATATGGAATCACACAAATCTGAGGGAAAGTATATGAAATAAAAACATAAAAACACTACTAGTACTTTGTTGCACCAAATATTTTCAACTAGATTAAGGTCTGGACTATTTGCAGGCCATGACATTGACATTATATGTCTTTCCTGTGGCAATGTTTTCACAGATTTTGCTCTATGGCACGATGCATTCTCATCCTGAAAAATGATGCTACCATCACCAAACATCCTTTCAGTTGATGGAATAAGTAAAGTGTCCAAAACATAAACTTGTGCAATTTTAGAAGATGTCATGACTGTCATGACTCCCATACCTTTACCTGATATACAACCCCATATCATTAATGATTGTGGAAATGTGCATGTTTTCTTTAGGCAGTTGTCTTTATAAATTTCATTGGAACGGCACCAAACAAAAGTTCCAGCATCATCACGCTGCCCAATGCAGATTCATGATTCATCACTGAATATAACTCTCATCCAGTCATCCACAGTCCAAGATAGTCTTTCTTTAGCCCACTGAAACCTTGTTTTTTTCTGTTTAGATGTTAATAATGGTTTTCGCTTGGCTTATCTGTATTTAAATCACATTTCTTTGAGGTGATTTCCTACTGTACAGTCACAAACATTGACTCCACTTTCTGCCCATTTGTTCCTTATTTGTTTATTGTGCATTTTCTGTTTTCAAGTCATATTGTCTTGGCGCTTTGATGTCTTTCTTGGTCTACCAGTACCCTTCCCTTTTACAACCTTTCCATTTCCATACAACCAACATCTTTTGCAACATTCTGTGAAGGTGTTTGTTTTATGCATTCCATTTTTTTTCCTACACAATTAAACATTTGAATGAACATCTTTAGAGAGGGGTGATTCCATACTTTTTGCCAAGGGTTGTATTTTCATTTATTATTGTAGTAAATAAATATGTTCTAATTCAACTTTGGAACATTATAGCAATTTAATTAATAATTAATTAATTAAATAATTTATAATAATTAATAATTTAATTAATTAAAAGAATTAAGGTTTTTTTTTTTAAGAAGAATTGTTATTTTTAATAGTATTATTTTATATAATGTAATGTATGTGCTGGAACATGGTGTACTATCTATATGTTTCATTTCTATACATCAGTCTATTGCATCAGAGGTTACGCCTCTGTCACATGTGTCTCTGTTTGTGCTTTCCTGCTGGACTCTGAGCTCTCCTAATCACATTACTTCATAAAGATATGGAAACAACATACTTAAGCAGACTGACAATCAGTGATTCCCTTCTGTTAAGCATAGAGTACACTCTAGTGTCACAATTTCTATGAACTCTTGCCCTTAACACATGAATACAGCTGTTGTGTGAGAAGGAAATGTACTAAGAGTAATTATGGGTGATTAGGGACCTGTTTGTACTGATACTACATGGACAAATAGTGGATGCGTGGAGGTTAAAAAAAGACAGAGTGAGAAGAAGAGACTGTTAAAAATACTAAACTTGACTACTCTATAGTAGAGTATACTATACTCTATCGAGTATATGATGCAGAATGTGTTTCAGATCATCTCTTCATCAGTTTACAGGAAATTGAATTAAAACAAGGTATTTTTAATATACAGTTTAAAAGTAATTTTTAGTAATTAAAATAAAATGTGAATATTAGATTAAAAATATACTTAAATATCAGAAACATTGCCTTGTCAATTAACTAAAAGTAAGTTTATAGACGTTTTACCAAAAGTTCTTCAAATGTGATAAAAACTTTACAAACATATTTTAAAAATACTAACAGAATCACTAAAATAAAAATATAAAAATAAATGCTCGTTCAAAATATGAATTAAAATATCCATAAATTAACACTGATACAAACACAAGCTAAATAAGTAATAAAATTGAGCAATAAATGCTTATAAATCAATTACAAAACACATACAAAGCTAAATTTCAGATAGAATTTGATAAACTCCATACTGTGAACAATATAAACACTGGACACTGCATATGTAGTGTATAATGTAGTATACTATTTCAAACATAGTCATAAAATAAGCAGGAGGAGAAGTGTGCATGTTTATGTGGTTTATGAGGACACAAATTTGTATGACATGGGTATTATAATATGAAGGTGATTTATGAGGACATTTTCAGTGTCCCCGTAATTCAAAAGGCTTAAAAAACATACTAAATGGTGCTTTTTTGAAAATCTAAAAATGCCTGTAGTTTCCTGTAAGGGTTAGGTTTAGGTGTAGGGTAGGTGTAGGCCACATACAGTCTGTACAGTATAAAAACCTTTACGCCTGTGGAGAGTCCCCATAAATCACAGAAACCAACGTGTGTGTGTGTGTGTCAGTACCTTATACATGTCCTCATATTTCAAGAAGAGAACATTAGAGTCCATGCGATGTTCCCAGAACTCCTGAACATGCTCAAACCAGGAGCCGTATCCCACTGCAGGATCACACAAGCAAGACACAAAAAACAAGAATAAGACAAGAACACTATCCTCTTGAGCAAATATGATGTCCGTTTTGTGTCTCACTCACACTTGTCATTCATAAATCGTCTGCAGAACTCCTGGAACGTTCCCCGGTAGCTCATGGTTCGTAAAGAGCGATGAAACTGGTAGTAGGACACCACCAGGTCTTTAGGGTTCCTGGCCATATAGATCACCTAGAGGACATGCATCGATGTGTTCGCGTAAAGGCACACTCATACCAAAGATTATACCCTTTTCAAATATCTGTTCACATCATAAGCATAGTAAAATATTTTTCATTATTCACAACTATACTCATCTTGTGCTCACCAAGACTATTTATTTGATTGAAAATATTTCAAGCAGGAAAAGCAAAGTTGGGGCACCACAGCAATGTTTCACCTAAAATGTCTTCACAAGATTATATTTAAATAAATACAAATAACATTTACAGTTTAATCAGCCGTTACGCCAGTCTTCAGTGTCACATTATCCTTCAGAAATGATTTAATATGCTGCTTTGGTGCTCAAGAAACCGTATTAGCAATATTCTTGTGGAAACTGTAATACATGCATTTCCTTTGATGAAAAGAAAGGTCAAAGAACAGCATTTATTTGAAACGGAAATCTTTTATGAACATTATGAATGTCTCTGCTGTCAATTTTGATGGAAATCAATTTCATGAATTGTCCTTAATGGACAATAGGAAGTCATGATTAATATGTTCATTGTGTTTTCCAGCTGACCTTGCCTTCTCCATTGTGCATCGCTGTGGGCAGGAAACGAAACGGCAGGTGGCTTTTGATCAGACGAGGTGATGTCAGCTCCTACAGAAACACAAAACCTTATCAGTCCAATGGTAACACTTTATTTTGATGGTTCACTTTAGATATTGGACTCACAGTAAGTAACTTAGCAACTCCATGCACTGACTATCAGAAACGATTTCTAACAACCCTAAACCTATCCTAACAGTCTAATCTGATAGTTAGTAGACATGTAGTTGAGAAATACTGAGAATTAGTTGACATGTAGTTACAAACTTATAGTTAGTATGTCTAAATGGACAATAGGAATAAGTGTAACCAGTCCAACAGGTCAGGAGATAAATAAATATTATTCCCATGCTGAAGGCCGCTGGTTCAGTAAATATGTGTAAGCGTATGTGTGAGAGTAAACACCTGGATGATCTCCAAACCCGGCTGTGGATATTCCAACACAGGAAGCTGCTCATCAATATTCATGAGCCCGATCTCATCTGGGTCCGCACCCTGACTCACCAGATACACCACCTCCTGTAACAAACTCGTACCTACATGCATGAGAGGAAGAAAGCAAAGTTGTTTGGGATGAATTATTGATGGTAAAAAGATGACTTTGCCAGCTGTAAAGCACATGCATGTACCTGAATATAGCCTGACCTGCAACCTCAATGGTTTAAAACCATTCTTTGGTGAAGTGTTTTTTTGTTTTGTTTTGTTTTGTTTTTTCAGTTTTGACCATCAAAGCTGGCAAGGAGCAGCGTATATGCTTCACAGGTTTATTAGTATATTCGTCTCGCCCAATGATTTCGGGCTGTTCAAGCTAGGCAAATTGTTTTGTCAGGCCTTTGCTTAACAGTTCAATAGTGGTTTGATTATAAGGAGAGCTGGGTACAAACATGTTCCTGTTGATCTTTAGGCAGCACTGATAATGAAATTTCACCGTGCTGCTTCAACAACATTTTGGGTACATGCCCTGATTATCGTATCTTCCACCTTCTTCACAGTCTTCCTTGACATTTGTATTTGCATTAATATGAGGGGTCGTATAGGCCATATATGCAAAAGTAATATTTATTAGCCTTAACAAATTAATTGTAAAAGTAATTCTGGAAGGGACAGACCTGGTTTAAACACATGACTAGCGTTAAACATTTGACAAAGGAGCCTTTAAAACCCAACAAGTCTTATTTGGATTCTCTGAAAAGCATGAAAAATGCTTTCACTTCTTATTTTTTGCCCAATTCAGATGAAACATCTATTTCAGTTTACTTGAGAAGAAGCAATTATACTGCCACCTCAGCAGAACTCTATTTGTTGACTACATAAGGAGTTTTCAAGAGTACCAAACAAAGGTAAAACACAAGCATGGCCTTGAAATTTTGATAAAGTGGCTCTTTCGCTCTCATTCAGCAGTTTTGTTTACTCTTGGCTGGCTTGACCGCATACGTAAGCAGAAATTACGCATGCATGCTTACTTGAACATGCAAACATGCATGGAAATATCTATAGCTACAAAAACAACCCAACTAGGACTAGTTAAATGTAATAATCCTGATTTACTCCACAGAAACAGTTTTGTATTAGCTGCTTTAAAGATCTGTAACGAATTAAGATTTTAGGGTATAACAACACATACAAGAGGGTTTTATCTTTCAGTATGATGATGACGTGTGTTTTCAAGAAAACACACCATCAAGGGCGCATGACCCTCTGGCCACTTTCTCCCACCAGTCTGCAAAACAAACTAAAGCCACATAAAGTGAAAACCAAATACCAAACTTAGACATTTCTGGAAATTACATTTAGGAAAATATCAAAATGTATTAAAATACATTTGTTTCAATAGTTTAAAATGATGAAAATACTTAATGTGGACAAAATGGAGCTTAATCCTGTTATAAGAATCATGTAATGTTTGACTCTTCCCATCACAACTATCAACAAGGCAATGTCTCTTTACTCCGCAGATTCGACCGGCAGTGCAACGTGTGACTCTATTGACCTGTCATCCATCACAGTCCACTGGAGACACACATTTCAGTGTCTAACACTCAGCAGAGCTCGGCCTTCCCTCGGCGCTCCGAACTCAATTACACCAATGCTGGTGAAACACAACATCCTCTGCAAAAGCAAGCGATTTCAGACCGTTCTCTCATTCTCACTATCCTGCTGTCTGCCAATCCCTCAGTTCATCTCTTTATAACTGCACAGTGGTATCTACAGTATATCATGTTATATAAACATGATAAACATATATCCTGATTCAGACAACTTTTGCACTTGAGAAAGCAATATTTCAGGTTGGAAGCCACAGTTTGAAGTTAAAGTCTGTTAGAGTGAGTAAATGTTCAGCCAATTTTTATTTAGGCTGAACGGTTCCTTTTACAAAATTGCTCATTATTTGTTCATTTTAGTTAAAATTAGCAAATTTAGCAAAATTAGCAACATTTAAAATCTTCTCATGTGCAAGTATGTGAGACAGCAACGTAATAATTCTATAATGCATCTGAGCTTTCAGTCTAAATTGCTTATTTTATTACATGAAACAAAACAAACAAAAAGATCTTTAAATATGCATTTATTTTCAAGCTGACTTATGCACAAGTAAATCGACATAGCAACAAGCATGCGTGGGAGAGAGACAGATGATAAGAAACAGCGCCCCTGCATGCAGTGAATGAACACGTGTGGGCATAGCAAACATTTCACCTTGCTTTGTTTTTAATCTCACATCAACAAACAATACAAACACTCCTAGTTCTGATTTTTCATTCTTATCATCGAGAGAGCACACAGTCTCTAAAATGATCAACTTTTCACCTTATTATTTTAATAAAACTCATCTGCTTCCTTCAGGCCTGGCTCAGATAAGACTCCCAGGGAGGACCGGACATGTTTAGGTGGGCCAGGCTGTTTTCATAATATTGTGAAACGCCTCTTATTTAAAATAAATAATATTGCCAAAGCCTTTTTGATGAATCATGCATAGAAGTAAACACATATTTATTTGTCTATAATATTACAAAGTGCTATTTTACTAAACAACAGACTATATAAATACGCATACTTAGTTATTTATTTATTATAGCCTATTAACAAGCGATCTAAAACATGTTTTGGCACACTCTAAATCATATTTTCTACACATAAATATGCAAAACTAAAGTGATGTGCCGTAATGCTAGTAATACTTTTATTTTGGTATTAAGTAATAATCTTTTATTTTGGTAAACACCTCAATAACTGCATCCTCTATGAAGGAAAAGCATGCGCATTTAATCCGTATTCTGGCGTGTGCGTTTTGATACCTGATTTGGGGTACGTAACGATCCATATGTCGCTACTTCTTAACGAAAAGTTGGCGATCTCGTCCATCTTGCCCCTGCAGAAAGGAGGGAGTCGAACTCCATGATACTCGAAGTATTTGCTCTCGTATTCAATCGGGGTGCTCGGCGTGTCCACCTCGCTTTCCGCCATCCTTTCAAACGATTACAAAACGAAAGGCTTGAAGGGATTGATCTTTTTTAAAGAGATTTGGGGAGATGAGGACGCATTTGACATCCAACAGCCTCTGATTGTTTGGTAAAGACGTGCCGCTTTGCGTGCGCCTTGACCTTCAGCCAATCAGGAGGAGGAGAGATGATGTAATGGGATTCTCTCAGCATCAGCACCAGTCGTCTGGGCTGTTCCTCGAGAAGGCCAGATGTTCATCACTTGTGTAAATAAACAACACGTTTCTAAAAGTAAAACTATAACAATATGGTGGAGGAATATATATAAATGATGTTCTGAAAGTGGGTTTTCTGTAAGGGATTGTTTAGGGCTAGGAGATAAAAAAAAAATCGTTTGGTCATTATAAATGTCTATGGAAAGTCGCGCGCGTGTGTGTGTATTAGTATTAATACGGTATTAATATAGATTATTATTTTAATCTTGTCATCACACATTACTGACACTCTATTCTCCATTTTGATACTGTGCTTTGACTCAATCTGTATGATAAAAGCTTTATATAAATAAATGTAACTGACTAATGTTTGCTAAAAATAAATATCAAATCAGAGTGTTAAATTAACACGAGCAACTTGGATTGTTTTATAGAAAGAAAATTATTACTACATGTTGTTAAATGTACATTTATATATTATATATTATATTTTATGCCGCATTGGAGACATTTTACTATAAAAAATTAAAAACAATAATAATCTCTTCCTGAAATTGTAATTGTTTTAAATGTCACCATCTTTGACAATTCTGATTGGGCTTTCCTGACGAGTCTTGAGGAAAGTAGCGCTAACCACGTGACAACGTCGAACAGTATACATAACAATATATACCACGTGTAAGCCCCGCCTATTTAGGAATTCGCTACAGAGTTTCTCCGTCTCTACTGGAGAAAGAGGTCTCTGCAGAGCAAATGTGGGCGTTTCTCAATTTCTGGGCATTTTCAAACCGCTGGGTGTTTCTCAACCATGCAATCAAAATGATCCCCCTGACCAAACCCTACCCCTAAACCTACCCTCACTATGACGTCGGCCAATCAGTAACATGGTTTAAAAACGCCCCGATGAGGTAACTCCCATTACAGTTGCTGCAGAGACCTATACTTGCTCTACTGGGCTGCGGCAAGTTTCCTATTGGCTCCAGCGCTGACAGACTCGAGAGCAAAACACCGCGCAACAGCAACAACCAGTCCTTCTGCTCAAAGACAGGCGCACACCTTTACAGAAGATATGGTATAAGGCGCTGCCTGAGACTTCTCCGCAGTCATGTTTGATTTAAAGGGAGGCTGGAATCTCTCGTTCGCTGGATGCGGCTTTTTAGGGGTCTATCACATCGGTGTCGCGAGCTGTCTTCTGGAGCAGGCGCCTTACCTGATCCGAGGGGCCACTAAGATCTACGGAGCCTCCGCAGGGGCTCTCACTGCGTCCGTGCTCACTACCGAGGCATGTTTAGGTATGAGGATCACGACACCGTGACACAAGACTAGAGGGTGCTAAAAAAGGACTTGCTAGGTTTTTGAGTTCTCCTTCTGCTGATTAAGGGACTTCTGCTTTTTGCTTCCTTAAGTTTATACTTGAAACTAACTATAACCATATTTAATGTGGTGGTTAAATAGAAACTCACCAGTGTGTTATGACTTATATTTTTAAGTGATACTTTTTTTCTTTTTTCCCCCTTCTCAAATACTTAAACGTTGGTTAATGGTTAACAAAATGCACAAAGACACAAATTTACTTATTTTTTTTACTTTGCATAATATATAGCATATGTTCATATAGAAAGGTTTACTGTTGTACTGTGATTAATCATTATTCTGATACAAAAAACATACACAATTATATTCAAATTAAGCTAAATTATTAGAAAATAAAAAATGAAGTGATAATTAAGTTTAATTAAGTTTTTACCAGTCTTCACCAGTGTTATTTTAGTATTATTTCTGTTATTATAGTAGGTATTTATCATAGAGTTATGAGTAGGAAAGGAAACAAATAACATTTATTTTATTTATCAATGTATTAATTTATCGATTCATATTTTAGATCAGCTTTTAGGTTTATGTTGCAAATTTTTTATTTTGATTCAGTTAGATTCAGTCTTTTTACATGCATTTTTCATGTTTGTTTGTTTTATATCTCTATATCACTTTGATATATTTTATTTTTATTATTATTATTTTGTATCATTTAGCATTTATTTCAGTTAACTTCAACATGTTTTAAGCTGAAAAAAATTTAACTATGCTATCTGAGTTTTTAAAAACTTTTTATAGCGTTTCATTTTATAGCTGATCCTCTGTGTAGTCCAGGAGCTGTTTCCAGTTGGTATTTAAGCAAGATTCAAAGGAAGACAAGTGGAAAAAAGTCTCAGTTAAATGACAAACTTATGCATTTTCTTGTTGCGGTATCCAACCAAGAAGTGTAAACTGCTGTTTGTGCATGTGTGATATCTGCATGACTTCATTCTTTCACTTTCATGTAGTATCTGAACTAGAAAGCTGATTCAGACTCTAATCAACCTTTGGTTTATTACAGGTTGAGAGATTGTGTGTAGGCTATTGTTAAGAGCAACGATGAAACAAATAATAATACTAATGTTCAGTATATCTGCATTACAGTTCTTTTTTTCCATCTCATGTTCTCTACTTCCTTTTCATCTCACCTGTGTATTGTTTAGTTCATTATTTGTGTCTCTTTTTTCCACCGATGCAGAGAAATGTTGTGAAGATGTCATCAATGTTGCCAAGGAGGCACGGAAGCGTAATCTGGGCCCTTTGCACCCAACATTTAACATAGTCAAGGTGATACGTGGAGGTCTGTATCGTGACTTGCCGTCCAATTCACACACGCTGGCCTCTGGTCGACTGTGTGTGTCCCTCACACGTGTCATGGACGGCCAAAATGTTCTGGTGTCAGACTTCAGCTCCAAAGATGAGCTCATCCAGGTTAGAGCATCACTTTACCATAGAAGCAGCTCAGAATGGGATTATATTACTCTGATTACTTACTTTTATATACTTTTATCTAGATGAAAATGATTTATTGAGCCATACCATGACATCACACTATTAATCTTCTAATGAATTCTCTGTAATAACAAAGTTTTACCATTTTATGCCCAAGAATCATCAACTTCTTTCATGCTAATTTCTCAAATATTGTGGGTATAGCTGTAAATAAGAGCTTTATTTAACACATTTGAAGTTTCCCTAAAAATCAGTTCATTAATTGAAGTTAAGTTAATTGAAATAAAGCAGAAGTGAAATTTAAAAAAAATTATGAAAACTGAAACAAAACCATGAAAATCAGAAATGTTGCTTTGGCAAATTAAAATAAAAATAAAAATTAATAAAATAATATAAAAATCAATTAAAGCTAAATATATACATAACTACAGTTGAAAAAAATAATTAAAGCTACTTCAAAATATTAATAAAAATTCTGTATTAATATATATATATAATACTTTATTTTTTTTGTATTTGTCTTTCTCTATTTTCACTTTCTGTTTTCTTTTTGTTCCCAGGCTCTTATTTGCAGCTGTTTCATTCCTGTATATTGCGGTTTAATTCCTCCTGCCTTCCGTGGTGTGGTAAGTATTAAAGTTCATAACTTTAATGGTGTGATGTCATTTGTTAACTTGAGCCAAACCATGAGGCATTGCATGAGGTGACACGGCTGGAAAGTTGGATTATTTCCCTAGGGAGAATTAGGCCATTGCAACAAGAGTTCATTGCACTTACTCCAAAGAATTCAGTCACTGGGGCAAACCCAACTAAAACTGGCCTTAATAAGAGAATTAAGCTTATGGTTTTGATCGAGATTTTTTTGTAGAGCAGTTACTGTGTGTCCGAATGAAACCACCCTCAACTCCATAGTCTGTACACTGTGTACTTGTTCTTTAGAAAGGGGAGGAGACTTCAATGCATAGAAATAGTTGAGAGGTCAAACAGTTCAAATAAAGGTTCAGCTCTGTTTGTAATAACACTTACAACTCACTAGTGTTCATTATTTGGTTACTATATTCAATAAGTGTACTGGTAATGCAGGTGATACTTTATTCATACACACGCTAGATACTAATCATGACTTACCAGAGAAGGACACCTATAGTACATTTCCTTACAGTACACTTTTAGTATCTGTACTTTACTTTAGTTTTATTTTTTTTAGAAACATGACTTTTGAAAAACAAATATCTTACTTTTCACTCCAAGATCCTCAAAGTAGAAAGTAACCAAACCCTAAAATGTGTTTATACAGGTGATAGACAGCCTGTCAGTAACATGTAAGAGACAGTATCATTGGTTTCAAAACAAAATGTTTTGCCGACACGTAAAGCGTTGTTGCTGTTGGGCAGTTATATAGCCCTAGCTATGGTTGTGTAGTTGAGTTAGCAAGGTTGGATTATTTGTTTTTATTAACATTTTTTTGAATTAAAGAAATTTCACTGTACAGTTCATTCAAATGTGGATGAATGCACTTTGATGTGTGCACACACTGCTACAGCTGTGTAAGAACATTACCAGGCTGTTTTGTGATGCTAGGTAGGAGTGTTAAAGCTACTTCACTCATTTATGAACATCAATAATCTTTTGCTGCCCATCAGAAATATATTCTTTGTTTTTTCTCATTGTGATAGATGAATAAGGGAATTTGTTCCTTGTTTTCCACTCCTATTTATATTCCTGTAAAACAGAAAGCCAGGGCTGAATAATTCCATGTTCATAATTGCTCAACTTCATGAATAACAATGGAAATATACTATAAGAGTTTGATTATGACTCTCGCAAAGTCATTTTTTTCCAAATGTTTTCTAACATTCATAAAAGCTCTTTATTACACAGATATTACAAACTAGTCAGTGTATTCAGTAGGTTGCTTCAGAGGCATGAGGTATTGCAAGTATAACATACAACAATGCCACAATAATGAAACTATGCATTGACCGGAAACAACACTGAAAAATGAAACCCAGATTAATGAAGATATCAAAGCTTTAAATAGATTAGGCTGTGACTAAAGTGGTTCATTGAGTAAAGTTTGGCTGTGAAGTTAAAAGGTTAAATAAAGGCTGTTATGCAAGTCTTTTGGTGTGATCACACCACCACTCAGACCACTCTCAGCTGAGCCACAAAGACACTTGCAATAGCCAGCAAATCCCAATTGGCTTATTGCAAGCAATACATTTCCCATCAGGCATCGTAATCTGGCTATCATATCATATCAAGGACGGATGGTGTCTTTATATATTTGTAAATATTATAAATTTCATTTTTAAATACTACTAATGAACATGTGGGTCTTAAAATCTCTGTTATTAATAAAAATAGTGCTTTTACAAATTATTTGTATTATTTTGTTGTTCTGATAGTCAAAGTTGAACAGTAGAAAGGTCATCTTGACATATGCATTTCTCTCACTTTTTCTTTGTCGTCAGCGTTATGTGGATGGTGGGATCAGTGATAATCTGCCCCAGTCTGAGCTGAAGAACACCATCACCATTTCTCCATTCTCAGGAGAGAGTGATATCTGTCCAAAAGACAATTCCACCAGCTTCCACGAACTGCGTTTCACAAACACCAGCATACAAGTCAATCTAGACAACATGTACAGACTGAGCAAAGCATTGTTTCCCCCAGAGCCTAAAGTAAGAACACACACACACACACATGCCTAAGTAAAGTAAGAGTTGTATGCATGAGCTGCAGCGCAGTTACATAATCACTGTCTGGATTTGGCTTCTAAAAAGCATGCTGTTAAATGCATGAAGAGATCCAGGCAGATCAAGATTTGCAGTGAAGTTTTAATTTACTGAAGACACAATTATAAATGATGACAATTAGAGATGATAATCATAATAAAAAAATAACAAGAAATAAAAATGAATAAAAAATCTAAGTGTAATCATCTTCAGAAGTCTAAAGACAAAGGCCTTTTGAGCATGTGATGTGAGCAGAAGCAAACAAGCTGCTGCCTGGAAATATACATATTAGACTCATAACAAGATATTTATGTTTGATCAAAGGAATTTATCCATTGTGTCGCAATATATGTCTTGCCAAATGTTTTTCTCCACCTAAATGAACTTGGAGTCAAAGCTAGGTCATGTCAATAAGCAACAGATAAGATCAGATGACAATAAAGATGGGGATGAGGTTTTGTGCAGCTGATCTTTGCAATCTTCAAATTTCACTTTGCAAATACCAGGACTTATTATTAAGAGTTAGTATTAAGAAAAGAAAATGAAAAGACACATTTAGCATTTAACATTAGAAATGCTGAGAATACTTTTCCATCATCCTGTAAACATCCTTTAATCATAACAAGATGGACCTTTATATTGTATTTCAAACTTTACTAGGTCGATGGAATATGAGTATAAATGGAATTAATAGTAATAAAAGAGAATAAATGAATAATACTTGAGTATATGAGTAACGTAAGACAGTAGTATGAATGTAATGTGGAGTAAATATTCATAAAGAGTAGCTTTCATCCTTTTAACTTTTTGTGATCATTTCTTTCCTTTCTGTTTGGTTTTAAATGAGTTAAATATAGAAAGAAAATCCCTATTTTGTTTGATCTACAGTATTTAATTGGAGTCACTAATGATCTTATTTAACCCTTTTAGCCATATAATAGGTCTTTCTGATCAGAGCTTATGCACTTGAGTAAACGCTGGCAAACTTATCCACAAATAATCCTTTTTACTCAGATCAATGAGCAATTCCAAAGCAGACATACAAACCTGTGCTAACTGAAAGAAATATATATATATTGTGATAAAATAGCATAATAAAATGTACACACATATCTTAAACTGCCGCTTATTTCTGACAAGGACTAATAATATAATATATATCACACAATGAAATCTCTGTGCTGTGATTGGCAGGTGCTGGCAGAAATGTGTCAAAGCGGGTATAAAGATGCTCTGCGATTTCTCCAGGAAAACAGTGAGCGTTTTTTATCTCTCATATCACTTCATCTCTAATTTTTGTATATGCACTATGCCAATTATGATATGTGCTGCAGTTTAGAAGATAATGGTGATGCCTCTTTAAAGATTTGCTACAGGCGGCATGTCCAAGAGCAGACGTGGCTTTGATTCAGACCACGCCCACCTGCTGCTGCCCAGGCAATAGGAATCCAGTCATGACGGAAACCAGAAAAGAGTGGGTGCTGCGGAGACTCCGCCTCTTGAAAAAACACCACTGGTGGTTGGACGAACAACTTGTCAATAACCTGCCAACCCCCATTAAGAAAGGTAGATTAAGGTTTTGCACACTGAGTCTGGCATTTTAGCACATTAAAAAATAAATACAACCTCATATATATATACACACACACAGAAATATATTATTAAATTAAAACATTTATTTTGTATACGATTAATCGCTATTAATCTTTTGACAGCACATGCATATATTTATATTCATATAATTTATATTATATATAAATATATGTAATATAAAAACATCAAATTTTTCTTAAATATATACAAAATAAATATACACAGTATAGAAACATATATAATGTAAACAAAAACCTTTATTTTGGATGCAATTATTCACCATTAATGTGCATGTGTTTGCAGTTTTTTGCGATGCCTGCAGAGAAAAGCACGGTCTGCTGGCACAAGTGACTGATTTCCTGCCGTTACGTGTGGCGTCCTACATGCTGATGCCGTACACGCTGCCAGTGGAATCAGCGTACTCTGCAGCTCAGAGGTCAGTATCTTCATTCAACGTTGCTTACCTATCACAACAGAATTATTCTATTAATTTTGCATAATACACTACCATTCAAAAGTTTGGGGTCAGTCATGTTTTTAAATGCAACTGTAAATCCTTCTGTTCAGCAAGGTTGCATTAAATCGGTTAAAAGTGACAGTGAAGACATTTGCAAATAAATGCTTTTCATCAAAGAATCCTGAAAAAAAATTAATTCAAGTTTGCAAAAAAAAGAATTAAGCAACACGACTGTAAATATTTGTGTAAATGTCACAACTGTTGTATTCAGATGAGTTTTTCATCTGTGTTTGAAAGGTTCTGGGAATGGATCCCAGAAGTCCCTGCAGATGTGCGCTGGTTTGCTGAGGTAGCAGGCGGTGTTTATAGACTGGCGTGGAAAGGTGCAGCGTCAGAGACAAGCAGGTAAAATCCCTCTGGAATTATTCAAGGCCACTATTAAAGAAGTAGTTAACTAAAAATGTAAATACGGTGAAAATATACTCTCCCTCAAGCTATCCAGATTTAGCTGAGTTTGTTTTTTTCATCAGAACAGATTTGGGGAAATTTTAATATTACACCTATAAATCCTCTGCAGTAAATGGGTGCCATCAGAATGAGAGTCTACACTACTGATAAAAACATTTACATTCAGTCACTTAGCAGACACTTTAATCCAAAGTAGCTTACAAATGATGACAACAGAAGCAGTCAAAACCAACAAAAGAGCAATTATATGCATGTAGTGCTATATTAGCCTAATATAGTACACATAGACAGTCTTTTCAATTATTATAAAAACATTCTGACGGTACCTACAATTTATTTTAAAGCTAAAAAACTAGACTTGCACGGCAATCCCACATTTGAATAATTCCAGGTTAATTTATTGACTATTTGAAAGATACGTTTTACCTAGAGTCTAATAAGCAATAAGAGATCAGTGTTATCCCACAAAACAGCCACAATTCTTGAGTGTCTTCTTGTTTCTTTTGCAGTGGCGCCCCTTTAAGAAGATGTGTGAGTGAACCACCAATGGTAGATTTACAAATGCCTGTCTCAAACTACGATGAACGAATACCTCATTCTGCCAGCAACCTTGATAGCTACAACTGGACTTTTCCGAATGATTTGAACGCATCTTCCTCTGTCGAACCTCAGGACAGTCCCATCAAAGACACCAGCACCTCCCCTAGGCAGATGTGCTTTTTTGTTGGCTCAGAGAAGCAAATGGACCAATGCAGGACCTTTTTAGCTTAGTACAATATATAATGTGCTGGATTGCCCTGGTCATGTCATGCTGCAAATGTGGGCAGTTGGAGGGACGAGCTTGACTTGAATCCAGCGTCGAGAGTAAATATGACATGACATGTCAAACACTCCTGAGACATATTGGACATTATCCAAAAGTGCCTTTCTGCTCCATTCAGAACCAAAGATGTGTTTGATTTGTCGTGTCAGCCTGTACCTTGTGTTTCGCTGATAATTGACACTGTTTGTATGTCCAAGTTTGCTTTGCAGTTGGTGCTAATACTTTTCCGAGACCTCAAAATACTTGACATGAGCCATGCAAATCAATACCACAGAGGTGTACAATCAAGTAAAGAGTCTGAGGCCATGAATCCTGCATTTGATTTCATATGACATGCATTATAGAGCCTGTTCATCATCCTTTCTCATTCCCTCACAGCTCTTTCATGGCAAAAGAAAATAGACATTAGTTTGTGGTATAATGTATTTATAATTTGTATAACAAGAGAAGACAAATATAAGGCAAATATAAACATAATGTGCACAATTGTAATTAATTAAAAAAAATGTATTTTACTTTCAAGTGCTTTGATGAATAAAAATAAAATAACTTAAGCACAGGGCCTTCCCTGCTGAAAAAACAACAACAGAACCCTGCCCAAAACGCAACAGAATGTAAAAGCGCTTTTTAAACTGTAAATTGACATGACTGCAGGGCCCTCCACGTCCATGTAAATGCTTACACAGCAATGTGCCTTCACAGGGAGGACGAGGGTTTTATGCA
>JAUMHP010000044.1:4437666-4453011 GCA_032361065.1 Enteromius trimaculatus | reverse complement strand
GAAAAAGCTTGCACTGAGATATCTTAAAATACATTATTGTCATTGTTTGGTCTTAAAATGCTCACAGATAGTGCATTGTTGTAAGACATGTTTCTAAAAATGCTTAAATGTCCTAAATTAGCAAAGGTCTAGCCCTGGCTTAATCTAATTCCTATCCGGGAAACTGGCCCATAGTGCCCTTGAGGAAGCAGTAAATTATATGCTAAACAGTGACAGCAGACATGTGTAGGACATTGTTTCCAAGTCTATAGATCTTAAACTGACATGAAAATGCACTCTATATTGCATTGAGTGTTTCATAATTAGTGTGTCATTGCAGTATATAAACCAGCTGATTATGCATAATCAATGTGTTATAGAAACAAAACTTAATTCATCAATGTCTTTGTGATGGAAACTATGATTAGAAGATTTTTATTGGTCAAAATATGAATGAATCATTGTGAATCTAGGCATTTATATATCCTGTGATTCTCCATTATAATCTGTGTCAGAGGCATGTATGTGCAGACCCTCAGGAAAAGGAACATCCGTAAAAGAGCCTCTTTCTGTACCATAACACGTTTATAGGAAAAATAATACATATACTATATTTGTAAATTCATATACAAATACATTTGTATGTATAGAACAACTGTAACAAAACACTTTGTAGATTTGCTCTGCAGAAAACGTCGCAGCTTTGCTCTCTTTGTAAATAAAGACAAATGGAATCAAAATCAAAGACTGAGCGTGATTCTGCATAGCAATGGCAGAAGACACCTTAAGACCTTGCTGTATCTCATGCAAATTAAAAAATCAAGTTATTCTACTATTATAAACATGCCTCGGTCTGTGTTTAAAAAGGCCTGCATAAATTAAATGTGCGAACATGTGACAAACTGCAAAAAAAATCCTGTTATAGCTTCAGGCAAAAATGTATACAAAGGGACCCCTACATATACAGAAGAAGACCCCATGACTGCCTCGTAAGAACACATGTATTAGATAGAACACGCCTTTAAAACTGTATAAAAGACACAGCTCATTATTCTGTTTGTAATAAAGTCTATTCTTATGGCACCCCCCAAAACCCAAGGCTGAGCGTGATTCCTCAAAGCAACAACGGCATGAGCTACCACAGTAGTTTCTCATCAACCACTCCACAGCGTCATCATGCTTGGCTAAACTCTTGACATGTTGGCTCACTTAATAAAGAACATATGATTTATTATTAGGCTGAGAGTTAAAGGAATTATTCCGAAAGCTTTTTTTTAAAAAATGCCTAAGCACTTAATTAAGATTAAGTGCTTAGGCATTTTTTAAAAAAAGCTTAGATCCTTTTTGTTATTGCAACAGCAATAAGAACAACATTGGTGTCCAACTTTAGATTATGCAACCTCTGCGGTTTTTCTTGTTGGGGGTTGTTATCGTCAGTTTAGGTTGTGCTTGGGCTGTGATGATGTCAATGCACGCTTATTCCACCTTTGCAGGATGTTATGGCTTTCACACCCCTGTGCTTCAATGCCTTTCAGAACACTTTATGTTTAGCAAAGAAAAAAAATCATGCAAAAAGGAAGTAAGAGCAAACAGGACATGTTTAGAGGACAGAACTAAATCATTCCGAGCAAACAAAAATGCATTTTTGCAAGCTAAATCCTCTCAAAACAACAAAACAAGAAGAGTAGTGGTATTTAAATATTCATGATGCTATAATACATCTTTATCATTATTCATATAAGCCTTATTCACCCAGTGTACCAGTCTGCACTCTATTGCTCTGTTGAAAACAAGCCAGGAGTTTAATGAAATAACTGTGGTGGAGTATATTTGGAAGATTACGAAAAGAAAACAGGAGCACCTACAATAATATTTTGTTGCTGTATAAAAGTCTGATTGTTAGATGTTCTGGAGACAGCTGCACTTTTTGGCATCTAATTATTGAGTAACTGAGTTCTTCCCCTGACAATGCATAGCCTATATTATGGTTTTATTGATTTTGTTTAACAATACGGCAAATTATTACTGTGCCAAAGCGCAGAATCAAAACAAAGTGTATTAATATGTTCTGCCTATCAGTTATAGGTCAAGTAAACAATAAAAGATAAAAGAGAGAGAGAGAATGTGAATGAATATTGATCGCTCTCTCTCTCTCTCTCTCTCTCTCTTTGTAGTGGTGGGCGGAGGATGTGTGTTAAGACATCCCCTTCCTTTGTCGTACCCTGGCATTTCACAGCGTGTGTATGTGTATCACAGTTTCAAAAGATTGCGCTTCGTCTCCATTCTCATGCGCGCTCTTTAAAGTTTGATGCTATTGGATGCGCTGCTTGCGAGTTTAATGCGTTAAAACCAAGAGTTCCCTGGCTTCCCGTGAGGATTATATCTTTGTTTTGAACGGGAAAAGTTTGGAGACGGACACGGAGTCAATGCTGAGATGCTTTGTAAATTGTAAGTAGCCTACTGAACTTTGCAGAGCTGCACTCTTTTAAATAATTCATAGGCATATGTGTAGTTTTTACAAATTTCTTACATCATTGTTCATGCATTTTTACTATGACCAACCACTTTTACTATGACATAACTATGACACTTTTACTATGACATAACACCCTTTGCAAGTTGCATAAAGGCGATTTAACTTTAAACCATAAAACCTTAAATGTTGAATGTTTATTAGATGCAAGCGTCCAGGGTCGTTTAGGACGCAATTTTTTCTGATTTGTGGGGCTCCAGAAACCCTAGCTGCGCCCATACAGGCAGCGGTGTTCGTCACATTAATACATCTCATTAAAATACTAATAATACTTACGAATTAAATGAGCGGAGAATGTAACCTCGTGTTACAAACGAACAGGACTCGCTCGTTTGAGTCGGTTCAATTCAACTTCAACTCTGTCAGGTTCTGAATTGTTAGGAGTAGAACTGGATATTTTAACACAGAGTACAGTACAGAGCACCACCTACAGTAAGTCCTTATTTTATGAATTTAAATTAAAAAAAAAAAAAATACAGGTTATGCAATCATTTCTAAAATGCAGTTGTTTGTGGTCTCTGTGTGTTACATCTTTTATGCGTGTTTCTTCCACATGGCATAAGTACAGAAGCTTCATTTTGCACTAAAAATGAACGCTGAACATTAGTTAGACTGCTTTAAAGGTCATGGAGCTCAAAGGACATGGGGACAAAGGAATACTGTGAACAACAGCTGTCAGTGTTTGAGGGGAGCTTGATTGCACCAGCTCTGTAAAACTTAATTAGCCTAGTTACCATCTTAATGGGCCACAAAGTAACAACTTTTATTTTTGTTTTGTGCTATTGAGCTTTTTGCTGTTTATTTATTTTAAGTGATATTATTACAGATATTAAACAGAAATGCACTTTTAAATAAAGTTCAAAAAGATGTGAACATTTATTTTAACATTTAATGTTTGTTTAAAGTTTATTTGATGTAATTTAGTGTGACGCATTGAAATATCAGTCAGAGCAGATAACAAATGTGTAATACTTTTTAATAAAATAAAGATAATTAATTATTTACAGTGGAGAGATGATTAATTGTACTGATCATTTCAACAATAAGATTAAATGCAAGAAATAAAAGGGTAAAATAAGATCTGTGTATAGTATCTTTGCACCAAAGCAATGAATAAAAAGGATTCAGATGATACTTATCCTGTGGGTCAAGCCTCCAACATGTGTTATAATGGAAGAATTCACATGATCTATCAACGGCTAGATTCATACTGATTACACTTCAATAGGAATCTTATACACACTCATCTGATTAGAACAAGGGTTTAATTTTCATAATATCTGGGTCATGCATCTTGTCACTGGGTCAATGCGTCCTATCAGTGCTACATCCTGTATAGATATATAGATATAGATATATGTCACATAAATTCAAATTCATAACCTAGAAGTCATTAAACTATTAATAAAATGTAAACATAAATTATTTATATAATTTAATATATAATGTATATTGTATGTAAAATATGTTGAATATAATTTTTTTTAAAAAGTAGCTACATTTAATAAAAGTAAAATTGATAAACAAGGAGAATGGACATCTGTATTTTGGATACATCAGAATATCATAATTATGCAAAAATCTTTAGTTGTATTAATCTCTGCATATCATGCTAGGACAGTTCATCCTCTGCTAAAGGAATATTTCACTCAAATATAAATTGTAGATAATTTGAAGAAAGTTTGTAACCAGTTTTAGGTCACCATTGACTTCCATTGTATTTGTTTTTCCTATTATGGAGTCAGGGGTGACCCAAAACAGCCTGGTTACAAACTTTCTTCCTTTGTTTTCAACAGAACAGCAAAGTTTATACAAATTTTGTACTATTCGAGGGTTAGTAAATGATGACAATTTTTTTCTTTTGGGTGAACTATTACTTTAAGTTTCAGAAATTGTTTTTGTTTATAACTGTGAAGCTGTTTTGGCGCTATCTTTACTGCATAAAGTACTATAGAAATAAATCTGACTTAATTTGATTTCAATGTTATTTCTTAGATTTTCAAGTGTTTTATGACCAATTTTCTTTTTGGCTTTTTTTAAGAGCTCTTGTTGAATAACTCCACAAAAAAGCAACAGCAGCAGCCACTGAGGAGCCTTTACCATGCAGGGATACACGTGGAGTTCGAATCAGCATCCTTCGCAAAGGTACCAAGATCGGCCTCAACCACAATACCAAGAGCGCCTTCAATCTCAATACCATGAACAGTCTCCACCTCCATACCCGGGACAATTCCCACCTAATTACCATACTGTCAGGAAAGATCAACCCAGTGGATTCCAGACGCTGCTCGCCCCCCAAGTGCAAAACGCAATACAAAGAAGATATTCCAGTGGTCAACAAGAGGCTGCAAATCAGTGGAATGCTTGCTCCGGCAGTGCAGGCTCTTCTACTTTTCAACATAACTCAAATGGATATGATTGGTTAAAACAAACAAACCAGATCCATTCCCAGCGCCATTTTGCAGCCTCCCAAACACAGCAGCATTACCCATCTGACAACCCCAACGCATATAGGTATCATGCCCAGTTCACGCAAAGGCAAGATTCCTCCCCGCAGATCTATAGAGAAACAGGCTATAATCAAACTCCAATGCATTCGTCATCACAGTCAGACCATGGCAGCTCTGTGGGTAACAGCAGGGGTTGGAGTTCCCACATTTCCAACAATGGCAGCTCTTGCACAATGAACAATCAGCAACAATTTCAAACTCCTAGAATGGCTGCTTATAATTACCCTAAACAACAACAACAACAACAACAACAAGAGTTCTCTAGACAATACTCAGGCCAAATTCAAATATGCCACACTCAATCCTCTTCTCGAGTCTACCAAAAAATCCCCAACAAACCAGCTCACAGCAGAACTAAGGCCAATCTTATCCCATGCAACCCCATGACACCACCTTCTAGAGCACAGAGCAACATTTCATTGCCTTGTAATAATTTAAATCAAAGTCCTGTTGACCAGAACGGACCAGTATTTGGGTCAAATGCATGTCCAGCTGTATCAGCGACTCAGCCTCAGAGTTATCAAAATGCTGGACACCAGTTTCAGGGGACAAACAATGGGGCGTGTAACTTTAATCAGACCTCTCAAACAACTCAGACCAGTAACGCCAAGCTTCAGCCCCACACTAAAACTAATTCTAACTCAATAATATATAGATTACTGTGTTCAAATAACAATGGACAATCAGATGCATGTCAGAACTCTCGCCCAGAACAGCTGGAAGTGTGTGCAACCAAAAGCATGGACAATCACTCAAAGGTCCCTTTTTCTGAACCAAGAGCACAGTGTACAGTTGAACCGCCCAGCAAAAGAATAAAGTATGATGTGATTCAGGGAGACTGTTGGAACAAAGTGTCAATCGTGGCCAAAAACAAAAGTGATTTTGGGGTGCAGTCTGCCCAAAGTTGTACCCATCCGACAAGTTGCGATGAGAACAGACGTAGCCAACACAACATACAGTACAGTACGGATCCAGCAGACTGTCTTGAAGTGGTCTTTGCACTGCAGCAAGCTTCTCAGCAAAGTTACAAGGCCGTAGCCATCGTTCCCCCCATTTCCCAACAGATCCCAAATGCTGCACAGACAGCCGACGCCAGCCCACAAAAAGCTGAAAGTCCACCGTTAAAGATTGACTGCGTTTGGTCACTTATTGATGAGTCGAACGAACAAAAAACTTTAAATGACAAGCTGTCTGAATCCTCCTCACAAGTGGCTCAACAGGACAACAAAAGCCTTGAAAACACGACTGAATGCAATATTGCAGACCCCGATGCATGCTCCGCTAACCCAGTTGAATGTCAAGGTGATGTACAGCAGAGTGACGATGATTCAAGCGATCCTTCATTTGACTTGTCCAGTGTGCCAGTGATTGAGCACACACTGGAGAACCTGATGGACTTAGTAAAGTCTTTAGAGAAAACAGAGGTATATCCTGCGTATCCTAAGAGTGTTTTCAAAACTATCTTAAAACTCTATTGGAATGGGAAATCTGCCAATGTGTTGGAGCCTTTGAAAGCATTTGGAGAGATACAGCAATCAGCCATGGCATATGCGAAGGATTACGGGTCTGTGGTATTCAAAAGCATTGAAGCGGAAAATCTGAAGAAGCTAGCTCATTGCAACGTACTCAAAAATGAGATGTATTCATCGTCAGAGGAGTTCAGATCTTCTTGGTTAAATGTTGATGGACAGCCAGCTGATATTGAAAAGGTGCTCTCTGAGCCACTGCTGGATGACGCAACAGTGTTCAAGGCACCATCACAGATTTTTTCAGACAACACGGTTGTCGCTTCAGCCAGTTTAGGTGTGACTTCCCACACAGACATGCCTAAGGTTTCATCTGAGGTGAAAAGTGTGAATCCACACATGAGCAGTCCAACAGATCTTTTCAAACAAAAGGCAGGAAATGACCGTGAGGAAATGACTGTGGAAAACAATGGGCATTCATTTGTAGAGCTCAGAAAAGAAAGTGAGAAAGAGACATTGAAGACGCAAGAGGACCTCAATCAACAGCAACACTTCAATACAGAACCCTCAGACATCTCACCTTTAGCTGAAAGGCCTACAGAGAAACTTGCAGACTTCTGCAATGCAAAAGAAGTATTCAGACAAGATCCTGAGCAAGCACGTGATAATGTATCAGATGCACCATCTCCGAGCCCTGGAGATGTAAAGAACCCTGAGACGTCTTTATCTACCTCTGTTGATACATGGCAGGTGAAAGATATTTCTGATGTTGAAAATCCAGGCAATAAAGAGGCTCTGAACAACTCCTCGGGCTCTTGTCTGGTAGAAGATATTTCCGAAGATGAAAATCCAGTTGGTAAAGAAGTTCTAAATAACTCCTCAGAAACCAGGCAGGAAGAAGACATCTCTGATGATACAAATCCAGGCAATACAGTGTCTCTTAATAACACCTCAGACACCTGCCTGGTGGAGGATATTTCTGATAATGAAAATTCTGGAAATAAGGAGGTTCTTTATAATTCCTCAGACATCTGCCCGGTGGAAGAAATCTCTGATAATGAGAATCAAAGAAATATGGACACTCGTAGCAACACCTCTGATATATGTGTGGTGGAAGATGTTTCTGCTGATGAAAATTCAAGTGATGATTCATTGTTTATGGGAATCACGGTGCTGTCAAACGAAGATGCTAAAACATTTTTCCATATGTTTGATAAGGAACCTGAATGTAACATCAAAACAAAGTCTCAGTCCAACTTAGAGGACCCAGATCTTGCATGCTTTGATGCGCACAGACAAAGCACAAGCAAAGCAAATACTTGCTCTCGCTGTGGTACAGAAACTGCAAAAAGCTCCACTATTTTGACAAAGGCAGACAGTGATGCTGATCTTTTTTGCCCAGAGTGTTGGGAACAGGCACCACTTTTCGAGCTAGAAGAGGACCAGTATGAGGCTAATCTTTCAGGTTCTGCTGCTAAACCCACTTATAGTCTGCCATGTCTTAAGTTGGAAGTCAGTGAGTCAAATTTGGCTTTAACAAAGGAATTCATTATGAATGATGGACAAAAAAGTGATTGTCTGGTACAATCTAAATTGGAAGTAAATTCACAGTCTCTTCAAGTCAAAAAGTTAACTGTTGCATCAAACAATGAATCTACTGAGTATGCAGGACTGGCAGGACAAAAGAGTGCCTTTTTGGTGAAATCGGAAAAGGGACATGATTGTAGTCCGCCATCTGTTGAACTGGAAGAAAGGAAGTCAAATGTTGCTATAACGCAAACATCCATTACAGAAGGACTGTCAGTACAAAAAAGAGAATCAGAACTGGTAGAAAACTGTAGTCGACAATCTCTTAAACTAGAAATAAAGGAGCCAATTGTTGCTTCAACAAAGGAAAGCAGTGTAGGACAAGTACAAAAAACTGACATTATCATGCAATCAGAACAACAGTCAGAAGTAGAGATGCTAGTCGTTTCTTCTCCAGAATGCATTGCAGATGAAGGACTGCGAAGCCCAAAACGAAACAGTATGGCAAAATCAGAAATGGGACAAAATTATAGTTCACCATCTCTTGAACTGAAGGAGTCAAATTTAGTTTTACAGAAGACATGCATTGCAGATGAAGGAAAGATGAGTCTAAGAAGGGACTTAATGGGAGAATCGGAACTGGGACACAATCGTAGCCCACAATGTCTTGTACTAGAAGTCAAGGAGCATACTGCTGTTTCAGCAGAGGGTTGCATTGCAGGTAAAGGACTGGCAGGACCAAAAAGTGACAATATGGTAAAATCAGTGTCGGAGACAGTGTCTGAAGTTCAGGGGTCAGCTGAGAGAGAGCCAATCAAGATTCAACCAAGCAAGGAGAAAAATAAAAAAACAGAGAAAATTACGCAATGCAGAAAACCACTTCCAACGAAAACTGGATTTTCCAAGCATAAGTTAAAATCTGGAAGCACTAGTACTGGTGCTGATGATCCTGTGCTTTTCGCTCCAGATACTGTGATTAAAATCAACTGGCCACAGAAGAAAAAACTACCTGCAAACAAACGTCGTAGTGGTGAGAGTCAGAACCACAGTAAGGTGAAAAAATTAAAAGAGCACAAGCAAGATAATCCTAACAAAACCTCAACGAACCACGGAGAAAACCTACGGAAAGAGACAGAGGAAGTGTCCGGTCAGTTACATGACACACCACCCCAGGGGTCAGAAAACAAGCCGGAGCTGCATGGCATTCTGTCAGTGAATAAAATAAAAAGCACAGAGCTAAAAAAAGTGAGGCTTGACTTATACGGGTCCAAAATAGACAGAGAGTACTATGCCCCAGGACGCCGTTTTGCAGCTCCTGCTACGTTAATGGTCTCTGATTGCACAGATTATACCGATGTGCTTTCTGCTAAACAAAAAGTTCTTAACCAGTGGAGTAGCACCTTTATACCTAAAACAAAGAAGACTTGTCCTCCCAGGTCACCGCAGGAGGACTCGCCACAGAAGAAAAAACCACAGAAACCTCAGGACCTCTTAAAGTCAAATATGAGTGCATTAAAAAGACATTTGACTTACAGAGCCAAGTTATTATCTAGTAGTGACAGAGAGAGAAGTCACCTTAGAAAACCATTTTTTCATCATAAGCTTAGGAAAACACTAAGCAGCTAACTTGTCAAAGTTGCTTAATTATTTCTTTTATTATGTTTACTTAAAAATGTTTAAACATTTTATGTGTAGCTGTAATGTGTGATGACAGCTTTCTGTTGATGACTGAAAACATGATGAATGTTTTTTTATTATTATTATTATTGAGGGCTAAAGTTTATTTTTCTACGGCATTATTGTTTGTCACTGTATGTGAATAAGCCATGTCTTTAATTGCAGTCATTTTGCAATGTTGCTTATAGTGTTATTTTTTTATTATTTGAAGTACTTCTGAATGTTGTTGCATTGATGTCGTTTTATTTTTTACTATTTGAACTACTTCTGAATCTTGCATAATGTGAATATATATATAAATATATATGTGTATTGTGTTTACAAATACATGACTGTAATGTTTACTTGGTTCTGCTTTCATGTCTTAAAACATTCACCACAAATTCAAGTCACTCATACTTTAATTGCTTTATCATTAAATGATGATGTGTAAGATCATTTAATAATTCATTTTTACAATTTGTTTGGTGTAATTAAAAAAAAAAAAAAAAAAAAACTCTTTTGAATTGTAATTATATTTCACACTTTATTTTAATATTTTCAGTTATTCTTATTAAAGACTTAGTCTTACCTCATTCACATGTCATTGAGAAAACAAAATGTAACATGTTTTTATTCTGTCCTGGTGTTTTTTCTTAAAGCATTGCAGGAAACCAGAGACATTTACACTTAGCCTATACAATATTTAGGGGCTATATCATTAGGACTGTATGACAAATATAAAATAGCTGGGACTTCGTCCTTATTCACTATAGTACAACTAATAACTTCTTACTGCATAATTATGCACTTAGGCCTATTATGTAGGCTACTACTTTAACACCTCGGATTTGCTGTCAGTAAATCAACCAGAAAAATATTTTCATGTCTGTTGAAAACGAGTACTGTCTGAGGGGTGGTGTATAAAGTGCACGTCTGCATGGCACATAATAGTAGCCTACATCACTTGGAACCTAGCCAATGTGTCCAATTATGTAGCTTACTTTATGCCACCTTATTTGAAAAGAATATAGAGCAGTTTGCCCATGAATTTGTGCACAAAAGTGCATGTAAAACGTTCATAGAGTTTATTAAAGTGGTGCAATATCCCAGCCTTGCATCTATGAATATCAAAATAAATAATAAAACGCAGTTTGCCATCCGCTCCACTAGGCGGCGTTAAAGCGTCCTCGACAACAATGACGCTTGTATGCATTCAGAACTTGAAAAGGAATTTTGATTAATATCTTTAATGCCATGAAAGCCCAGATTCTGCTGAATGATAGTTCAGTGACAGACTCTTATTAATGTCACTCAACAGCATATTACAGCACACCACAAGGAGACACAAACTTTAAAGAAGTAAGACTCGCCTGTAAGTAACTTTCTACGCTACATAAAACATTTTATAATGGTACTAACTTAATTAAACTTCCTATAAGATGGACGTATGTGGGGGTAAGAGACACACAGTCATACAAAGAGGAAAAGAAGATAACAATCAGAGAGTGTGTTATTCTAACACGTGGTATTCAGAAACAATATAAAGTTATGTCTACTATAGCTCTAAAAAATAATGTTTATATAATCAATACATTTGCTTGAACAATTAGAAACAAAACAGCATCATGCATGTATGTATAGTTTAATACAAACGACCAAAAACCAATCACATACATATACAATCATATACATGAATATAAATAAGAGCAGTTAGATATTGTTGGAAAAAAACTCTCTTTCTGGATTTGATTCCCTCCCGTTCCTCGATCCGCCAATAATGAGACTTCCCACAAAAATACACTTGACTATTTAATAAGAATCAGAAGTATTGAATCTGAGCTCAGGATTCCAGCACTACACCAAACATGACATCTGGGCAGTCCAGAATGCCTTTACACGACACAAAGTAATCTATTTATACATATTCTTGTCCCCCCGTAAATCTGCTTCTCGGTCTTTCCAGTCAGCCGTGGGGTGTGTAGATGTTTTTGCAGACATTTAACCTTCAGGTAACCTTTTGATGCGTTCAGCTTTAGTTAACCTTTAGGGCCCACATCCTGTTTTTCTGTCTGTGGAGATGACAGTTCAGAAGAACAAAAGATGCGCAGGGGAACAGAGACATGCATACAACTACAAAAAATAGCACAATTCATTTTATTCCAGTTCCATAGCTAAGTTAAACTGACTATTTGCTGGTTATTTGATTAAGCAGATAAGCAAATAAACACATAAGTAAAATGGATGAATAAAATCATATTCCCACAATATATATTATGTAAGATTAAGTACGTAAGCTAAACAAGTGTATTTTACAGGAACTTTACTTTACTTGAGCTATACATAGTGTATTGCACATTTACAGAAACATATTGCACACTTTGTAAATTGGACTTATAGGGTTGTATATGGATTGCACCTTAGGATTGTATATTGCGCTAGAAATAGCAGCTTGTGAATGTGTTAATTGATGATGGGAAGGACCTACGGAGCACGGCTAGAGTTCAGCAGTCTAATTGCCTCAGGGTAGAAGCTGGTTTTTAGTCTAGTGGTCTTAGACTGAAGGCTCCTCAGTCTTCTGCCTGAGGGAAGAGGTTGAAATAGACCGTGTGCAGGGTGGGTGGAGTCCTTAATAATGCGGAGAGCTCTTCCTCTGCATCTTGCAGTGTACAGTTCGGTGATGGAGGGGAGCCTGCTCCCCACTGTCCTTTGTGCAGACTTAACCACTCTCTGCAGGGCTTTTCTCTCAGCTGTGGTGCGGTTGCCGTGCCACACAGTGATGGAGCAGCTGATGATGCTCTTACCGCTCCTCTATAGAAACATTTTTTAGCTTCCTGAGGAAGTAGAGGCGCTGATGGGCCTTTTTAACCAGGCCTGAGGTGTTGACGCTCCAAGTCAGGTCCTTGGCTATGTGGACGCCCAGATACTTAAAGCTGGGGACCACTTCAACAGCAACTCCATTGATATGTGTAGGGGGAGAGGAGTTTGCTTATTCTTCCTGAAGTCCACCACCATCTCTTGGTCTTTTTTACATTGATGCAGAGGTTGTTTTCTCTGCACCACTGTACCAGTTGTTTCACCTCCTCTCTGTAGTAAGATTCATCATTATGAGTGATGTCCATCTGTCCACTCGTCCCAGAGCTCTGCTTCTGCCGACTGGGTGCTCAAACATCTCTTATTCTGTAGGATGAAGACAGAATTATTCCATACTGCTGAACCAAACACATTGGTGTAAATACTAGTTAATACATGTCCTCAAGAATATTTACAGAAAATAATATAATTTGAGCAAATGTTATTAAAACCGTGCAAGCAGTATGTTATTGTTCAGTAATGCTGTGTAAATAATCATCTTTGTATCTTGCTCATATGCTGTTATTGCCTTTTACTTGTTTGTAAACTAAATCTTACGCCAGATAGCATGAAAATGCAAACTAAACTAAATCTGAGCGTAAGATTTTGTCACCATCGCTGGGCTTGGTTGGTCTGAAAAACACATTCTTGCAAGACTCTGCACCAATCAGATTTATTACCACAGATGTGGCGTCCAGACGCAGAAGTGGAAGAAATGTCAGTAGTGGGTGTTTGGTGTCCTTAATTTTGGGGATGAAAAGGAGCACCTTTCAAACACTACATGTGAGTAAATGATCTATCTACTAAACTTTGCAGTGTTACTGAATAATTTTATTTTGGATGAAAATGTGCACTGTGGCGTGACTTCTGTCAGTAATGATAATTACAATAATCAAAAATGCATTCTAAATATTTTATTTAGTTTGATAAGTGAGTGATAAAGGTTAGTGATATATGTATATGCAGAGTTGTAATTCATCAAAATTACAACAGAGGGCATAACCTGTTTAAGGTAATTTTCTGTTGTGGTGTAATTCAGAGACATGACCACAGGAGGGTGCAACACATTTAAGTTCATTAGATTTGATTTGCAGCGGTGTAGTTCACAAAATCACCATTAGTTAAACTCATAATTCTTTGTATTGTACTCGATAATTTAAAAAAAATAATTGTCACAGGAACATGGAGATTATTTTGGAAAAAGAACAAACATAAAAAAGGAAAATATTACAAAACGGTTAATACAACTAATTAAATGATAAAGATCAGATAATTTTGTATCAGTTTTATATTTAAATATACTTTACACACAAGTCACATAGAAAATAATTCTACAAGAGTACCTCAGGTTTTGTCAAGTTATTAAAATCACCATAGAAGTTCATTAGACTCCATTTGCAGCAATTTAATTACAAAAATCACCAGAAGGATGCAAATAATTTTAGGATTGAACCCCAAAAATATAATGATTACTTAGTAAATGGATTCATGGTGTACTAGCTTACATTTTGTAAATTCTAACTGCAGCTTTAATAGATACAGAAAATAAATTGTTGTTACTAGTTTATATTTCCAGTATATCTCCAATACTTTGATCTCAGACAATAAAACCATACAGGCATCTTCGAGACACAAAAGGCCAAAACTACTTTTCTGGGGCATGACCGTCTTGGTCTGGGATACTTAAGGAAATGTTGCGATCAGGGCGATTCTGTAGCCAGAAAGCCTATAGTGTGATGTGTGTCTCTACACTTCATACTATTACTTTTAGATTAATCCTTGAGGATTTAATGTTTTGAATTAATATGATTTGATATTTTTGAACTGGCTATGTAATTGACATAGATATCTACCTGACTGATGATAAATTGTTTTCTGTTCTACTCTGTAGTTGACTCTATCCTTATTGCGGCATGAACGAGTGAATATAAATCGTTAATAGAATCTAAATACTAATTAGAAACAGACTAACAACTGATTTGCTTTTCAACCTAAATTCAATGTCATAATAAAAATGGAATCAGATTAAATAATAAAATGGAGATTAAAATGTAACCTAAATTTAATAACTTTTCACGCTGAAGAGACCAAACACACAGTAAACTTTCATCCACCCTTGATGCCATACTTGGGCCAATTCGTGGACCTTACATAGACATTAGATAAAAGGATTTTGGAGATTTATTTCCTTGCAAGGAAGGTCAAGAGTGTGAGAAAGAGAGATACACTGACTGAGCATTTATAGCCTAATCAAATCCAGATGCTTCTATCTCATCTTATCCTCTGAAGGCCCACAATTACATTTCCCACACGCATGTTTGTTTTGCCCCAATCCAGTCACATCAATGAATTGTTGAATCCTTAAAGCATAAATCCTTTTTTGTGTTAAGAATTTACATTAGTATTTATTAGGGAATACACCATGAATCCATTTTCCAAACCGTGTTTTTTTTCTTGTCCTGCGTCAGTACACCTATAATAAGTGTTGCAATATTCGAACTATTCAAGCTGGATCGGATAGGTACCGCCGCGGAGTAGCCTCGTACCTGCGTGATTCGCCATAGACATAAACGGAAAGAAGTAGCTCCGGCTACAATATTCTTCCGCGAGACGCAGGTAGTTCTGTATGAACCAACAGAGCACCAGAAGTTAGACCGCAGCTTTAACATATCAAATTGGGTGTGTGACTGATTCAGCCTAAGTGATATAAATCTGACTCCAGTCAGGATGAATAGAGCACATCAGTTCACCTCTTCAGGTAAAAAGCGCAGTTCTCATCCGCGCCGCTAGGCGGCATACATCGAGCATCACTTAGTTTAAG
>JAUMHP010000044.1:4367108-4418166 GCA_032361065.1 Enteromius trimaculatus | reverse complement strand
CGCTCTTCTCTACCATATTAAAAGATTTCTTTTGCTAGGTACCGGGTCACAGCGTCAACACACTGCTTTCATCTTTCTCTTTCACGGTTGTACCTAGTCATTTTAGCAAAATCCAGATACTGTTGGTTGGTTTCTGTGAGGTTCAGTTGTGCGTGATGACACTAGCAAAGTCAGGATGGTGAACACGTAAATGGTCATGAAAATTTGTCGTCGGTGCATCTTTTGTGCCGATAACTTGACTGCAAATCCTACACACCACTTCACACGTATCTCTTTGATGTCCTGTGTCATTCGGTCTAAAGCCAACGTATTGCTAATATGAATTTGCACCTTTTTACCAACTAAGTTTGTAGACGCCATTATAACGACACAGATCACTGAGCCTATTCATGTCAGAGTCCCATGGAAAAAGTCATTGACAGGTGGTAAATTGTGTGTAACTTATATTTATTTATTTTTGGTTTGGTTATGGGTAAACCATTAATTAATTTGTTATGAATTACTTAACAACATCTCTGTGATCCAGATGTCAGGTGATAAGAATCAAAACTCACACATACTTTAGAAAACTAGTCCCGTCAAAATAGAAGACACTGCCTATGTATTTTTTTTTTTTTAGGTTTTTTAAAGAAATAATAATAATAATAATAATAATAAGACTAAATTATGTTTTTTTTTTTTAATATCTGAAACAGCAGAAAGTTTCCTGTAAGGGGAAGGGTTAGGTGTAGGGTAATAGAAAATACGGTTTGTAGAGTATAAAAACCATCACACCTATGGAGAGTCCCCGTAAACCACAGAAACCAAATTGTTTGTGTGGGTGTGAAAATAGTCAGATGTATGCCCCTTTCTAAGTGTTAACATCATTAACAGTAACTAATTTAATTACAATTTTTCCCTGTAAATGTAACTAGTTAAACAAGAATGTGGAATATTACAATGTAAAAGTGTATTTTAAAATGGAAAGAAGAGTCTAATTTATTTGAAACAGAAATCTTTTGTTATATCATATTATAAGTGTCTCTACTGTCCCTTTTGATCAACTCAATGTGTGCATGTACCTTACAAAAATATCTTTATGGCCTTTGCGGTGTAGTGAAAGTTTCCTTCTGATACAGTTTTACCATATCTCAGCACTGATTGCATGTCTAGGGTTGAAGGTTATTCATGGTCAGCAGTAATGGACAAGGAAAATCTATGGATAAGATTGCATGTGCACCCCGAGACCTGCAATTGCGCAACTGTCTGAAAAGTTCCTAGAATCCAAAGCAACATGTTTAGTTCATTTGCCTGCCTGTATAGAACCACACTTCAGTTTACAGCCTGAAACACAGATTTGTCTTGCAAAACAACATATTTGTCCTTGGATCACTGAAAGCAGAATGCAATCCAGCTAAGCAGGTTTGGCCAGCACTGTTTGTGACTGATAGCAATCCTTAAAGCCTAACAGAAAAATACATCACATGACTTGAGCATACAAAGAACAAGAACAGAATCTTATGTTGCTTAAATGCTAGACATAGATAACTTTTGTTACAGTAAGATTGGCCTGATATAGACAATTCACACAACTTTTGTGCCATCCGTGCTCTCAAGTTACTGTAACAAGCACCACTTAGAAAGAAACCCCATATGGGAGCAAGACCGTCCAGGGAGACACTGTCTCACGGGACTAATTTTCCACCAACTTTGCTCACAAGGGATCCTACAGTTAGTGCCATTCTGCCTCCCTGTTCTCCTTGCTGGTCCATTAGGGTCACATGTTGAAAACCACAGAGTTGGCAGGCCCAGAGGCCATCTATTCTTTTTAATCTCCTTCCTTTCACCAATCTTTAGTCCTCTCTTTCCACAATAAACATCACATGTTCGGCACAGTGGAGGCACAATTTCTTGCTCAATCAGGAACTGACCTTTATACAGACTAACCCCAGCACCAGTGTTGCACTGATGTGACACTGATGCACCTACTCAAACTCTCACTTCAATTGTACACAAAAAAAAACAAAACATAATTAATAATGCTCTTTATCCTAAAATATCTCTGATCCTGAGTTCCAGAAAGAGAAACATGGAAAGGTGACCAAAACGTCGATAAACACATGGACTTAAGGAACTCAACAGTTTGGGAAGACTTTTAGTGAGATCATTTAGCAAATGCATTCCTCTAAATGCAATTAAGCTACACGTTAATGGTAAAATATAACGCGTGTCACTAATTAGAAAGAAGAACGAGAAATACCACAGAAATACCACAAACTGGAAAGCACCAGAGGAAGTTCTGACTGTGTGTGGTGAGACGTACGTCTGAAGAGGTAAACAGTATTTAGTCCACCAGATGGCTGAGTCCATACTCTGGCAAGAGGTCACACATGACATCATCCCATATGAGCGATTAGACTGACGGATGTTCAACTTCACCCTCCTTTATTAGGCCTAGTCTTCCAATCAACAGAATCAAGTAGTTCCTGGTTAAAAATTGACAGGGTGAAGCCGACAGATCTCCAGTCTTCCTGCTGCTGCCATAGAAAAACCAACCATCTAACTAGACTGTTGCCATAACACCAAGGCAGAGCTACGTATTGGAGGAATACAACCTGTTACGAAAGTGCATAAAGCAAACGGGTCAAAATCCACACTCTCTCATTAAGATCAGCAGCACATGGAGATCAATTTCTCAATCCAACCCTAACATTGCAGCTTTACTTAAGACTTAAATATGAGAGAACCACCTATTGTAGCATATTCATGCCTCACATGAAAGCAGGTGTGTTTAATAGTTGTTTTGTGACCCATAGCCCAGTTTACAGGTGAATTTGTACTAGTGTAGTGAGCTTTAGAGCATGCTTTGATAAGCAGAAGAGATAGGCTCACTGCATTCCATGTTAAAGCAACTTTTTTTAGCAGCAAGTTAAAACAGAGTAGCATGGGACTGGTCAAACCACATGCATTCTAGAAAGAAGCAAGGTGGAACCAGCTGAAATAAGGTGCATATTAACCTGCAACCCATGCTGTTTGTGTATTTGTTTGCTTTTTAACCTACTTGGAGTAGGAGTAGAAATATTACAATAACCTCATTTATTAATTTTTGATAAATTTGTTAAATATGCTTATCCCACCACCAGATTCTTCTAAATGGTCCAGTAATTGGTTTTGCAAATTATTACACTGACCAACACTGGGAAAATAGTTGATTCTTATTTTCCAGGTATGCTCACAAAGCCACAATCTCTCCTGTGTATTGTTAGACATATGATCCAATTAAATGCTCATATTTAAAACCTATTTCTCTCAGTTGCACAAAAATTGTAGTCCTAAACTGACACAAAAACTCAACCACGTCCACCAGAAACATGATGCAAAATAAACAACGAACAGTGTCGGTTACTGCTTAAAATTTTATCAGCTTGGCTTTGTTGTCGTGGAACTACCTTAACCCAAAAAGCCAGTGGGGCGTCTGCTCTGGAGATGGGATAGTTTTACACCTGCCCTGTCTGACCACACCACGCCACAGCCTCGGCCAACATTTGGGAGCCACGTGGCGGTTGGCTGCCGTTTCAGATTACACAATACACAACCATTGAGTGTATTTGTGTTAGAGGCATGCAAATAAAAGATGCGGACAGCTCATGCAAATACAAAGAAAGTCCTCCGTAAACCTTCTAACAGCTATCTGGATATCAGTGTAACATGCAGCTGATGTAGAGACATACATACAAATTATTCTAAACTGGGCATGTAGCCTAATGCAAACAGAGCAATATCAAAACAAATTAAGAGGAAAATATCAACTCAGCCACTTGATTGTAACCATTTCTTTCTCCCCAAGCATATTCCTATGATCCTCATCTAAGCCAATCTGGATTGCTCCATAGATCCTTTGAAAACCTTTTGAGCCCGTACAGACTCCTCTGAGACTAAAAGACTTTCTCTGTCTATATTGAACTGTGATGAGTAATTATAGCTCACAAAAACAAATAACGCACAGGTACATGATCTCCTATACACCACACCTCAAATGAAGAATCTGCTGGTCTCTGGGGCTAGAATGGACAAAAGATGCAAATAAGAGTGTGTGCAGTCACTGTAAAACATACATTAATAGTTCATTAGCCTTTATAAACAGTCCATTGAGTTCTCAAGTGAGTGCACTTATCTTATTGAGTGAGAATAATTTATAAGCAACCAGTATAAACTACCTGTGAATCAATGATACTATATACATGCATGCAAGTTTCTGTGTACTTTGCTATAGATAAAAGCGATTTATGGTTTATATATATATTTTTTTTATTAAACAATAAATCTGATCTGATGTGGCTTTGTGAAAGGGCCTACACACAAACATCTTTTACGGCACATCAAATGAATTTCTAATGTGGCAAGTTGCTACAAACCATTAAAATGGTTAGTCGGGCTAATGAACTGCCTTACTTGTCAGAGGACTATGCTATTATTATCTACTTTATTGGTGTATTTGATAATCTGCTTTACCAAGGTTAAGGGAGCTTCCTGCACAACTTCTAGCCTTTTGTTTTATTATACCCCACTACCATAACAAGCAGGAGCAGTGGTTGACCAATAAGTCTTTTATGTCAATCCCAATATCTAGGGAGTAGGTTGGTTGATCAAGTCTGATAAATGCTAACCCGATCCACATTAGTAAATAGCAGTGGCCTATGTGGTTCTAAACTCACCCCGTTACGTGTAGGGCTGTCCAATCTGTTATCTGCGCTGGCACTCATGGTGTCTTGGCCGTCTGAGGTGGATGTGAGAGTGGGGTCAGTAGTATCGCTGCTGGTACAGACTCTGTGTCTCAGGACAAAGGCAGCGCCCTCGTCCTCCCTCACCTCCCCCCCGTCCAGCTTGCTTCCTGTTGCTGCTGTTGTTTCTTAATGCTGCTAGACCACACTGGACCGACACACTGAGGGAGCTCTACTCCAAAACTTTCCCGCAACAGAACACGAGACTCGCTGATGGACCTGGTAAAAACAAGACATAACATTAAATATAACAGACTGTAAAAGATATAATAATATTACAGAACCCTAATTTTGAAGAGCATACTGCATAAGCTTACAGTTATTATGTTTCCTTAATTAGCACATTGGGCTTGTCAATTGATAAAGCTGTAAATAACAAATCATACATTTGGCATGCTCTGAAACACCAGCAGCTAGATATATATATATTGGCTCCAATCAATGCCCATTTACTTCTGAGAAAAAAAAAATCCTGTTTCACAACAGGTTTTGAAATCAGTGATGCTGTCTATTAGTAGTGGATTAAAAGCATCTGTGCAAGAACTGACATAGCCTTAACCCAAGCTAAAATTGCAATACTTTTATCCTGACTGCAGCAATCAGATGTTGCAACCCCTCCGGTCCTGCCAGGGTACTCACGCCACATAAGGGCACTTGAGTTAAAACCGGTTACCTGAGGTCCAGTGATGCTAATCAGGATCTTTTCGCAATCTGCCTCCACATTCTGACGAACTACAGATTAGCCCAGTTATTGTGACACATCTACAGCATTTGACCAATAACTGAAATCAGACCTCTCCTTCAAATGCTCTCTGCCAGCCTGAAGTGTATTTAATTTAAGTTGGTATCAGCTGCAAGCCTTGAGCAGTCTGCCAAGCTCACAGAAGCGAGAGGCTTCACAGCCACAGCTGTGATACTGACAGCATCCGTCTGCTTAGAGTTTTACTCCTTTTGTAAATGAAAAGTGTGGCAACAGCTGTGTGTTCACAAGCCAGGAAATCAGATTGAGCTAGAAACTCTAATTGCACAGTGGTCTGTGTCCAGTTTGGCAAAAAAACAAGACGCTGCCCTCTTCCTCTCAAGTTCAGGATTCTCTGGTGTCACAAACCGTTTTGGTATCATGTGACACACTGGTGTGAAACTGACCCCTTTTGCTTCCTTGGCCTGCAGTTCAGGACTGTTGTGCCCAAGGAGAAAACTGATACAAACAATGTCTGCATACATCTATCCATCCATCCATTCATTCAGAGGGTGGGGAGGAGCCAACAAGTCATTATCGGTTAATTATCAGCTCATTCATTATGTTCAGTTAATAAATGACTGCTCAAAGGCTCTGGCATCATGTAACTCCCACATGAGTGTCATATTCACATGCAATCCTACAGCTGTCAAGTCTTCCCTATGTTAAGATAGGGCTGGGCGATATATATCAAACTATATATTATGCGCATCTTGTCAGTAAAGCCGGTTCTTTGATTAGCGGTAAATCTCCATCAGCTGTTTTCAAAAGGAACGTCAGCTTATAAACAGAGCCGTAGATCACTGAGAAGCTGCACCATTGAATCACCTGCGAAACTTAACGCGTAGCTTGTCAGTGATCTACGGCTCTGTGTATAAGCAGGCGTTCCTTCTGAAACGGTTGATGGGGATTTACCGCTAATCAAAAACCGGCTATACTGACGAGATGCGCATAATATATTGTTCGATATATATCGCCCAGCCCTATGTTAAGATTACAAAGAAGAAATTATCTGATGGTTAAGGCTGCATACCAATTCATTCAAATATTTTTTGAAGAGTCTCAGTTTGAACAGTCAGAACAAATTGCAAGTAGTTTTTTATTCTATAAATTTTGGTAAAAAAAATTCTCAGATAAAATTGCAGTGCTATTGGTATTGGTAATTTTGTTCTTTAAAAATGATAAAACATTATGCTTTTATTTTGATATTAAAAAAAATCTAGCATTAATTCCCCCATGTTTCTAACAGGTGCGTTTAAATATATCTTCACTCACTCAGTCCTCAAATAGCAGACTATGCAGTGAATAAATGAATGTGTCAGCGTCAGTAGCTTAAGTTGTCGTGTACTTTGAAAGCAACTTTGTTCAGCATGGCATTGAGTTTTCTTAATAGGCATAAGCAGTTGCTTTTGTAGGAGTCTTTTGGCATCATGTGTACAAGTTTACTATATCGATCAACAGATAAATACACAAGATATTGATTGTACAAAAAGATCTGATTTCAAAAATTATATTGCAGAAAGATCAGACTGGATTTTTGTGCAGCGAGAACAAAGTCAACAAAGCTTCAAGCAACAAAGCTTAAACACACTTATAAAGATATCGGGGACAATCAACTCATGTGCAAAATACACTTCCAAAGAAGAAGGTAGTCAATTTCCATTGTGTAGCTCAGGCTTTTTCTGCAGTAACGATACTGGGAAAGAAAGAAATCAATTGAGACACCAGCTAGCAAAAGTGCTTACCAGGGAGTACAGGAAAGCAGGGAAAAAAAAAAGCAAGAAATGACATTTGAAATTGATTTTCCTCTGCCACTCAAACAGCTGACCAACTGCCAGCTGACTTTTCTGTGCTTTCAGCTCTAAATTGTCACAGCTCAAGAATTTGTCAGCAATTCCATATCCGCAAAAACAAGTTTCATTCTCGAAGGATTGCAGTCTTCACGCTGTGCTTTGGCACTGCAAGAACTGTCAAAGAACACCTGAGAGAGTGTCACTGATATGTGACACCACACTTTAAACTACATCTCTTTCTACAACTCCATACACTATCACTTAGATCCGGTGTACCTTCTTCAGAACCTCAAGACATTCATCCACGCTCTCTGACTGCTGGAACACTCTCCAGAAACGGGAAGAAAGCATTTCATGAGACTAACTGGAAGATGCAAAAAGAGGAACAGCAATCAGAGCAAGTAATACTAGAATAGTAAGCTGTGTGTCATGGTCTCCCTGTCCATGGAACAAAGCCCACTTGACCCTGGATGTTCCTTGCAGCATCAGCTGTAGTTTAAGAGTGGGCATGAAGGAAATGAGTCACTATTACGCTTGTAAGGGGAGAGACTGAGACAGGCTCATATGCAAAAACACAGTCTATACTACACCTACAGATGGACAAATAAATAAGCTGCAAGACATGGTGTCGCATGCTATACTATCACGTGTAATGACTTATCTGGTAAGTGAAATGCTTGCATTACGCTTCACACATGAAAAGCTATACAGGATCCACTTCTCGGTTTACAGAAGGTCAAGGACCAAATTCAAAGTAGAAGTGGTGATTCATGGAATTGTAGCACAGGTTTTATGTTTTGGCAGCAGATGAACCTCCAGGAAAGCCACAGATCTTTGCCAACTCAGTGAATCACGTATAAGATGATAACATACATATGACTCCGATTGTGTGTTGCGACTGCTTGAGAAATTCATTTATGATAATATTATCTCACGTGCACACACACACACACACCAGTGATGCACGGGTCAATGTGTAAACAACCCGAACCCGACCGACGTTGTCAACTAACCCGCCCGAAACTCGGACTGCAAAAAAAAGTGAAAATACTGCACCCGACCCGCTTCCTAACCCACATTTTTTTTTCTAATGAGCTGCGCTCAGAGCTCGTGGTGCGCGCGGCGAGAGCAGTTCTTAAGGCGACCCATCATTTTCCATTTCAGCTGTCTAGATGCATATTACTGATGAATGCGAGGTTTATGTTTCGACCCTGCTTGAAGAATTCATCAGCAGGTCAACTGAGAGAAAGCCCACTTTTGGAAAAATGTAAAAAGCCCTTAGGAGCGCAAACTATTGGTTTTCTGAATGTTGATATAGCATTAATAAATGTAATATGTAATAAAGGCTTGATGTATTCAATTATTTCGTTTTTTAATTAAGATGCTGCATGTGTCCAGTCTAATCGAAGTGTGCGTCTCTCCCCCAACTTTCCCAACAAAAATCTTGTCCCGCGTCAACATTTATTCAACAGTTAATAACTCTCAAAATTCAAAAGGTAGCCTACACATGACAAAGCCAGCATTTTGGTCATCATCTTTCATTATTTCGGCAAATGTCTCCCACTCTTTGCTCTTTCTATTTTTGTATTTGCGGAGCTTCCACTCCCCAGTCTTCCCGTCTCCATCTCTACATGCAGACTAAGCTTGTGCATCATCTTCGCACCAGTAATTTAACCAATAAAGTGTAGGCATATGTATTTCATAGAAAACTGTGTCTAGTACTATATGAATTACAAAGGTTTAATTGGCATCTTTATTTCAAACGATTCGACCGACCACGACCCGAGTATCATTTAAAATATTTTTGGATGACGCGTAACCGCGGGTACCCGCTAATTTCGGGTCAACCCGCGCATCACTGACACACACACACTCACTCACTATTGAGTCAAAAGATCCAAATTCAACAGCACAAAATAAAGTTAAGTCTTGATTTAAAAAAAATAAATAAAATTATAGTCACTGCACTCAAAGAGCTATTTGAATTGATTACATTAGTTATAAGAACTTTAGTACATTAAAATATTATAAAAATGTATTAAAAACAGTATAAAAAATTATATTTATTGAATATATTAACAAAATTAATTTAATATTTAACATTTAGAAATACATAGAAAATTATTTCATATTTAAACATATTTAAATAAATAATATTAAATATTACTAAATAAAACATAATATAAAAGTGAATCACGGTTTCACAATATCTAATAATTCATTGACAGTGGGAAGTCTAATTCAGATTTTTTTTAAAACGAGCGAGAGAGAACAAAAAAACTAAATCTTTGTGATTTTGCTACCCATTTCTTTTATTTTGTTCAGCTTCCCTGTACAGCAGTATTCAAAGAGACCTCATTGGTGCTAACTAACATGTCCCTACGATACACATAAACACACAGCTGCAGCAACTGATTTTCCTGAGGATTACTGATTGAAGGAGAAAAAAAAAAAAAAAAAAAAAGTCTAAAACAAAACAAGTGAGGGAATGGATAAACCCAAACAAAAGCAGTTGTTGGAGCCAGTCGTTGAGTGTGTGTGTGTCATGTGATTGGGAGAAAAAGGGGTTAGAGGTGCCTTTGTGTGCCGTTCGTTGGTCATGAGACCAGAGCTGACCACCAGCACTGAACTTCTGTCAGAGAGGAAGAGGCCCTTTTGTGAGAGAGACAAAGAGGAAAATCCAAACTCTAACCTATAAAAATGACATTCATCCATGTTTAAAAATAAAATAACTGCATCCTCAGCCCTTCCGATGCTATAAATAAGACCAAAATATTTTTGATTTCAGCCAAGATTTTTGGTGCATCACTACTTGACACTGAATAATAATAATAATAATAACTACAAAGTCATGATGCAGAAATAGGTTAACCTGTCCTTCACACCTCTCCATGTGCCATGGACATATCAGACTGTCAAATGCTTCATTTGACAGAGGCCCAACTCAAACCAGTGTGACCAAGGTCAAACGGAGTGCTTTGCCTAAACTTCCGATTCACCATAGTGGACTAACGAAACTGCTGGTGTCAGAATGAATAGACTAAGGCAAAATGACATGGATTACTGAGCAGCTTTCCAGTACATTATCTACACAAACAGGATGAGCCAGAGTGGAGACGGTCGTCTTGGCAACATCATCCCACCTTGTTCAGATTATGGGAAGTGAGGAATGACATGCTGATGTGCCGCACAGTGCATCGTATTTTGGTTTTTAAACACAGTTTATGCCCTCATACCTACCACAGGCCAAACCAAATCAATGAAGATTTTCAGGAGTTGAGTGGCTCCCTTGACATTTAAAAGATGTTTGCTTTGTCGATCAATGGCACACAATCACCCTCTCTGATAAGGTGCCTTTTCCCCACTGCAAAGGCCCACAACTAGTGCTGACACTATAATAGAGATGGACCGATAATCGCTTTGACTGACATTAACAGTGTTCTCTTAATAGGATATTGGTTCTTTAATATCAGGTCTAGCGATAAACTGCACTACAAAAAACAAACAGCACACAAATATCCCACCAAATAACATGCAACATTTTTTACATCCAAAGTACCTTAATGTATTAATTAATGTATTAATGTATGCAATTAATGCACCTTAATGCATAACTCCACAAAAATAAATAAAGTGTAAATAACGCAAAACTAAATTAGACACTTAAAAAATCATTTTGTTATTAGTGTGAAATGTAATAAAATGAGGTAAATAAAAATTATGAAAAAAGATAACATAGATCAATCTCCAGACAGAAGTACTGTCTGGGATTGTTATGCATACTTATACAAAACACACAAAAAACATATACCATTCTCTGTCTAGATGGCTGCAACTAAATGGCTGGTTTCAGAACATCTGCAACTTTGGTTTACACTCTCCAGTAAACACTACCACTTTTCCGTTAATATTTTAGTTCACTTTTAATACCAAGTCAGGTGCATGGATGAAATATGGACTAACTGCCAATGAGAGGACTGTAAAGAGTGCCTGTCACTTTCCTGATGCACAGACAGGCAAAATCAATTCAAAATGGCAAGTGTTTGGTCTAAGACGCTTACCTGATGGCAGGCAGCTTTGACAAGCACAAGCTCTATTTATAGCCATGAGGCACTGTATAGGCTCCCTCACCAACAACCAAAAAAGCTAATGCACTTTTTAATAGTAGAGATCAACTACACTATTATATTTAGCACTCATCCCATGCATGTGAGAGGGTCTGCCAGTGATTTGGAAATACAACTGGCTTGGGGCAAGACTTCTGTCCCACGATAGCTAATTTATTTCAAGATGACTAGCTGTCCTGGAACATATATCCAAAGTGTGGCACACAGGGCTTCACCTTGCTACAAGTTAGGGAGACGGCATTAAAAATAACATGCTGTCTGCAAGTAGTGATCAACTGTTATGGCATTTTTTGTGACCAATGCAATAAAGATATATTTTAAAATGTTTTATAATGTGTATGCGCATTACATAAATCAAGTACTTTTTTTATCTTAAAGCTGCTTTAAGAAAAAGAGTCTTTAATCAGGCTTTTAGGCTGTTGAATTGGAAACGAATTGCTGTCTAAACAAAAACAAACACTGCTGTTATTTAAAAAGGTGAGGAATTCTACAAACAAAACAAGTTTATTTATTAAGTTAATTTATTAAAAAAACAAAAAAATGAATAAAAATAATCAATTTATACTAAAAAAAAATAAATAGAAACATTGGTTGAGTTTATTAAATATTAATGTGTATCTCTAGCAATCATATGACTGAGCAGCAATATGACATTGAAGTGGATCTGAAATAACGAAGTGGACTGAGGGAATTCATCCTTACAAAAATGTGAAAAAAAAAAAGAAGAAGGAGAGAAAAAAAAAAAAAAAAAAAAAAAAAAGAACCTTGTGTACTCATGAGAGGGAAAAGGAAACTAGGTCAGAAATGCCTGTGGTGATGACAAGTCAATAAGTTCAACAGCAAGCTGTCAAACACTTTCACACTTTGACACTTAACACAGATATCATCTGGAATGCTTACTATATTTTTCCACTGCCACTATACTAAAAAACGCCTCTACTAATGTCCATCATCACTTGACCTTTACCAGTTCAATCCTGTTATTTAAAAGGCTTGCTCACCCAGAAATTACAATTCCATTCAAATTTACTCATCACGTTGTTCCAGACTTATATGACTTTCTGTCTTCCTTAAAAAAAATAAAAGGAGATGTTAGGGATGATTACAGCATCAGTCACCATTCCCTTTCTTTGTGTTAGGGATATACAATAACTTTGTTGACTGAGGTTATCATGCAGCCCATCATCTCTTTTTGTGTTTTTTAGGAAGATAAACTTGATAAACAACATGTGGTTTAGTCAAGGACGACATAACGGTTAACGTCTATTTGGGTGAACTGTCCCTTTAAATCGAAGCGGCTTTGTTCACAACCCAAACAAAAACAGGGATTTTATCTTGCCGTTAAACTCGGAGAAAACTCTTTATGGGCATGAAAACTTAGAAAAACACAAGTCAAGAGCATGACAACTGCAAACAAAAGCCCCTTCAGTGGACACACTCACCTCTCACAGACTGCCACAAACAAGTCTGAAAGTGACTAATACACAGGTTTAGACCACGTACTTTTCTTTCTTCGGGCTCACAACGTTCTTCGGAGTCTTTTAGATAGATCTATGATAATATGCCGACCTGTTATATCGCTTAAAACCCAATTCTAGTTAAGAAAAAAAAACTGAAAAACAACAGACGGACCGTTCCAGGCAGCGTATACACGGGAGCTAGTCGGCTAGCAATACTGACACAAACAACTTCATTAGCGCAAAAATGCAGTCAGAAACAGCCTAAAATATACTCTAACGACTACATGGGGGTGTCGTGTTTTACCTCACCTGTCTACGTAAGCTGCGAGCGGTTGTCCTTCAAGCGTGTGTTTTTGTCAGAGTGGCGATGCGGATCCAGTGGACTGACTGACTGACTCGACCTGGCTGGATTTTCTGGATATCGTTGCGTTTCAGTGTGACGCCCCTCGCGTGAGGGCAAAGTAGCCAATCCGAATGCACGGATGGGTCACGTGACCGAGTTTCAGGGTAATCCTTTGACGGGATTTGTAGTCCGCGAGTGACTTGTTTGTTTGTGGGTTTCATGTTTTTTATTGTTTCTTTTTGTTCACAGTCACAGTGTATATTTTTATAAAATGTTATTTAATTTTTTATGTTGTACATATTTAATACATTAATGTAAAAATAAAATATTCTCCACAACCTTTAGGATATTGTCATATAACAATATTGATAAGACTGACAGGGAGATTATTGTAAAACGTTTACAAACCTACCTTAAACAACCCATGCTATTGTAAATACTGAGGAAGACTCTAAATCCCCTAATGTCTATAATGTTAACCCTGCTGTCACGGGCCTGAGATGAGTTGAAGGTTATGATTTTGTGTCCATATTAAATATTTGCATCACAGAAAGTGGGGTTATACAGTGACATCCCTCCATATCAGTTATTTAGATATGATATCAGTGCTAACGGTTTTATTTGTGCAATGATGGAAAGACACTTGCTTGATTTACTAATGATGAAATAAATGACAAAGGTTATAGAGAAAATGTACTATGATCTTTATTGAGAAAATATATTTAGGGTTTGACCATTATCACTAATCAAGTATGTAGGTGAGTATATAGGTTACCACAGTGCACCACGAATAATTTTTATTAAGTGTGATTTAGTAATGTATAAAAAAAAAAACGTTTAAATGTAAAAATATAAAATATGGAGATATTTCAGCATATGTGTGCATTATTTCTAGGTCACACTTTTCTGGATTTCCAAAATATTTATTCATATCAACTGTTCATTTGAACTGTTACTAATAACATAAACAAAAAATGTAACACTAGTTTCAGTAGTGCTCTCTGGCTATTTGTGGTTATATGTTTCCTGTGGTGTTTTGGCCTCCAGTCTAAACCAGCTCAGGTCATGGTTTATCATTTGCCAATACAAACCCAATGAGAAACGACATAAGTGGAACATAAGCCTCTGTGTTCCGGTCCAACATTAAATGAAGCTGATAACCATCCAAATTAAAAAAAAAAAGCACTCACCTATTTCCAAAACAGATGTTAGAAGAGGGCATGCAGACAGATCTGCACCTGTCAATACTTTCTGTGCCTGGTATTGAGCCAGAGAGAGTCACTGGAAACTCTCCCAACCTGCGTGCAGTTCACACAGTACACGCAGTCCGTGCCAGTGTCTACTAATTGCATAACAAAAACCAGTGAGCTGATCTACTAATATTGTGGTGGGAACTGCAGATAAATGGTAGCACTGAAACTGGTCCGGACAGAGAAAAACAGGGTGTGAACCAAGGAACTGGAATTTGAATTGAGATGTTGGTGTTTGGTTAGGTTTAAAGAAAAGCAAGTGCTGCCCCACCCTGCGACTTCTCCAGAAATCACGACTTGAGCAACACAGATCTTTCAGGTTAGATGCCATATTGAAACAGAGGCAGTAATGGAGTCTTTAAAAAGGCACACTCTGTATAAGGGTCCTAGATCACGTAATATTCACAACTTACAACCAGCTAAATAATTGGTGTGTTGCTAAATGGCACAATCCATTTCTCTCTTTCACAGCCTCATTTTAATTCCTATCAAATATGAAATATGGTGCTACCCTCACTAACTAATTACATGATCACTGCCTGTATGAAAAATATTGAGTGTGAGTGCAAAGGTTACATTATAATTAGTTTACAACACACAGATAATGTATGATACCAAAAATGCTTGACCGTATCAGTAGAACAGATAATATAATCAGAACATATAACTTTATGTAATCTATAACCATGGTCATAAATGTGATGAAGTCATTGTACAAATCAAACAGAACAAACACAGAGAGTTAAACAAAAAGTAAAGCAGCAGAGCAGGTGATAATAATCACTATTCATAGTTTTAATATTACTGGTTTGAATGAGGGGGGATACACACAACAAGCATATGATCACAGGGCAGCAAACAAACTGTGGAGTGACATGTCAAAGAGATTGTATGTGTTAATGGCATATATGACCGACTGACTGTTATTTACAAGTGTAGTTTTCCTCCAAAACACTCATGAATGAACAAAAGATCTTATTGTCTTGTTCTGTGGCCTGACAGTGGGAGAGCTCGGCCATGATCGTCCGATCCATCCGTGGCCAGTAATATCTTCTCTGCTAGAATATAAATCCCCAGTAAAAAGCTTCTTTATCAAAAAATAATAATCAGAACAATACATATGATGTATAAAATGAGAAGCAATTAATAAAATATAATCTGAACCACTAGTATTTGGTTACAATAATAGTTTTGCAGTCCTCATCATGTAGCCTTGATTTTTTTTCTTTTCTATTTTTTCATTTACCAGACACGCATTCATTACCGTGAGGCTTTGAACCGTTTCAACCAACATTGACAAAGACAGTGACAGAACAAACGCAATATTCTCTGCTCTAGATTAAAAGATGTGATGATTTACGGAAGCCCCTGAAATGCATCAAAGGTTCACAACAGACTTTTGAAAGCCCATATGAAGGATACAAATCGAATGGTTTCGGGAGAATAAATGGAGGTTTTTTTGTGTGTGTGTGTGTGTGTCGCTCAAATTCAGGTAAAAATGTCTCTGGTTTCATCTTTCACACGTCTCTCCAGGTTTCTTAGCAGGAATGCTTGTGTGACGGCTAACAGGCAGCGTTCTGTTCTTGTCATAGCTCAAGGATCTTTATGACATCATGGAACACAACGTCGGAAAATTCAGCATTTCTCTGACTCAAGGTTCTTAAGAGCTCTGATATCAGCAAGGTGGAGTGTGTTTGTGGAGGCGAATCAGCGGCGGACCGGCGACGAGCCGTTGTTCTCCGTCCTCTACCGTTTCTAGAGTCTCTAAAGAGTTTAGGCTCTTCTTTTCAGAACAAGCAACCAGTTCGTGCCTCTCTGGATTCAAACATCGAGAGAACAACAGCTTGAGCCAGAAAACATCACACCGGTGCCTCCTTTTCATCAATGACGTCCAACTTTTGGTTCTCGAGTCAGAAAAGGTCATTAAATTACTATCAACGGCACACGTACACTTATTTATATACTTTAATTTGTTGTTATTTAATATATCATTTTACATTTAATTATCTCTAAGTCTCCCCCCCTCTGGGTCCGTTAAGGGTCCCGTTCCTCTCCCGCTAATTGCTCAGTGCCTCTCCAGGGTGTCTGTCCCGTCCCTAGGCTGCTACTTGCACACGAACTGGTCCACGAGCGACGTGCAGCGCTTGCACTTGACGTAGCAGCACCAGTGGAACTTGCAGTGGCAGCGCTCGTGTTTGTAGGTCTTGAACTGGTCGTAACCGCGACCGCAGCACATGAGCTCGCAGCCGTCCATGCCCTCCGAGGTCTTGTTGCACAGGCGGCCCTGGGTGCCCAGAGAGCCTGTGGTCTCGTTACGCAGGCAGTAGTCCGGGCTGGGGTCGATGTAGACCAGGTCCTTGGGCGTCGGGGGGTTAAAACGGTTGTTGACCTGCTCCAACTTGCCTCGTCGGTTGATGCGCATGGCGGCGGCGCTGTCGTACTTCTCTTTCAGGAACTCTCCCACACGGCGGAAGTCGGCCAGCTGAAGCCAGCAGGTCTTCAGGCTGCAGGAGCCGGAGACTCCATGACACTTGCATGCGACGTAGGCCAGATCGTATACTGCCTGTGAGTGGAGAGAGAGAAGACTTATGATTATATTTGTTCAGCTTGAATACCAAAACTTTCCATGCTTACTTTCCACTGCTGGTCATTTTGACATATTGTTTTGTTATACAAACAAGCACTAAAGTAAATCACAAAGCCTTCTTTGTTGTGAACTTTTAAATGATTTAACTGGCTAATACTGTCTAAACTGTAAGAATGATAGGTTGTAAGTATCAGCAGAAAAGCCATAATTTTTCACCAAAAACTGTTGAAGTGTATGAATTTATATCAGCCTTGCAGTTTCCTGTGTAATTATAAAAAAGGTATAATTTCCAGCTATTATTGCAACTTTTCTTTGCAAAGAAAACTTAAATATTGTAGATATTGTGTAAAATATTAAAGATTTATAATAAACATTTTTGTAAACATTTTTAAATAAACATTAAATAGTAAAAGCATAAATGTAAACATATATTTAATGTTATATATTTAAATGAATATTTTTGAATAGATGTGTCAAAAATAAAAAATATTCTAAATATTATTTTTAAAGAGTTATTTTAATTGTATATATTTTAATAAAATGAACATTAAATGCAAAATGACTATTTGAAATATAAAAATGGAATCAACACAATTATATACAATAATGAATGTATATATACATATTAAAGTTGTGTATATGTTTGTGTTGGAGACAACAAAACTGACTTTTACTTTTACTTTTAACATGAATTATAGAATTGCGATATTTTACTTCTTTATATGTGTCCCTGGACCACAAAACCAGTCACAAGTATATTTGTAGTAATAACCAACAAAATACATCATAAGGGTCAAATTTATAGATTTTTCTTTTATGCCAAAAATCATTAGGATATTAAGTAAGTATCATATTCAAGATATTTTGTGCATTTACTACCATAAATATATCAAAACTTAATTTTGATTAATAATATGCATTGTTAAGAACTTTATTTGGAAAACTTAAAACGTGATTTTCTTTGCACCCTCAGATTTTCAAATAGTTACTATGGAATGCTTATTTATTCAGATTAATCTCAGTTTATAAAAAAAACAACCTTTTGTTGTCCAGGGTCACATATAGAAAGCAACCAACTAGAATATGCAAGCAACCATATCTTCTTTTTCAGGAAACAACAGTAGTACCATCAAGAGCAGCTACATAAACTGTAATGGATCAACGGCGCCCTCTAGAGGCCAGATGTGTTCAGTGCACCAGTCCTTTTGAACCTGGCGGGGCCTCCAGAGGCCTTTGAGTTTATGGTCCCTTTACAAACAGAGAGTCGCAGTGAGAGCGTTTGGAGAACAATGGGATGAATACTCATTCTGTTCTAGAACACACAGAGAGTCCCGAGACCACTGACAGCAGACTTCCTGCTGATTAAATTCAATGAAACCCCCAGCTGAATCAATAAAGAAGCGCTCGACATATTGTCGTACTAAACTAACGGCTGTTCTTCCCTTTCCTTTTTAACCATTTAACATGTAACATTAACAGACTACTACTTTTCATTAACCGCCCACGACGGGCCAACCGACTGCGTTGCGTCTCACCGCCAAACACGAAAACAAGCTAATGAGAGGACCGTCTGGGCTCAGTCAAGTTTGGGTGGCCAGCGTGGGTATTTCCCGCCCTGGTTTGTGACGTGTCTTGCTTGTTGTGTCTTTTGTGTCTGTTTAGTGTCCTGAACGAGGGAACATTAAAGGCATTTCTCTCTCTGTTTCTCTGTCATTTAAGCTCAGGCAGTGCTCCTCCCTTTAACACCTCACGTGAGAACATTTAACGCTCGTCTTTGAGGATGTGCTGCCACAGCTCTTCAACCCCCCTCCGGAGGCAGCTGTTTAAGCCCCCTCCGTTTTACCTGCTCGCACACAGACATTAAGGGGAGTTCCAACACCTTTCAAGTCTCTGTCATCACCAGCCCTACCTGCATACCTGTCTGCAATCCAGAAACAACACACACACACACACACACCTTCCCACACAGCAGTGGCCAACATCACGCAAGCCATTCTGGGCTTTTTACAATCTTTGCGTGTCAAGCGGCAGTTCTGCTACCTCATCCAAATGATCTCACACAAAAGGGTTTTTGAGCATTTCTATGCAACATGTGCGCCCAACTGAAACTGTGTTCACATAAAGGCTGCCATTTCGCTCTTTTATGCATCCTCTCTTTCATCTATCTCCTTTTCGCGCCCCTGCTTTTCTCTCTTTTCTCTCTTTTTGGCCCAAGTGACCAAGGTGTGATGGATAGACAGGCTCATCGGTGCGTGGAAGGGACACGCATGCGGTGCTGCGCACAATGGTGCACGCTCAGACGGGGTCAGGGTCGGCTGCTGGGCGGGTTCGGGGCGGAGTGCAGAGACGGCAAACAACCATCCCTAGAGGTGTAGAGATAAGAGTCGCGGGATGGGAAAGAGAATCTAAAGTAAACAAACACAAGTATCTCTGAGCTATGCTAAGAAAATGTAGCAGTTTTCAAAGCCCCAGCTAGGTATCTGTAGTAATGAGATGGATTTTATACCTTACATTAATTTAGCTACACATTGAGGATTAAATCTGGCAAAACAATACTTTGAGGATGTCATCAGAGGTAAAAGTAGTAGGTAATATTATTATTATTTTTTTATATATTACATTCTTCATTTCATGTTTTATGAAAATAAAAAAGTTTAGAGCATATATGAAATACAAAAATATAGCCTATATGCATATAAAACCCAAATTAAGAAAGTATACACATGCAATTTGTGAACAAACCAGAGGGGTGGGATGTCTTGATTTTTTTTTCTTTTTTTTTCCTTGAAAATGTATCACAAATCACAGTGGAACTATTAATATATAGATTATTTTCGACAGCTGTTACAGAAACATTTGGTGATATATATACTGATTTGACTTTGAAATTAGACAGATGTAATATTTTCTAATGCCTGGTTACAGTTCTTATTTCTGCCAGGATTTATAACTCAATCGAGAGTTGATCGTATTTTAAACAGGATAACGTGATGCAAACCTACATATTCAACCGCATTTGCTTCCGCCACACAACATCCAAACCTTTACTCCAAAAGTGTGCATATAGTATTCACACGTTTACCTCATATTTCTTTAAATAGAATAGAAATATCATTTCTTAATGACCCACACAAATACAATACTTACATTTTATTAAACATTTGATTTGATTTTAGTCTAGGAAACAACTTTCAATCAGTGATTGCTAGTAAATGTCACAAATAATTACAAATAACAGCAAGTGACATAAAATTCAAAATAATTTTTGTAAGCAGAGAGCCTGAAATTCTTTTCTAATTTTCAATTATTTTATTATTCTTTATACTCTACATACATACTCTAATTGTTATACTTTATTCATACTATATAGCTGGTGTTTGATATATATATATTAGCTAGATAGAAGACAGTCCAACACATCCATTTTAATCGATACAATGTTATTTTATATATAAATTCAGTTTTTTATAAGCATGTCTTTAAATCTTGATTTTTCTAAGATCATAAGTAGCATGATTCAGTCACTTTTGACTAGTTGTGTAAATAAAAAACTATAGAAATATATAGTTCATCCTCATTTAGATAGCTACTGTAAGTAAACATGCGTGTCTGCGAATACAAAAGCAAACATTAGTAATGTAAATAAATTCACTGAATGAGTGAGACCAAAAGCTTTCCCAGTAGATTGCACTACGCCTACATGTGTGTGTGAGTGCGTAATAAAGTGCTTTAGATTAAGGCGTGTGTGAGTTTGTCTTCGCTGCAGTTGATTAAGAATGAAAGACACACAGAAGCAGGTGATCTTTATAAAGGGTGTAAACCTTCTCTACTCTGTACAGTCTGGGTCACGAGTCTTTGTGACCCACAGGGCCGGAACCACACGCACCATCTTTCTCAACACCCTTACATCCCCCGCCCGTCCCGACTCCACACAGAGGGGCATCCGATACGCTTCTGTCACCTCCACAAAAGCCCACCAAGACTAAACCTTTCCAAGCAAGACAAATCTCCGGCAAACAGGCCCCGCAGAAAGAGACCGCCAGGGAGGCGGGAGGCACCTTTAAATCCACCTCCACCAAAAAAGCAGGTGCCAATAACTCAAAAAAAGAACAAAAAGGATTCAATTGAGATGTAATCTCGCCCCCGTGCATGTACAGGACCCATCCAGACCTTGACCTCCTCACCTCCGGGAACCTCCAGGAGAAGAGCCAGGGATCTCAGATGTGCCATAACTCCAGAAAAGAGGCCCTCTCTTCTGTAAACACCTTAAATACACTCATCTTCTCTAAGACAAACATACGCGGCGGAGCTCTGCGCACGGCAAGCACCCACATCGGCAGGCAAATGGACTTTTTATGAGGCCGCTTCGTTTTAAAAGCACTCAAATAACCGAGGGGAAAGAGGATGGGATCAGGGTGTGGTATGACAAAGCGTGGGACTCGCAAAGGGACAGGAGAACGCATTCCAGCTTGATGGCGTGTTTTGGCAGGACGTGGTGACATTCTGCAGTGCGTTCTCCGAGAGGGGTTTTTTATGCCCACCTGAACGTGGCAGGGGGGCCACAGCTTGTTGGAGCCAGACACACACACTCACATATTTGGAAACGCTCCAATAGTCCCTCCACCGTATAGCTATTCTATAAAACAGCGAGAAGTCGTTCAACAAGAAAATGTGCAGTGTCAGAGCGTTCCTGACTACACTTATTTACCACACATCACCTTATAAAAGAAAAAAAAAACCTATTTGTTCTGGCATCGACTACTCCATTAAATTAATCAAAGGAAGATTAGATCTGAGCTACATGCAGACGGGACGCTTCATCCCTGGTGGCGCTTTGACTTCCTGACCCCCAGCAGACTCCGAGGGCGCTAGCCTTTGCATGGGCCCCATTTGGTCATTTCCATTAAATTAGCTCTCTGCAGTCTAAACGCAGAGATGCCACAGACTACAGTTATTTTTATATAAACCCAAAACTAAAGTCTTGATGACTGACTAATCATCCAACGACCGACTAATCAGGTAAACAAGCTTTTTTCCAGATGTGTGCATGCTGCTAGACAGCCATTTTCATTTTAATTGCATCTGTGCCTTAAACAGATGTTTTTTTGTTTTTTTTCCAAAGCAACATTTATCAGTTAATGCATTCCCTGAGAACCAAACCCACGACCTTGATGTTGCAAGTGCTGTGCACTAACTACAGGAATCCTGTCTTTTGGAATTAATCCGCTTAAAGCACACGTTTTTAGCCACTGCATCATTCCTCTCACTGCTCTTAAGTGTCCTTTCAGACAGATTATGCTTTTAGGTACATGCCTCTTCATTTTGCAAATTATTTTTAAAACTCCCAATCGCGTGGATACCTATTAAACCAACTGGAAACGGACTTCCTTAAAACAAATGAACTGACTAGTCAATTTAAAATATATTATTTCACATCCCTGAGACCACACACTAACCCCACCCTTTAAAAAATGATGAATCATTTACTTTGAGAACATCTGATTTTGTCAGGCATAGCTAACTTCTAAAGACAATTGTGGTCCCAGAGTATAGCTAAGTAAACACATTCACTCAACAACAGAGGGAGAATGAAGTAACTGTGTTTGTTATTGTGTTTGCGGTGATCTGCAGGAGACATTAGGGCTGCCTTTGGTTTATTCACGCACAAACATATCTAAAGCTGTGTTTATCCATTTAAGTGTACATCTGGGCTCATATTTCTCAATATCACAACAGAAGTTGCAACAGTTGTGAATCACGGAGAAACACACCTTAACCAAACCAGTGCACTCTTGCACAAAATTATATTTAGGTGGATCATGATGGATTAAACGCCCATAGAACGGGTCAAGATACACACTGGTTACCATCCACTAGTTTCCATATACGTATAAATCGTTAACTGGTGTGTGTGTGTGTGTGCTCATTTCCTCACCACTCTCCCGGCTTCGTTGTTCTGTAGGTTCATAAGCATGCGTCCTTGTTCGACAGATCCACGTGGGTAGTTTTTCTCACGCTCGCGGGCGTCCACAAACTCCCGGGCGAAACGGTAGCCGTAGTCGACGTTGTCCCCGCAGCCGCCCCATAGCCAGTCTCTCGGGAGGTCTCTGGGACGAGCCGCTCGGCTGCAGCCGCAGGTGGAAAGCTCACCCTCACGGCACGCCCGACTCACCGCATTCACGACGCCTGCTGCGCTGATGGCGTAAGTAAAAGCTGTTTCTCTGCTGCCTGCAGAAGACACACAAACACATAATTAAGACACAGATGACATTCAACCGACTGCAAATCACTTTGTTAAATCATCCACAACTCTTCAGTACACTGTTTTTCTTGATTATTCACTTAGGAAGTACGGCAAAGAGTACAACAACTCATTTCCAGAACCCCCACAGATGGTAACAATCTTTCTGGTAAGCCCTGCAGTGAGAGATAAGATTATCAGAAACGTGTGCATGCACATAGACAGCACTGATTCATTGTTCCATTGTTATATATACATATATCTCAATGGATATATATGGAAACGCAAATGAAAAGAGACAGGTTTTCCAGTGTTGGTACACTTGATATGAGCCATATGATAACCCGCAAAGCTTTCTTGCCAAAGAGGCGCTAGGTTTATATAAATTTGTGCTCTTTTTCGCATCTGTTGTGCATGTGTTACCTGATTTTTTCCCTCCATCTAATAAGCCATCTGGAATGCAGATTTCACATACCTCAACAGCACAGGCAATACAGTTAATAGCGTTTAACGTTTAAAAGCTGTTTAAACATGTTAAAAAGTGCTGGTACAACCATATTTAGAGATAAGCACGTTGTATCAATGCTCAGCGACACAGTAATTATGAGAGGAAATTTGTCAAACAAAACGTTTTTAAACTCCTGGCCTCGAGAATTCCTCTTTAATGAACCGGCCCTCCCCAATGCCTTAATGAAAGTGAACTTGCCCCTGACTAGACCGACCACAAACAACAGCACAAAATGTATGACAGGAGCAGAATGTTTCACTAAAAAGCTTGCAGATTTTACATTACTTGATTTTATGGGTTTTCATCTCTGCTTTCAGCATGTAAAAAATATAAATCGAACTCCTTAGATTACAGTCCAAAAATTTTAGATAGACAGATAAATTGATAACATAGTATACGGAAATAATAGTAAAATTGAATGAAATTTTGCCGGTTTCACAGTATCAAACACACAAAGCGGCGCGTGTAATCGGGTGTGTACCTGCATTCCAGAGATGCGCCTATTGAATCCGGGCCACTTTTATTGGCCTTTGGTGCCCAGACTTCAAATAGAATCCCGGATATCCCGACTCTGTGTCATCGTGTCATTGCATTTCAAAAGCGACGCTGGACAATGGCCCGACTAACACCTCAATATAAACCTCGCGATTGACTGCAAATAAGTCCCGTGCTATTTGGGGGGCATGAGAGGGGGGCATGTCGCGTCTTACACCTTGTTTCACTGATGAGCGGAACTAACACTCAATTGAGGCAACGAGCGCTGTCTTCTGTGAGAGATCGACACGCAATAGAGCATGCATTTGATTCAAGTAGCCTACACGCTGCTCACAGGCCACGTGAAGGATTGACACTATCCGGAGAAACTGTCTTCATTTAAATATGCTGCATAAACGGATGCAAACATGCATGCATAAACGAATATAGAGCACCCGATGTTTTTAAATAACAAACAATGTAATATGAAAATCAACAAATTGATGTCAAGAGCGCAGTGCGTAAAATCTCGGGGAGCAGTTTGATGAGTACTGAGCGCGCAACATTAATAACACTTTACATGCACGGTAAGTATAACTAAATAAAACTATAATTTTACCTGAAACGTTTGTTAAAGCAAGCGCGTTATTTATTTTTAATGCGTTAAAAAAAAAAAAAAAAAAGTTGGCAAAGCGCTATTATTTCATTTATTTTGGATGATAATAACAAGAACAAAATAGTTTGTCTCATTCTGAGTAGATTTGAAAAAATATTTCTCCTTGCATTGTGATCATAATTCATATGAAAGACACTAGAATAGACTAGAAGACAAAAAACAAACAAAACAATAGTAGACATTTATAATAATATATCTACCAAATATGGCAGATATACATACTTTTTTCCCTCCATGTTTCATGTGTTGTTCTTATGAAACATTAGCACATATTTTTCAGAAGGGCAAACTAGAATTAAACACTTGGTCAAGTGACTATTTCTATTAATTGTTGACGATTCTGAACAAAATGCATTAACTATTTGTAGACCCTTCTGTTTCAAAAGTACACTTGTTTTCAGAGCATTGTAAGCATCATCACATTGACTCACCTATCTGCATTACGGGGCCAAACACGGACGTGTTGTCCACCGTGCTACAGTTCCATCGCCTTTGCCTGAACTGATACTGACACTCCTTGATGCCCGTCTTTGCCCCCTCTCCGATATAAACCATATGGTCCTGATAGAGCTGGCAAAGCTTCCTCTGACCCTGAGACAGGCCCGTCAGCTGGCTGCACAGAGGCTGTGCTCCAATGATGTACATCTCCGGTCTTTCGATGGGGTTTATAGCTAATGACCTGAGAAAGTAAGACCAAAGCACAGACCATCAGCCAAATACAGTGTGGACAACTAACCTGCAGCGTGCATGATGGGAAAACATCATTAACAGTGTAAAACTCAAGTAGGCAATATTCATTTAGTGTTTTCTTCTTCTTTTTGAAGAATGCAATACGATATTGTCATAAGCATTGTATTGTTTTTATGTTAGTCAAACTGTGATTCACTGCAAGAATATTATGCCAGTTTAATTTCAAGCAAGTTCATTTTTGTGATGTTAAGTTATGGATGGTAGAGCTTTACTAGTGTCTGTAACTTATTATTAAATTGAAAACTGTTGGAAAAACCTGTTGTCTTCAGGACATGTTGCCTTGAATGCCCTTATTTACAAACAGTTTGACCATTTGTTGCCCAAGGTAAATATTGTGACAAAGCCTTCACATTTGTTCTCAGCTAACAGTTTTCTTCTGCATTGTTACATCCTTCACAAAGACACATAACTCAATATGACACAGTTCAGAAATATAGACACATAGATTAGTTTGCAAATACAATCTGATCTTACCACCATGAGTTGGCGACCACCAGCAGCTGTGAGTTGCAGACGATGAGAATCACTGCCAAAAGTAGTTGTCCTTGGTTCATTCTCACATCCATCCTTCCTCGTCCAAGAAATGGAAACGCGAAGAGCCTCCTCTGGGGAAACATTTAGGAAATGATAGTAACCAACTTGGAGGAGCTGCTTCCTTTAACTTGACTAAAAAGAAAGTCCAGTGCCTCTGAATCCCCTCAATTTCGCCCAGCTCAGTTTTAAACACCAGCTGTGCGTAAAACACCTAGATGACCCGAGGCACTAACGGAGTCTGACATCTGTTGAGAATGTTCTTTTCAAACTCCGCTTCATAAAACGCAACGAAAGTGGATGTCGGTGCGTAATGGACATAAGCGCCACATGGATGGAAGTTAACACGAACGATAAAAAGACATAAGTGCAACTATGTAGTGATAGTCCAAACTCTCTCTCCCCCTCTGTCTCTGCCCGTTCTCTTGATATGAACTAACACCTCTGCGCTCCGATGGCACAACTTAACCCTCCCTCCTTCTGCTCGCACTTCAGCGCACCCCCTTCGTTTTGACGCGGATACAATGAAGAGAAGGAGGAGCGCGAGGGGAGCCGAGGAACTGTTGAGGAATTTGGGGAGGCCAAACAACACAAGAGGGCAGCAGATGAGAATCCGATTCGCGGCAGAGCCTAGAATAACCGGCGCGCAAGTGCGCTTATGGTAAATCACGACACAGCGCACATATTAAGAGGAGCTTGAGATTCTCGCGAAGCATTTCTATGAAAATCAAAAAAGTCAAAAGTTCAAGGAGGGAGAAGGAATAAAAGAGTTAACGGCTTGGAAAATATCATTCTTCCATCAAAGTTCACATGCGTGTAATCTCCATTCTTTTTAGCTCTATAGTTTACCGCAATAAATCCGAACAAGGGGGAAACAAAAAAATCCCAGTTTGACACGAGGAATAAAAGCCACGCATGTGATCTTTGACAGTTCAACTCCTGCTACCCTCTAAATCACTTTACACATAAAAGACGCAGTTGCATTAAACGCACTTGAGCATGAGATATCCACTCACACTTCAGCAACCAAGACTAAACCGGGATATAATGTGGGGAAAGTTTTATCAGCACACCCGTTTTAGACGAATTTACAGCTGATAACCAACATTGCAGACATAAACACCCACATTGCACCCTATCCTTCAGAAGTGCGGTGTAAGGAATGCAAATACAATGAGTGTTTTACAGCTCCAGACTCTTGGAAAGGTTTGGGAATTGTAGAGAGAGCCCTGTGCCATTCCAGCATCACCCCCACACCTCTCTTTTGAGTGCAGACATGTCAGAATTGGTGTGAGAGACGCCACTCAATTTCCGAGCAGTCTGTGCATGATAAAGCGCCTCTCCGGACCCTTTCATCTCCTCTAATCCACACGCCCAGCCATCACCTTTACGCCTCCCATCGCAGACCTGGGCTCGTCTCCGCGTCCCTCCCTCACCCTGGGACCCTGACGCACAGTGAGCAATAAATTCTGTTTATTTTACTTCACACTGCGCGATGCTTATAATTACTGCATCATTACTGTAATAATGTGGTTGTTTCTTCCGTTTTTGTAAACGCTATGCCAAAGCCAACGTAATAATTTCAAACACTGGGATTTATTGGACAACGATTAGAGGAAAATTGTGTATAAACAAATCAAAGAATGTCTAACAGACTGGCTTCAGGGTAATCTGATAATGCACATAAATTCATGAATTCCTTATTTTTAAGCACAGCGTTGTTACTGGTTCGTTTCAGTTCACGTTTATAAATAGTAAATGATGTTTGCTCCACCTGGTGCACTGATTAAGTAATTACAATACACTTAATAACACAAAATATAATATTTTAACACAATAAGTAAATATAGGATACAAAATGTTTTTTTGACATAGAAAATGCATTTTTGGGGAGTTCCAAAAAAAAAAAAAAAAAAAAAAAATTATGGACAGTTATTAAACAAAAACTATTCATTATTAAAGAACTTTAAAGATTCTTCATGGAATCATAGATTTACCTAATCAAAACTATGTTGAACTTGTGTTTTGCAAGCTATCGCGTTAATTTTTAATCATGAAACAATAAAATAAGTGTTTAATGTAATTTAATGTAAATGTGGCTATAATTATAACACAACAAAAACAACTATCATTTTTTTATTATTAAATAAAAATAAAAAAGTCATGTAATTGGGTTTTAAAATTCTCTAACCTATTTTTAAATGCATGAGTTTATGTGCGAGTCCGTATCTGTTGCACTCTTTTCATTCACAATTCAAAGTCCCGATTCTATCACTGCTATCATCTTATCGCATGGTGGCGCACTTTAGCAAGAAATGAACACAGACAGCAAAACTAGCAATTCCACTTTCTCACGAGGTGTATGCAATCGCAGCGCAACCCAGCGCAATGCTCGTGTAATACACGACTGATGCCTCGTGCTTATCAGTATGCATTACGCTCTTTGTAGGTGCTAAGAAAAATATACACACTAAAAAAAAGATTGATTTGCCAGAGCTTGTGTATAAACACCACTGTCTGTCATTTGATTTGATTTTTAAAGAGTCCTGTGAGGTCTTTTGAATTAAGAGCCACTTCGATCCTGTCTAGCAGGTCACCTCTAACTGTGAGCAATAAAAGCAGCTGAGTGTGCTTACATACATCACATATGCGTTGCTTATACATTACTCAATCTGCCTGAAATTGGTGCTAATAATACACATTTCAATGTGACCTTAAATGGGCACGTTCTCTCTCTGTTGGTCTATTCTATGCCATCTGTGCTGCTGCCAGCTATGGTTGGTAAATGATGACATCACTGGCACGCATGAATAGAATCCGAGCATCCAGTGGGTTTCAGAAGCTGGATGCTGTCTTCATACAGGCTTTGCAAATTTGTCCTGACTTATATTAGTAGAGCGGTTGCCAGTGCTGGCAGATCAGTTAGAGAATGAAAACTCTGTCATCATTTACTCACACTCATGTCATCCAAACCTGTATTATTTCCTTGCTCACTTGGAACACAAAACAAGACGTTTAACAGAATGTTAGCGCTGCTCTTTTTAATATAACGAAAGAGGAACATCGAGTTGCAATGATGACAAAATGATCATATATGCTTTCTTAAAAATGAAGGTTCCAAAAATTGGATTTTTGCAGCAATGCCACAGAACAACCACTCTTGATCCCTAAAGAACATTAAAGTTCTTAAAAGAAACATTATTTAATGTGAAGTACATTTTAATAATCTAAAGACAATATGCCATTATATAGAAACTTTGTAAAATGAATTGGTTCCATGGATGTTAAAAGTTGTACCATAGATTCCAATAGAGAAACGTTTATAAAGTGTATGAGGATTCACATTATTGGACAAATAAGCATTGAGAGCTCATTTTGGATTTGTTCCTCCCAAGAAGCTATCATATGACAGTTATTATCTGTCCTTTTTTGACCCACAGAGATACCAATAAAGAAGATGAAATTTTAACCAAACACGACCACATTATTGTGCATATTGAAACTGCACAAACACTTTGAGAACTCTTTGGTTTTGTTCCTCTCACAAAGCTATCATATGACTTTACTGTTGTAAAGAACGTTTTGTTCACTATAAAGTGCTTGCATGGATGTTAAAAGTTCTAAATGGAACAATAGAAGTCAACCTAAAAATGTCCTACTACTTTTTTAACAACTACTTTTTTTTTTTTTTATCAAAAAATTATTGACCAAAAAAATCTTTGAGAATCTTTCATTTTGTTGCCAATAAATGCAAATAAAGAACCTTTATTTTTAAGATTGCATGAGAAGACCATATCTGACTACATTACTGACCAAATGTGCATATTCAAACTCTGGGAGCTCATTTTGGTTTTGTTTCACACATAAATCTATCATGTGACTATTGTTAAAAGCCTAGTCACCATTCACTTTCATTGAAATAGCAGTGTGAATGTTCCACTTAACATCTTCTATTGTGTCCCACAGAAGAAACAATGACACAAGCGTGAGTCATTTTTATTTTGAGTGAACCCTCCCTTTAAGGTTTGGATCTGATTTTGAGCGATTATGTAAACAGCTGAGTGTCTGACACAGAACAGGAAAGAAACAGAGGTGAGAGAAGACAAGGGAAACACTGGAGCCAAGCAGACGGTGTGTGTGTGTGTGTGTGTGTGTGTGTAAATGTGCGAGCAAGCGAAGATGAAGACAACCTGGCTAAAGCTCAGGAGAGCTCTTGAACTCTGTGATGATCCTCCAGTTACACAACTGCGCACAAAGAGCTCCGGCGCCAGCGAGAGAGAGACAGAGAGACTGAAAGAGAAAAGATGCCACCCATACCAAAGATCCCGACTAGCATAAAAACAGCCACTAATCAAAACAGTCTGCCCAGTGCCTCGGTCTCTGTGCATGCAGAGAAAAGCGAAGGCATGGAATAAAGAGCGAAAGCTCTTAATCACACGGCATCAAACAGTCATATGCGAAGCAGCTTTCTGGCTGTGAATTCACAGCACTTATAATAACCAAAGTGTTCACAAGTCTGTAAAACCCGCTGCTTCCCCGTTGAGTCACACGTACTGTAAATGCCCCCCTCTTTCCTCACACATAACGCCATGTGGTTGGGGGTACGGTGGAAATGACGGGGAGGGGGCTCTACACGTGCTGGGGGTGGGGTTAACCAGTCCAGCTGTGTTTCCCAGGGTGCTTTGCGGCAGCCGCTGGGAGATCAATGGTGAGGCAAGCCTGACAGATCTGTGTGCTGAGGTGTCTGAGAGAGCAGCCTGCTGTATATCATTAAAACTGCAGCGTCTCTCCATAACGCTGTCTGTGACTAACCCAGATAGCAGGCAGACTCCCAAATCAAAGACATGTGGGCTGCACACACACAATGCTTCTCACCGCTCATGCTCTCTTTTACTGTCAACTCCGTCACTCCCACCCCATGTTGCTCGCTTTCACTCCGAGACACTTTCCTGACGTTCCGACTGTGCGCTCTTGAAATTCCATCATTTTTCCTCTTCTTTCTCCTTTAGCCTGCTCCACTGTCTTTCTTTCTCCTTTCTGCCCTTCACCTCTCGCCTTCCACTTCCTTTACTCAGTGTATAGTCTCTCCCACAGCTTGTTTTGCTTCTCTTCTGCCATTTTGCATTTATTTCCTTATCCTACACCTGCTTCTCAGATGTTTCATGCCCCCGTTCCTTCTCCTGTCGTGCTCCCTCTCCTGTTGTTCATTCAGTCTCTTCCAGCCATTCTCTCTCACTGTTCTGTATCTTTCTCTTCCTGTAACTCTGCTTAGGACTCTATTATGGCTGGTTTGTAGTAGTGTGTAAAAAAAAAAAAAAAAAAAATAATAATAATAAAAAAAAAAATATATATATATATATAGCATATAGGATATATGTTTTTTTTTTTTGCAAAAACGGCAAAGTTTTCAGTATGATTTTTGAAAATTGTTAAAAACTGAGTTGTCTGTTTTTGCAAATGAATCAAATTAATATATAGATATATTTTTGTCAATTTTATATTTTTCTACAGTTAAAAAAATTACATTTTTGTTTCAGATAAATTATAAATTAAAATTAATTTAATGTAATTAATTTATTTAATAAATAAATTACATTTGTATACAATTTAACATTGTTTGGATAAAACTATATTTAATTTAATTTTTATAATATATGTGTAATTATTATGTTTATTATTATATGTTATACAAAGATTTGACAAAGCTCCACTTAACCATTTTTTCCCCCCACCTCTTTCCACATAAATAATAATAATAATAATAATAATAAGTAAATAAATCACAAATCAAGTTTTGATAGTACAAACAGTAAGGAAGCTCTTAATATTTCACATGATCATTTCCAAATATAATCTGCATGTTTTCGGGACAACTGAGCTGCTTCAGATGCAGCTTCTGTGCTGCTTTTTCCGGGTAAAGCTGGGATTGTACCCTCTATTTCATTTCCCTCTCTAAAGCTGGAAGATGATGACTCATGCACGCTGCTCTTGTTGTGAAAGTGCACGCATGTCTCTCTCTCTCTCTCTCTCTCCTCCGAGCCCATATGGCTTTCTGCACTGACTGCTCAGGAAACCAGACACAGGCCAAACTGGCCACACATCAGTCACTCTCTCTCTTCTATGACGCACATGGCCCCTCTTACTCTCTCCTTCCTCTCCGTCAATTTGTTCCCAGTAAGAAGTCTGATAGGACTTGGTGTAGTGTGGAGAACCAGCGGGGATCATGCTATAAAAGCGCAGGGGCTGTTAGAGCTACTTTATTCCCTAATAAATAGATGGACGCAGCAGTCAGGGGCCTGTAGCTGCTGGAGGGACCATGTGTCTGCCAGGTTCCTGATGTGATGGTGGGGGTGTGAGAGGGCGCCCTGACAGCCGCTCCTCACTGGGACGGGACGGGTCTGGGGTCAGTCCCCCCAGGGTATGGGGGACACAGCACATGGTATAGATTCAAGGGGGTGATGGTGTGATGACACTGGAGGAGTTTGGGTCATATTCTTGTTCCTTTCAGCAAAAGCAAACTGAAATAAGCATCAAACGCACTTACATGAACAAACCTGACAACAGGAAAACACTATGATATTTTGAAAAGGTCTGTTAAGATCAAAAATGCTATCAAAAATCAGCTTTTCGAAAGGGGTTTAGATGCCATTCTTCTCAGTTTTTGCATCAAAAGTACTACAGAGTAACAACGAAGGAAGCCCGCCACAAATTAAAAGAATAAAAAAGGTAATTTCAACTTTATTTCACAATTCTTTTCCTACAAAGTTAATATTTTAAAATTCTGACATTTTGTTCTTGCAATTCTACAAAAAACTGAATTGTGAGACATTATCATGCAATTGTGAAAAAAAAAGCGTGATGTAAAAAGTCTGAATTTCTAGATATCGGCTAAACGTTGATATAAATTGCAAGAAAAAGCTATATTCTAACAACTTTTTTCTCATAATTGCAAGAAACTGTCTAAACCGTTAGATAAACTCAGAATTGTGAGAAGTTATTACCTTTTTTGTTTGTTTTTGTTAATTCTGTGGTGGAAAAAGGTTTACATAATTGACAATGTTGATGGTTTACAATAAGCCATGACCTTTTAATTGAAAAATGTAATGGGGAAAAATGTAACTGTGATCGAGTTCTTCTTACAACGTTTTACGACCTTTCCCTCATGAAAGCACACAGTTTTAGGCATGTACATGACCTTACATGCTGTCAGCTTATTAAGCATAATCAGTGCAACATTATGCATGTCAGCGCATTCACTGTGTGCAATAACTATCAAAAATCAGCTCATTAAAAACCCACGTTTTACAGGTTTACATGCAAACTAAGAAAACAACATTACAAGAAAACCATGTTTTCATTAGATACATTTGGATATGATTGGGTTCTTCCTTCCATCATATAAAATGCTACACAGTCAAGATGCACAATGAATACAGTGACCAGATGTGGCCCAGTTTTGTTTTGCATAAACCATTTATGACCTTTTCCAGACAAATTCACACTAGCATGACTTTTTATTAGGCGCAATCTATAAAATTCTTCATGCAAACACACTCGCTAATGATCTACATCTACGTCCGTCTTTGATCAAAACAGCAAGATTATTACACTATAAATTTTACAATATTAAGCATGAATAAAAATCATGTTCCATCCCATATCTACTCACAAGATGGCTTGCGAGAGATATACAACTCAGGACGTGGTTACAAGCGACTGCAACCACAATCCTGCTCACTCATTACTGTGCTTTTGAGCAATGCACTTAACCCCAGGATCCAACAGTCACAATTAGAGCATTGTCAGATGCATTGGGTGAAAAGGCATTGATTAAAAGGTAAAAAGCACGTCAGCTGAAAGGCTTGCTCCTGTTTTTTTGGGGTCAAACAAGTCAATGGATGCACTTTGCTCATCTGACCCTGGATGAATCTGTCTGGAGTCTGAGTATACAGGTCAGTTTCGTATATATGTATATGCTGCTTTCCTCATCTTTTTTCTTTCACTCTACGCCTAATGCTCTTATCAGAGTAGAGTATGGGGGGTTCATTCTCTCCCCAGGCAGCCCGAAGACCGCCGTCAGCCTGGGCACAGTGCCCACATCAGTCCTGGCACGCTGACAGGCCAGGCTCATCAGACTTCTTGGGCTGCCCTGGAGAGCCTGCTCCATTCCCTACCACCTCCTCCTCTCCTCTCTCTCCCGAACCCCTCGCTCACCACAGGCTAGGTCTGTTATTGCACATCAAAGATAGCAGACAACCTAGGGTTAATTTATAGAACTACAGAAAAAGTGTATTCTTTTTGGTGTTATGAAGGCGTTTGGTGCAATTCTCACTAATTGCTCATTAGCATACCTATTATTACCATATCGATTGTTTATTAGTACTTATAAAGCACATACCCTGCATGACATTATTCTACATCCCTATCATACCTTTTGCCTAAACTTAAAAGCAGGGTTGCCAGGTTTTCACAGATAACCTACCTAATTGGCTCAATAACCTTTCCCAGTACAAATTGTGTTCTGGTGAAGTTTGGTGGGGTTTCAATGATAAAAGTCACATTCCAGGGGCTAAATATTATGTTATTGGGGTTGCTTCAACCCGCGAACATGAAAAACATCCTATGGAAAACCGCAGACTTGGCAACAATGCTTAACAGCTACCTTACTAACTATTAATAATAAACAGCAAATCAGAAGTTAATTGAGGCAAAAGTAATAGTTAATAGATTTTTTATAGCAGGAATTTGACCATCAAAATAAATGTCATCTTTTTCAAATGATATGCTACTCTGCATATCAATTACAAGATTCTTAGTACTATAGTACAGCTGTTCAGACATGCTGTTGAAAAGACAACTAGCTATTCAGCTGATTTTAGTTTTAAAATGTAGGTGAATGTCTTGTATGGTTTTATTTATTTATATTCTCCATAAATAAACAAATAAATATGAAAAAAATAGAAAAATCTAGAAAGACGTCCCAGATATGCCCTGGTTGGGATTTCGAAATTGCATAAAATTTCCTCTTGTATTCTGACTTTGTTTTTTTGTTGTTGTGCTCTTGACTGGCCCGGTATATGAATTTATATTTGCATTGCTTTGGCTGTTTTTTGTAGATCCCGCCTTCTCACACATCGCGATTGGTCGATTACGTACAATCCCAGTAAATGGTCCAGCCTTTACCTTCAGCCAAAACGTAGCCAATTTCATTTTAGCCAATTTAGAAATTCTGGCCAGGACATCCAGGCGGGGTCAATGTATTTCATCAAACTCACGGTCAAAACACGGAGGTACAGAAACGCTGTGCAGCCCTGCTTATACATGAGCACACATGCCAAGGGAGAGGAAAGAGGACAAGTCCTCAAACGTGACCACACATACAAACACGCTGGATTGAAGCAGGCAGCTGGAGGGTGGAGAGGTCGGAGTCTCCACAGTCTCGGCCTGATTAAAACTCCCAGCACTGCCTCTCACTCCCCCTGGATTGATTAACCTGACCTGTATCGGATCAACCCCTTGGGACGCAAGCGCAGCCCACTTTCCTGAAGTGGATGAGAGGAACAGCAACGGGGTGGGAGGGGGCAAGAGAGGTGGAAAGCAAAGACACAGAACGGGAGATGGCCAAAAAGAGACCGTACAGGAAGAGAAGGAGAACAAACCAGACCAGACTTGTAGGTCAGCACATCAGCGGCGTACTAATCCCTGCTTTCAACTTCTGTGTTTCCGGCTCTTTATGCTTAAAACTTCTCTTTCCTCTATCAAACACAATACACCTTCTTGTAATGTTTAATTCAAATGCAAACAATGCATTTCCGTGAGAATGCATCAATTATTTAGGTTTTCATTATTGTTATTATGAGGGCAGCACAGCTGCTCGGTGCAATGTCAGCAGACGGCTGTCTCTGAGTCCCAGCACTGAGACAAACAGCTCGGCTTTCTTCTCCACAGTCAACACTCTCTAAAAGAGATACTCTCTGACAGCTATGGCGAGATGAACCAAAAATAAACGAGCACAGATATTCCGTTTCTAGCAAAATGATTAAGACTCCTTATGTAAGTAAAAGTAAAGTCAATTAAAACCAATTTGTTTTTCTGTGTGAAATTCTTATTTTAAAGCTGGAAACAAATGTTTTCAAATAAATAACAAAAAACATTCATTCTGATAAAATAATTATAAATTGTATAAATTAATTTAGAAAATATATATATATATTGGGGTTAGTTACAGACATGAGCATTGTAATAAAGAAAAAAAAATTAAGTAAAAAAATGACATATATATCAAATAAAAAAAGCAGGAATTCCTAACTGTAGTAAGAACAGATTGGACTATATATTTTTTTTGTTCTTGAGCTGTTTCTGTGTTAATATGCCTTTGATACTTGCTGTTTTTGAAACAGGCCCTTCTGCCATATTTCCCCGTGTTCCTTCCCTAAATCCATTCTTCTCTTTTAACAAGATGCCCAGTGTCTGCTGATGAAAAACAGCCTTTCAGTGTGATGCTATCACCAGCATGCTTCACAGTAAATGTGATGTTTTTTTTTGCTGTGTGGGCAGTGTTAGATTTGCACCATACGTATTAGTTCAGATTTTAGCTGAAAAGTTTCATTTTGGCCTTATCTAACAAGACAAACTTTTCCCTCATCGCAACTGGGTCACAATTATGTTTTTTTGGCAAACCCCAAACTTGCTTTCGCATGGTTCTTTTTCAGCAATCATTTGAATGACTCAAATGACTCAGATTTCCTTGTTTGCGCAGATATTATGAGAAATTATTACTTCTCGATAATTAAACCAACAATAGGCCACTGAGGCCGCGGCATTACTTTGTAGCCTTTTTCTAAAATGCATTTGGTCTACTTTAACTTCTTTGGAATGCTTATTAGTCTTGATTTTTACGGCAGGTTCACAACCTGAATAATGATGGCTTAGCTCTGGGGTTTCATCTAGAAAAGATGAAAATTACTTTAATGATTCATTGGTAAAGGCCAAATCATTAAAGTATAGCTGAAGTGCTCCTGAACAAATTTAGTAGTTTTGTTCATGGTATTATAATAAAACATGGTATTAAAATAAAAGTTTTAGTGATAATATAACAGACTAAACAAAAACCTTTATCAAGTTGTCTGTACAAGCAATTCCATTTTAATTATATTAATTCTAATATTAAAATGATTTTAAAAATGTTATTAAATTATATTAAACTCATTATTAAATCTCATTTAACTTTAAAAAATAATTTGATGAGTTAATATAATTGGACAAATTGTGTTGACATGACAACACTGTACTTGCTTGAAGGCTTTACATATTAAATCATAATATTAATAATTGTTATAAATATTATGAATTCATAATATAAAAGAAAGGTGTTCATAATGTACACTGCACTGCATTATACATTTTCATAAACAGTTAAAATGCATTATAATATTAGTATATTTATCTGACATTAGTTGAATATAAATCTCATCATGTATTTTAATTTTGGTTACAATTATTGAATTGTGCATAATTATGCCTTAAATAATGCATTATAAAAAATAAACAAAAATATTTGGCCCCGCTTTATAGTAGGTGGCCTTAACTACTGTACTTACATTTAAATTAATCATTTGGTACAATGCTCTAATATACATGATTTTACATTGTACTTATATTTTTAAAATACCTATATGTAATTAAATCTGTAATTAATTTCTGTTTAATTTACATTTATATTTACACTGTTGACCCATTCCTTACACCGTAACCCACCGTTAAACCTACCATATCCCATCTCAGTAGCAGCAAATGTGTTTTGCAATACAATTTAAACACAATAAGTGCATTGTACTCATTTATTGATGCAAGTACACAGCAGTTAAGGCCGCCTACTTTAAAGTGTGACCAAATATTTATATAATGCATTCTATAAAACGGTTTCAAGTGTTCCCGAACATATTGTACTGAATTTAAAGTAACAAAAATTGCACAAAATTGAAATAAACAGGCTTGTGTCAGTTCAATAAAACAACCTGGATGGTTTATGGACCTAAACACCTTCGCAAAAGCACATTTTCACAGACGTCCCCAAGGCTGGAAACCGTCTTTGTTGACAAAACAGGCCTCTAAACACTCATAGCTCATGACCTCACTGCTAAAACTCACATTAACAGTAACCTCTCCTTGTGGGTGCAGAACCTATGACATCTAGCACTGGGTCTCGAAGGCCCCTGAAGCTGAGGGCTTTACTGTCTGGGTGGCTGAAGTGTGTATATTCTGCCCTTGTGTCACACAGTTGTTTGAAGAACACCTTTCAATGCGTTCCTAGTTCCTCCCTCTCTCCAGGCCCGGACATGCAGCAGACTAATTCAGTCATCTCTCTGTCTGTTTTGCTCTCTATTTTGTCTCTTGAAGGTCCCAGGTGGGCAATGTGACTATTGTGCAGCCAAACGGCCTGTTATTGTCGGTCATGCTATGAGAGAGAGGTTGAGTTTGGTGGGGGTTTTTTTTGTATGTGTGCGTGTGTTTTGATGAACCCACTGCTTTCTGCCCTGTCAGTGTCTCTCCTCTTCAGCACATTAGCCCGGGCTGTTCCCTACGATTGCTTTGATGGTGAGCGCCGCAGGGCTCCGATCTCTGTTTCAGGTTGTAATTACTCTCTGGAGGGGCCTCACCTGGCTGTGGGCTCCAGGCACACAGAGAGAAGGAGAGAGAGAGAAAGAAAAGGAAAGAAAGTGGAGCTATGAAAGAACAGAAGATGAGAAAGGAAAGGTGCGGTAACTTAAAAAAAATACAGTGGGGCCAAGAGTCTGAGACAATCCAAAATACATAAATAAATGTTTGCATATACAGTATGTCTCTTTTGCTCACTTGACAGAAAGATACAGCAAAGCACTATCACTTTGTAAAATAACTATTTTTTTTATTCAATATGTTTTTTAAATATACATATACAAAAAGTTAAAAAATACAATATATATATTCATATACATTTATTAAAATAGTATAAACTATAATGACAGTGTTACAATGTAATATGTTATTGTAAAATATATTGCATGTATTTATCTTACTTTATTTATATATTAAGGTTTAATTTAATTAGATTAGTTACTTTTAGATTATTATTGAACTCAAATTAATATATTGCTCTATTTTTAAATTATTATTAACATTTATTATTATTATTAACAATTATTATTATTTACGACTATTGGTAAAATTGTTACACAAAAAAAGTTGGATTTTAAAATTACACAAGAACATGGATGGTTTTATATGGTAATAATATATCATACATATATTTTATGGGTCTGTGTGTTTAGATTTCATATTATTTATAATTATATTTTTAGATTAGATTTGATTATTATTAGGTTGAGAATAATTTTGATTTGTCATTGTTAGGATTTGTATTGGAAAATTTTACATTGTTATAAAATGTAATTATATACATACATACATATATATATATATATATAATTAGAACAAAATTAAAAATGTAAAAGGTTTTTCCACTAGCAGCTTCAGACTTTTGCACTATATATTTATATACACATTCACACATACATAAACAAATACAGTTTTATATCTATCAAAAATGCAATCGACTTCTTTCACTTGCCTTCTACATCACACTACTACATCATACATACTGCTGTATTTCTGTAGCGGCAGGATCAAAGATTCTCACTCTGACAGACAAACTTTGCAGCAGAAAGCAAACACCTCACTCCGTCAGGCTGTCTATAACAGAAAAGTGCACAAACGTGTCACATACAAAAGCAAAGGATTGAAACGTTACGGGAAAATAAAGGGATTTGCTCATTTTGTATCACTAGCAGTATTACCATTACAATGCATTATATGCAGGGAGAGTATTACATCATCGCCTGTTCTTTACACAGACACCGAGAGCATCGGCTTCCTGGTGCTTCCCCTGTAGTACCCCAACGGGGTTGCAGCTCCTAGGGAGATTCGACCTGATTTGAATAGAGTAACGTAGCTTCCCCTGCCGTAGAAGAAACTGTTGTCTGATTTCATGAAAAGCCCATTCAGCTAGCTGGATGTATGCGAGCGTTTGTGCGAGTTACATCCGCCAAAATCTCTCCTCAGACTGCCACCGCTTGCAAAACAAAAAAGCAGATTGGAGTCATACACGATTCCGTGAAGGAGCCAAGCGAGAGAGAGAGAGAAACTACAAAGTAGCCTAAAATCTATTCATGAGGTGTCAGCTTTCAACAGCATGTTGACACATGCCTACGTCTCCTAGGAAACGCTTGCCCCAAGCGCAGTTATCAGCGCAGTTCTGTGGCATGCAATTATCCAATTATCTCCCTCCCCTGAATCAGCACATCAAATCACATGACAGATCTTTTTTTTTTTTTTTTTGCAAGGCCCTACAACACCTTCGCATTTGCATGTAGCACTTGTCCTTCCAGTTCTCACTGCCTCCCAGCTTCATTTTCACTTTCCTTCGCCACAATCTTTTGTTTCCCTTCCACTTCAGATCAGAACATCCTTAAATACTTTCCGTTTCGCCGTCTATTTTGCTTCCACTTGGTGCCATTTAGCCAGAATGATCATAAACTGTTAAATTAACAGCGCTGTCGCTCTGCGTCTTTTTTAATTGTTAGCTTTCGCCTGCTTTCTAAATCAAACCCCTCCCTTTCCTTTCTCGCTCATCCCCTCCTCCCTCTCTCTCTCTCTCTCTATCTGCTTATTTCCAGGAGCAGCTTGAGTCCTGCTTTTGACTCTGCAGGCCTGCTTTGAGAGTCTCTGACTCACAGCAGTGCAGTTCTGGAGCAGCCGTCCTCTCGGGCAGTGAGGCCGGCTGGAGGAGCCAGGGAGAGGGACCGCTGTCACAGACCTCTTGCCCCCTTACATGCTGGGCACCGGGGCTCAGAGCGCATTCAGAGCCCTTCATCTGTCCACCATACAAACCCAGGACCTGTCTGTCAGAGAGAGTGCATGAATTCGCTCGACGTCAGCATGAGATGGAGTCCGTGGCGTTGTTTTATTCCAGTAATCGGACATATTTCAGATACGATCTGGTTAAGACCAAGAAACCTATCTTAGTATTTTTGTCTTGTTTCTAGTCTAAACATCTAAAAATTCTTATATCAAGATGCACTTAATAAGCAAAAAGGCTTAAGATATTTAGTCTTGTATCATGAGGGGGAGGGGGGGTCTTAATTAAGTGCATTTTGCTAAATATGCAAGAAAACAAGAAAAATGATCTTGTTTTAAGAGTAATTACGGCACTGGTAGATGATTTTACTAGTTTTAAGCAAAATGCAATGCAAAGACTAAATATTTTACATCTTTTTGCTTATCTTAATGTATCTTGATTTAAGATTTTTTTGATATTTTGATTAAAACAAACAAAAAAAGTAAGACAAGTTCTTTGCAGGATTTGTTTTGTATTTGTAAAGTGCTTTTTTTTAAGATTTATTTTTGGCATTTTCAACTTTATTATGACAGGATAGATCAGAACTGACTTGAAGCAAAATTGGAGAGAGATGATGGGCAGGATCGGGGAAGGGCCCTTAAGTCAGGATTTGAACTCGGGACACATGAGGCACTACGCTGCCCACAAGGCTTTCGGGGCTAATAATAAAGTGCCTTTATAAATTGAACACAGTAAGAACATGGAATAGGATCCATTTTGATTTCAAGGGAATTTTCAGGACTGTGAGCTACTTCTGAAGTAATGTTGGATAGAGTTTTCTGCTTTGCACAATTATAACCTGAACCAGTGAGAGCAGAAAGAGGGGGATGGAAAAAAGTGACATTTATTGAAGAGAGAGAGAGAGAGAGAGAGAGAGAGAGAGAGACATGTGGTGAGGTAGAGAGAAGGTTCGAGACAGACGGAAAGCCGGAGTGGAGAGGGTTGGACTTGTGCTGTCAGTTGTGCTGTGCTGCATTTTCTTTTGTAAACACAAACGTGTGTGTGCTGCTTCTCTTCCTTCTTTCTGCTACACTCCAGTACCTTCTGCAAATGCTCCCGTCATATCAGCTAACAATGCCAAAGAGCCCACAGAGGGGGGCCTGAGGCCCAAAGACGGGGAAATATGCAAAAGGTGGAATAAAAACCACCTTACGTAAGACTGACGGGGCAAAAAGGCTAACAGTTACTGCCAAAGCCTAACATCGCATGCCTTTTTCTTTGGGTTATAATGACACATATCCTACAAGAAGTGAACAAAGGCATGACTGTATATAATAGTTAAAGAATCATGACAGGAATAATAAATGAATGAATGGCAAGACATGTACATAAGTTTTTATTTACATTCAAAACTAAAATAATAATAATATAGCAAAATATTACATTTATAATATTTAAAACGCTTATTATAAGCCCTTTCTATTGTTTGTTTGTTTTATACACATTAAAAAAATCATATTTATTTACACACAGTGTCACTTTAAGAAGTAGCTTTACTCTAATAATAAATAAAACTGAAATAAACACTGCAAAAAATACCAGCATCTGACACGGAAGCTGAAGGGTTAAGGGTAAAGTGAACTGAATTGTAAGAAGTTGGTTTCCAGGGGAACTATTCTTACTGTTCCAGCTGAGTTGGGCTAAACCACTTTGCTTTCACAAAGGGGGGCAACAAACACCCACAACATACATTTCTTTCGTAACAGTTTAGAAGAAAACAGAAGACGGACTAGGACAATAATTTCACACATCTGCGGTGCTGTTTTGTAAGTTACAGTCTGTTCATAAACAATTTGCGCGGTTTTGACGGGTTTAAATATGCGCGTCTCCCCCGCAGCCGCTCTGTGCTGGCGGCCCTGCCAAGTCAGTTTGAAAAGATCAGACAAAGGCAGCAGGAAGCCCCTCGGCTTGGCAATGAGTGCGAGCGGAGCACAAACGCGAAACGAAACCTCACTCTTTTATCTGATAGCGGACTGAATTTATTTTCTCCTGAGGTTTGTGGCAGTTTTAGACATCTTTTGAAAATGTACGACCGTCTGGATCCCCGGGTCGAGCGAAGACTATTATCAAAGCGCCAAACGGGCAGCAGCGCTGCCTGACCGCCGATCGCTGTCGGTCTGAATCGGATCAAGCGTCTTTTGGGGGCATTTTTTTTGCTTTTGAATCCTTCCTACACCGCTGAAAGGATCACTCGGGACGGGGAGTTGTCGATTTACACAGTTAAATGTAAAAGGAAAAGCTTGAGGAGCTTTCTAAAAGCCTTTTTTTCTCCTGAGGGGACTACGAGCCGCGACGGTGACCGTTGGTGGGGGTTTACCGCCGTTTGTTTTCTTGAGCGCGTTTGGAAGATGGAGACGCACATCTCGTGTCTCTTCCCGGAGATTTTAGCCATGATTTTCAGCTACTTGGACGTGAGGGACAAAGGCAGAGTGGCCCAAGTGTGCACGGCGTGGAGGGACGCATCCTACCACAAGTCCGTGTGGAGGGGGGTGGAAGCCAAGCTGCATCTGAGGCGAGCGAATCCGTCCCTGTTCCCCAGCCTCCAGGCGCGGGGCATCCGGCGCGTTCAGATCCTCAGCCTGCGGCGCAGCCTCAGCTACGTGATCCAGGGGATGCCCAACATCGAGAGCTTGAATCTGAGCGGCTGCTATAACTTAACGGATAACGGCCTGGGGCACGCGTTCGTGCAGGAGATCCCTTCCCTGAGGGTGCTCAATCTGAGCCTTTGCAAGCAGATCACGGATTCCAGTTTGGGCCGAATAGCGCAGTATCTGAAAAACTTGGAAGTGCTGGAACTGGGCGGCTGCAGTAACATCACGAACACGGGCTTGTTGCTTATCGCGTGGGGTTTGCACAGACTCAAAAGTCTTAACCTGAGGAGCTGCCGGCATGTGTCGGATGTGGGCATAGGGCACTTGGCTGGCATGACCCGGAGCGCGGCGGAGGGCTGCCTCAGTCTGGAATACCTGACCTTGCAGGATTGCCAGAAGTTGACGGACTTGTCCCTCAAGCACATCTCTAAAGGCCTGACCAAGCTCAAAGTGCTCAACCTGAGTTTCTGCGGGGGCATCTCGGATGCCGGCATGATCCACCTTTCTCACATGACGAGCCTGTGGAGCCTTAATCTGCGCTCGTGCGACAACATCAGCGACACGGGAATCATGCATCTCGCCATGGGCACGTTGAAACTCTCTGGACTCGACGTGTCGTTTTGCGATAAGATAGGCGACCAGAGCTTGGCTTATATCGCGCAGGGCCTGTACCAGCTGAAGTCGCTGTCGCTGTGCTCGTGCCACATCAGTGACGATGGCATCAACAGGATGGTGCGCCAAATGCACGAGTTGAGGACGCTTAACATCGGCCAGTGCGTGCGGATTACAGACAAAGGACTGGAGCTGATCGCAGACCACTTGACGCAACTGACCGGCATCGATCTGTATGGATGTACGAAAATCACTAAGAGGGGACTGGAGAGGATCACGCAGCTCCCCTGCCTTAAAGTTTTGAACCTGGGCCTTTGGCAGATGACTGAAAGTGAGAAAGTGAGGTGAAACTTGGGGGGGTTTGAAGGGTGGGAGGGAGGGAGAGGAGAAGGAGGGAGGAAGGGGGATGGGTGAATTTCAATAGAGCAAAGTACATAAAAAGAGGCTTAAAATGCTGAATGTGATACATGTGTCAGTTATCGCTATTAACACACACAAAAAGTTGTTTTGTTTTCTCTTAACAAATCGCAATATTAAACCTCCTCCTCCCCGAGTATCGCGATATTTTGGCTACCTCGTTAGATGTATTACATTGTTATTCTTAAGAAGAATGAGAATTTGTGCCTAGAAAACAATTCCCTCCCCCTTTATCTCGTCTTTGGCTTAAAGAAAGCAAAAAGACCGAAAGAAAAGGATGGATTATTCAGACTACCTTTTTTATTTCCCTTGCTTCAGATAGCCAACAAAACATTTTTCAAAACAAGTCTATGGGTAGTTGACATCAAATTTCAAGCAGTTTCGCAAGCGTCCTGTGATGTGACAGTTCACCTTAAAATGTTTTAGATCTGTAATTATTAAAACAATGCCGTTTTGTGATTAAATTAATTGAGAGATTACATGCAATATTTGTGCTTTAAAACAAATAATGTATGCATTTAAAATTAAGCAGTGATTAAAAATGAGAGAAAAAATAGTGACCAGTCACAGAACTTAAAAACATTTCCCCTTATACATTGTATAAATGACAAGACTAAAATCTTGAAAAGTTCATGGACATGCTATATGTCAACTACCCTTATGCAAAAATACTAGGTTTGTACACTTAAGCTTTTATATTTCCAATCTCTTTTAGTTTTTGCTCAATTTTACAGGCCTGAAAGCCTTTAATTCCTGCTTTGAATAAGAGGTTCCCTCTGCTGATGTATTTATGCTTATGTAAGCAGATATTAATTAATGGCTGTTATTCAGAGCGTTGTACTTCAAATTGAAGTGAATTTTGTCCCTAAAAAAGAAAAAAAAACCCTGTTAGCAATTCACTTGACACCTTGTTTGCCTCTTCACAGGACTGAAACAGGGCACATGATGTTATAAAACAATCTGTCTGTTTTAAATACAATAATAGTCAACGTTACATATGAAAAACATGGTCGAAACGAGGGTAACACGCAAAATGCATGTCAGGCCTATATATGTACCATGATGTATTGACCTGCAACATGTATTGAGTCCTGCTGAGAAGCTACTGTGTTCTAATGTACTGTAAATGTATTTGTAAAAAGAATCCCAAATTAAAATGTTTTATATTCTTACAGTAAAAACATTAAAGTTGATATTTATATAAATAAAAGAGCCACTCTGAATTCCGTTGTGGGGAAAGGTTTTTGCTGCTTGTGATTTTTGCTGTAATTCATGCATTCAGTTTGGTTTTGTGCCCTTTTGATGCCAAGCGTCATAATGTTTAGGCAGTATCACAGATAATGTTGCTATAATAGGGTTAGGGGTTTATTTGGTCGATTGCCAATGTAGTGGATTTGAGAGATGAGCGCTTTAGAGGGCGATGGAAGTGATATTTGTGTTAAGGGCATGCATGTTCGTTACATTATTTATGAACTGCAACAAAATGGATGCTTCCTTTAATTGTGCTAGTTAGAGGGTGTTAAAACTGTAACGCTGCTTATTTTACAATGCATGTCATCCAATCCGATAATATACATGCTGTTACAGCATCTGATATCAATTTAGTAACTATAATTGTGGATATATTTCACCTAGTGAAATATTATAAATCCTATTCTTAACAGTTGCCATTGTTTCCCCAAGTTAAGAAGCCAGGTTTAAGGTTTTTTTCTTCTCCTTGCTCAGTCACGCATACCAGATCTGAGAGATGGGGTTTGTCCCACGGGAGTCTTCCTCCCCCCCCCAGAAAAAAAAAAAACCAGCCCACCCCCCTTTCCTCAAACAGACACTTTTAAACATTCCTCACCATCATTCAAAGCATTTAAGCTTTAGTCTTTGCTCCCCTCCACCGTCCAGAGGGGTGGAGGATTTAAACGGGGGCTCTGAGCGCTTGATGAGAGAGAATTTAAGCCCTTCTGAAGGTTACCGCCATCTCTTTTTACTAACTTTGCTGAGTTCATAGATTCTTTTTCTTTCCCTGGAGCTACAGTTTTTTGTTGCATTTTTACAACTGGAGCTGTTTGTCAGACGTTCGGATATGTTGCTCACATAGATCTTCTTTAAAGTCCTAAAACCCACAATATTTTATGATTTTGCTGAACCGAGCACGCAGAGCAGAAAAACAGAAACGATTACACCAGTGAGAAATCCCACACCACCTTTTTAAAAAATAAAAACGGTTTTACTGCTGGGAATTCTAACAAAGCAGTCGGAACATTAGCAGCGACCTGGATAGCTCTCCCAGCACCTGTGGTTGAAGGTGTCTCTGGGTTACAGTGAGGCGCTTTGAAGTTTCAGAATGTTCCAGAAAGGTGGGGGTGGAAGGGTTGGAGGTTATTCTGCTTCTGTCTGAAGTTAAAGGCGTTTTAGTAGGCCCATGTGATTTCCTCAGCCAGCCTATATCAAGCACACATCAAAAAAATTGAATCATCTGATAAAAGTCACTTATTGTTTGATTTAAAAGTCACAATGAAAATCTGATTTGTTTGCAGTCAGGGTTATAGAAAAGGTGGCTGAAAGCCGTGCCTGCCACATCGCTGGAAAATGGACAGGAATTTGTGAGTCACTGTTTGACTTTGCTCTTTAAAAAAAAAAAAAAGTATGCGGTACAAGAACCCTGTCTGACTTAGGGAGGCCGGCACCGTCTAGCAAACATGGCACATGAGAGATGCTTTAGTTTTGCGTCTCTGTGTGTGGCATTGCTGTTTATTCTTTCAAAACAACTGCATAAGGCCGAATGCAAAGGGCATGAGAGCAAAGAGAGCAATTTGTTGCTTCATTCTGTACAGGATCAAATACTTAAGACCCCACTTTCTCTCTATGTATGAAGCAACAGAAAATCTTTTTACTCAAGAAAAATAAATAGAATATAGAATATATATAAATATATATATATATACATTAAAAAAAAGGAATATATGGGTTCAGTACAAGTTTAGTTCAATCAATAGAAGTTTTTGGCATAATGTTTATTACCACAAAAAGAATTTTCAAATTTCTTTCAATCATATAATAGCAATGTTTTTCAAGGATAACAGGTTTTTAATCATTTGAAATAATTTTTTGAAATGACTTACATTTAATTTAATATGTATAATCTGAGCTATAACGTGCTTGGAAAAAGTTTTTGCAGTTGTTTTTAGTTTATTGCATTGTAATAGCTAGTTATTACCAACACTTTGTTTTCTTTTTATTTGATAGTGTATTAAAACAGTATATTAACATTTACAAAATGGGCCCATTAAATTCCATTGTAAGTACCTCTCGGTAAACCAGATTTCTGCGGTTTTAAGAGGAAGAACATTATGCCATAAATACTCGATAAAGCTTGCACCGATCTTACATTACTCATTTAATTTTTAATTTTAAAACGGGATTTTATAAAGCACAACTTTAGAGTCACATGTTGGTGGTTAAACAGATTCTTCTGTGTCTGCTGTGTCGGTCAGCAAAATCTGATGCAAAAGTTTGTGACTCACAGTGCACAGAGAGATTTGGGTTTGAAAAGAGTGGAATTAACTCTGTGGTGAAAAGGCGTATGATGGCTAACTGTCTCACATGGCTGTCAGGTTTTAGTCATACCTCTCATTAGAACTAATCCACAGCGGTCTTTTCACACTGCGGACTGGATGACGGCCATATGGCATCTTTACGAGCACACAACTGGTTTACTGCACAAACTGTACGTCAAGGGCTTTTTTTGAAGCAGCCAGATGAAAAGGTAGGTAAAGGCGAGTAGATTTGGGTATGTGTGTTGTATCATCCAGGTTTGCTCTGGTTTGTTGCTGCCAGCTCTCCCCTGGTGAGGTTGTGACAGGAGTTTGACTGGTGTCATGTGACCTTGCTGGAAGTGTGAGTAAAGAGGGGCCGGAGCCAGAAGACCCAATCTGTCGCTCTTGCCCCACCCTTCACACACATGCAGAGACGGAAACAAATTAGCAAAAATGACCCGTATAGGCGCAACAATCCACAGACTCTGTCCAAATTCGAGGCAAAATTTAGGCAAATGAAGGAAAACTGTGACTTGGCAGATTTGTGCATGTCTTGCTAGGGAGTGTTTGCCGGCCCAATCCTCTCAGACGTATACACCCAAACTCTATTTTTTCAAAAAAAAAAAAAAAAAAAATTGGGGCTCCGGCTTGTGTTGCACCAGTTTTCTCCTTTGTTCTGATTGTATTAGGTGACGGGTCCACATGTTCTGGATTGTATCTGTTTTCATATGCAGTGAAATGCAGCTCTCCGGCAGCACTCTGGAGGCAGGAGGTCTGTGCATGAAAGAAACTTGAGTGCGAGGCTGAAAACCACACCGCACAACAAAAAACGATACGGGGGGAAAAAAAGACAACCAGTGATTGGAAGCTTTGTTGCTTCTAAACCACCCATTTTAGCGTTAATCCTTGACCTCAAACTGTCAGGCGCACCTTTTTTACAGTCAAGAATATAAATTCTGCTATAAAATCTATATTAAGAAAAGCATCGCTTCCAGCCCGGCTGCTGATTGGACAGTGCAGAGTTTTGTTTGTGCTAAAACGCATGAAACGGGAAGAGATGCATGGGAAACAGGAAGGTAACAGATGCTTGTGAACGTACAAAATTGCGAAAGACTGGTTTATTTGTTAGCCTCCATATTTTTCTGTGGCTTGGCTTTATAATTTAAAGGTAAGCTGATAGACGAGTACGTGAGTGTGTGTCCGGGCTACAGGCCGACTGCACAGGAGGAGATTTGTTGTTACTCAGAGTGTGGGTGGTAGAGAGGGCGTGAGTGTTGTGTGTGGTGCTCTGAATCCACTCAGAAAGGGAAGCGATGGAAAGAGAGAGAGCGCTAAAAGGTAGAAAGTGGATGAGAGATGGATGACGAAGGGACGCAAGCTACTGTAGCTAAAACCTCTTTACAGAAATACAGCAGCCTCTGGCCGTCACATCCGCCGAGACCCCACACAGCCGACTGAGCTGCTCCCCACAGGAGGATGTATTTTTAAAACCACCGTGGCATTTGGAATTATCTAAGAGGCACATCCATAATGTTTTGGTTAGGTAGACACTTTTTCAAGCACTACATATCCAAAAAGCAGTGTAGGTCCAATGGGTTTATAAATCCAGTGGTATTTGTAGCTTGCCAGAAGTTTTTTTTTCTCAGAGTACAGTTGGATCAAAGTTATTGGTTGAAATGAAATCAAGCTGTATCCTGAGCAAGGTACAAAAGAGCCCTTTGCATTGCCAGTGAAATCTGGATTAGATAAATCTAGTAGATTCAACATGGCACCATAGCCATTACAAGAAAACTGACTTTACCGCTATACCACAGATTGATGACATGCGTTAAGTAGAAGACGGGAACAAATGCCATTGTGGCATTTAAAAGAATGAATGGATCTTTATTTGAATGATAAAAATGTTAAAAGCAATTCTCATTCTAAAAAGAAATGACTGATTCCAGCACTACACGATTGCATTGCTTTGCGTGCTTCGTAAATATAGTCCAAACAACTACTTTTAAAGCCAGAATGTAACTGGAAATTCAACAGAGGTCAATGATGAAATTGTCATTTTTGTGTCAGCTATTTTCTCTCAAAACGACAATGCTCTAACTCCACGTCTGTTATGATGTCAGACTTTGTAGAGCATTCAGCTTTTGAAATAGCAGAATATTCTGGAAGACTGTAAATAGCCGCGTGTTCAAAGCGGAACATGTTGAGCAGCAACAGAATTGTGCCTCTTTTCTCTCGAGCCTGGGTATTGCATAGCTCAGTTAGAGATGTAGAAAAGGCACTGTTACACAACAGGAAGTGAAGCATGTCTCGGGAGCTTTAAAGACAAATAGACCGGTTTGATCAAGTTTAGTGCCGGGCTCTTTTGAGCCCACCTCTCAATACCGGCTCAAGTGCACAAACACAGGAGAGCGCAGGGAAAGAAGGAACACTTATAGCTTCATACTGCCTGATTGAACTCTTTGTTTAGTTTTTTACCTCCTTAAATGCCAAAGGAAAATGCTGCTTCTGAGAATAAGCTACACAGTCTGAATCAATGAGATTAAAAATCTCGATATCTGTCTAGTGTTGAGAAAAGTTGCTTTTATAAACAATGGATTACAATAATGCATAAATTCTTGAAAAAGTAATTGCTTTACTTAGTTATCTATAGTAATATAGTAATCTATCTATCTATCTATCTATCTATCTATCTATCTATCTATCTATCTATCTATCTATCTATCTATCTATCTAT
>JAUMHP010000044.1:4341268-4361759 GCA_032361065.1 Enteromius trimaculatus | reverse complement strand
CTAATATATATATATATATATACACACACACATACATACACGTTTTAAAAATTATTACTTAAATGTAGGATTTTCTTTGGAAGAGGGCAAATGACTACAGAATTTTTAAAAGGTTCTACACAAATAATGGAGAAATAAAAAATAATTTGGCCATGAGGGAAAAATTCAATTTTCCAGTATTTTTATGATAACTATGCATACCAAACTAGAGTGAGAATACAAACCTCATGATCCCCACAGTAGACAATTAAATTCTCCAACTTTGTAAAACTAAAATGAAACCGGCTCTCCAAGAACAGCTCAAGACCGATAAGGTCATTCTGAACAATGGCACATATTTAGAGGACGCAACAGAGAGAAAATAGGAGGGAAAAAGACTAAATAAATGAAATAACAATCTTGTGACTGTCAGGCACTGGAGGCGTGCCAGCAGAGGAGGCTCTGAGAGAGAGAGAGAGACAGTGAGGGGGTGGAGCTAGAAAGAGAGAGAGAGAGCTAGGGGGAGAAGAATTGTGAAGGAGGAAAGAGAATGAGCTGATAGATACTCAGAGAGGAGAACAAAGGACAAGAGTGTGAGTATTTTAGTCATCGAGAAGAAAAAAAGCATTTATGTCAGAAAAGTGCGATCGCTGAAAGGCAGAGAGAGATAAAGTGAGGAGAATGACAATACAGACCAGAACACAATCCAGAAGCGACAGGGCAGAGATGTACACTCCTCTTTTAAGAGTTTGTAGGAGTGTGGGTGTTTCTTCCATTACCAGCACATTTCTGTCATGGCTGTTTTTATTAAAACAGACTTTAGCCTTTTCTTATTGTTACATGAAGGACAAATACATGGGAACTTGAATTGTTTTTTGTCTCTTTGAGAACTTTTGTCTCAGACACACTCTTTCAATCAAGTCATTATGATTGAAGTCTTAATTGTACATATTTTATATTTTAACTCTTGTCTCAGACTTAAAATAATCAAACCATTTCAGTATCTATGTATTAAAATGACATTTTTTCCTTTATTTATTTTTAACATTTTATGTATGCAATATATTAAACCATATTAAACTATGAATATATATATATAATGACAATATAAATAAAAATTAAATAATTATACATTTATATGATAATATATACAATTATATATGATCTTTTCTTCCAAAAATGGTAATTCCTACAACAACCACAAATAAAGCCACTAATCAAATCTTTCCAATAGTAAGTGTAGAAAACCAAGTCAACCAATTAGTTTGAAAACTGGGTAAAATGTTATTTTCACCACATGTTGTTATTAAATACAACACATAATTGAGTTGTGCTGTAAAAACCTGCATTTCAGAAAGAAAAGACATTTCTCCTGTGATGCCTGTGTCTCCACTCACAAATAAAATAAACCAGTGAAAGTGTGAAAAGCACATTTTCTGGAAGTCTACAGGACCAAATGTGCTTATAGTTGAAGAAACACTTAAAATAAAAGATGTAGAAAAATAATAAATGTCTATGGAAAGTCCCCACAATTCACAGAAACAAGTGTGTGTGTGTTAGAGAGAGTGTGAGAGAGAGAGAGAGAGAGAGAGAGAGAATAAGAAGGAGGGGCAGGAGATTGAGAGAGTTTGTGTGAGGTAGAGAGAGTGATGGTGACAGAGCTTTCAGTTCTTTGTGTGTGTGTGTCTGCTGGTCAATGCTCAGCAGTGCAGCAGCTCTCAGCCGCCCAGCAGGAAAAATCCCATCATTCTCTGCATACCGCACAAATTCCAGCTCGGCTTTCACCTCCTGGCCCCACTCCTCCACCCCTTCCCTCTCTCTCTCTCTCCCCTCCTCCTCCTCCTGCTCTTACAGACAGAGACTGGCCTGAACTCTCTCAGTCCCGGGGCCTCTTCTCTTCTCTTAGCCTCTTCTTTGACTGCAGACCCTCCTGCTCTTTAGATTTCACTAATGCCGTAAAATTATAACCACAATAAAATCTGTGCGCTGCCCGCCATGCTTCACAAAATAAAAAATAATAAAACATCCAACAACAGTTCCCAGAAAACTCTGAGCCTCACAGTGTGCTCATAGTCTGCAAAGAAATGGCCTGTAACACCCACATTAAATATATAACTCTTTCAATCACTTTTAATTTCTTTAAAAATATTTATGGTGGGTGAATTATCCCTTTAGGATTTTTCCTCCAAACCTTAGTGGATAATTATTTACTTTGGTGCATGCTGCGTTTCACCTACTCAGCAAAGAGAAGAAGTATCAGTGTAGGACATTCACTATGCTTCCCTGCTCATTATAATATCACTAAAATCAAATAGGCTCACAGTACAGTCCTGATATAATCCATGTGCTGTTGACACACCGTCACAGATATTCACAGAGTCACTTTACACCATATTGAGAGAGGAATTACACTATTCTAATCATTATCAACTTATTTTTGCATACGGTCTCATCCTGGGCGACTTGAAAAGCCCTGGTGCTTCAGCCTTGATAAAACTTGCATAAAAGCATGAAAGACTCTTTCATGTTTCTGACCGCATTACGCAGCGCTTTGGACCTGATGAAATACAGAAAATGTCAGAGTCGTCGAGTTCATTATGACCTGACTTTGAAAATAAGAGTCTTGACTTTGGTTCAGACTGCCGTACTGCCAGACAGAGAAAAGTGTGTGTGTGTTTTTTTTTAATGGATATACAGTGGAGTCCAAACTATTATTTTTCATTACAAATAATATTTTAAAGCATAACAATTAAAAAATAGTTATAATTAAAAAAGTTTGAATTCATAAAAAAAATGCTTCTGTTTTTATTACAAATATTTAAATGCATAACAATTGAAATATTTAATATTTTAATATTTAATTTTTAAAAACAATTTAAGTTAACAATGTAAATGTAAATAATATTTAAATACATAAGAATTAAAGAAACTAATATTCATAATTCAATTGTTCATAATTTTTAAAATTGCTTCTATTTTGATTTAAATTCCAAATAAAATTTAAAACCAAAAAAAAAGTTTCTACTTGCATTGCAAATAATATGTTAATGCAAATAAAAAAATATATAAATATTATTTTACAGTTTTTCAATTAAAAATTTATCTCTAGATTGCATTTAAACATTAGTTTAAAGTTAGACTTTAAAGGCTTCTGGACCCCATTGTATTTAAGGACATGAAATTTGTTGCAATTTCTCCAAATAGTACACATAAATGTCCTCATCTTTCTTTAAATCTTTCTTTCTGGAATGGATTGAGAGTGAATACTCTCTCAGAAGAGGAAGAGAGTAGAGCCGAGGGGAAAACAGAGCTCTTGTTTTGCCTCTTTCTCTCTCAGGGCCTCCCAAGATGCCACTCAGGGAGAAGCTATTAATCATTGACAGGCCCCCGTGGCTGTGTGTGTGTGTGTGTGCGAGGGGCCGTATGGACTCAGGGACATTGAGAGTAGATGTCTAAAGCCAGGCTGCACATAGAAACATTAGCAGCATTCTCCACGCCCACTGTAAAGCCCTCCCTAAGACCTGGGAGTCTGTCCCTACAGCAGGTGAAAAAACTCCCCACCGCCCCACAAAGAAAGCACAACGGTGGCATGCATACACACACACACACACACGCAAACAAACAGCTGAAAACCGATCTCCCACAGGATATGCTTACAGCCCTGGCTGCTGCCTCTCTCACAGACTGCCAACAATGTTACACCCAGGAGAGAGTATGTGTGAGAGAAAAAAAGAGACGGAGAGAGGGAATCATACACAGGGTGAGGGGGGAAAAAACGAGAAGGAGAGAACGAGGGCAGGAAAAGGCCAAAAGAAAAAATGAGGGGGTGTCTTTGGGGACAAAAACAAGCAGAAAAAAAAAAAAAACACAATGGAAACCGAAGATGGAAAGAGTGTGGAAAAGAAAATGCGAGGAACAGACGGAGACGGGCGGTAAGCATGAAAACCGGTCTCGGCGTAATGTTGCTTTAATCTGGTATTTCCTTTTCCCAGAGCGAGGGATATTCCTGGGGAAGTGTGGGAGAGTAACACACACTGGAAGCCGTCTCCTGGCCTCGAGAGCAGCTGTGAGGCTGCGCTGCCCTGCCTGCTCACTGGGCCTTAACAAGAGCCACATCTAGCCAGTGCGCCTCAGGCCTGTGTTACCAAACACACACACAGAGACAGAGGAAAGGAGGTATACAGTCACTCTGTCTGACCTGCCACCCCATAAATACATAGTGACATAGTCCAGGTGGACCCAACACTCAAAACGCGCACACAACCATAGTACAGCTATGTAATGTACACCAGCAGAGCTTAGAGTAAAAGGCTATTTATTTTACACAAGTGAAAATAAAATCATTGACTGAACAGAATTTGGTGGCTTTAGGACTGACCAGTTGGATATTAAAGTAGTCCATTATGCATTAATTTTATTAAAACGGAGCATGAAATTCTGCTGGATTGCAAACATCTGAGCATCGGTTCAAAATCGTTTTTTCAATGATAAGCTGCTAGTAAGAAGATTAATAATCAGCAGTAGGCCGTTTTTTTAATATCTATGTATAATGCACAAATTAAAGTGTTCACTACTCTAGAAATATGCATAAGGCTCATTAGTATGTATGCACTGATACAGATTAGTCATCCTATCATGCACAATCTTAGATACTGATACAGGTCAGAGGTTATAAAGGTCCCTGTGAATCTAATTCCACCAGGGCTTTAGATACTGCCTTTAACCACAGTGTGTGTGTGTGTTTATGGTACAGCAGATACCCGCATGCAGAAAGTTCAATACTCGTGCATGGAAATTCAAGATATGGACTGGCCTTGTTGTAAAGTTAAATTTAATGATTAGCTAACTGGATTAAACAGAGTCAGGGTCTAATTTGTGTCTTCTGGATCCTATGATTGCATGCATGCTGAGTATGCTACTATGCTATTTATATGCACACCAGTAATAGTGTGACAGTTCAGCTGTTTTCAAGAAAAATATGAGAAAAAAAAAAACTTTCTATACTGGTAATGTTATGCTAAAATTTATTGCATTTGAAGCCCAATATTATTCAAAGACTATACAATCCTCATCAATAGTTATGTTAAACACAATGTGTCTTGTACATTTCAAATAAAGTATATCAGTAAGTCTCAAGCGATAAGTCAGTAAATATGTTAACAGATTTGAACCATTTCTAATATATGACCTTTTTACTATGCCGATTTGCACCTCTAGAAACATTAATATGAATATTGAAAACATTTACTGCTTCATATTTCTGTGGAAACATTATAAATGTATTTACTACTAGTCACTTTTGGATCAGTCTAATGCATCCTTTAGCATTAATTTAAGCATCTTTTGAATTTAAAAGCAAACTTCACTTTCAACAATCTTCCCCAACTCCGTTTCTATCAAGCAAACATGCGCACACGTGTTTTCTTGCGTTTCATTGTAATGCATGCAACTGTGCTTCCTACGCCAGCTGTTCGGCTGTTTTCGGCCCCTCCGGCGGAGGCGGAGCTTACATGCACAACACACAAGGGGGCGGAGCCGTAACGAGTCCGGACACAACCCATACCATAACTCCAGGTGAAGATATCAGAAAAGCGTGCAGGGTTAGAGATAAAACGACTATGCACTTCATCCTTTGCATTTCTTTTTACACCTCTGCATCTGTCACAAATCCCCCTCTCTCTCTCTTTCTCTTCAGGGCTCACTGCACTGGTGCGGTGTGGCTGTCAGCGGTGCCTTACATCCTGTTTGAAACAGGGTGCTGCACCATCTCAGGGGATTAGCACGGCATAGTGGCACAACATAAAAGATGCCGGCTAATAAAACAGCACAGAACAGAGAGAGAGAGGGAGATATGGGGGGAGAAACAAAAAGAAAAGCTTGTTCAATATGGATAGACTGTCTTCCACCCTCCCCATAGCTCTCCCCGGTCCATCACCTGCTGTGGTTGGTCCTGAGGCAGCAGGCAGGCAGGCGGGCAGGCAGCTGGCCAGACGGGGAAAGGCACGGCTGGGCTGGTCTGCGCTGGGCCGGGCTGGGCTCAGACCATGTCCCTGGCCTTCTGAGGCAGGGAGCCGCTGGCTAGAGCCGCTTTCATCCTCCCAGCAGAATTAATCACCAAAGCCTTCAAGCTGCCAACCAGCAGAGGAGACTGTCAGCCAAGAGGGGTTCTGGCACCAGCCCAGGCTTCTATCCCTGCAGGGGCCTTCTATCAGATCAAAGACTGCCACCATCATGTCCCCCCTCCCCGCACACCTCTTTTTTGTTGATGTGGCAGAGGGGATGTAGATGATTCTGGAGATTTTATGAGAGAAAGATAGCTGGCTCGATGAGGACGTAGATACGTGTAATTAGATTCTGAATGTCTAATGAGGGATGTGCGGTTCGTTTCAGAGCTCGAGAAAGATGCTGAGCACCTGCTCGAAGCGAAAAAAAATCACTCCATCCACTAGCACCTCAGCCAAGACACATCCCCATGACAACCACGGGCCAATGAGACGGCTGCCACACGGGTCACACAAGCCTCCCACAGCACTGGACAATACGTCTGAGAGGAAATGCTCTCGCCCTCGTCTGAGAGATATATGTCTCTGCTCATCAGGTTGTGAGAAATGGGCAGTGCGCTATTGTTTGTGGCCACCAAATGCCATAGTTACTGGAGTTCATGTAACTATATGAACTTGTAGTAAAACAAAATGGAATGGCATTCATAAATTCCCTTATTATATCTATATATCTATATATTTTTCCCCTGGCAGAAATGGGCTTCCCTAGATATTTAATTATTATTGTTGCCATAATATTCTAATTAATTCATAACATTCTTAAGCATAATTCATAGCCATTTTTATAATGAAAATCCATTTGTCTACTGTATAATTTATTTTTATGATGCTTTATTTTACATTTATTTATGCAAAATTTATAATAGATTTATAGAACAGATTTATAATATCTGACATTTATCAGTTTTTCTACATAAATATGAGTATCGTAAATAAAAATGAATATTATCCATCCACCTGCCAATATAATCCAATCCATTATCCATCTATTTATCTATCTATCGATCATCTATCCGTTCTTTTATTCATCCATCCATCCCTTTATCCATCCATCCATCCATCCTTCCATTCCTTTATCCATCCAAACTGTCCATTCATCCATTCATTCATTTTATTCCTCCAACTGTCTATCCATCCGCACCCATCCTTCCATCTGTCCTTTCATCCATCCTGTTATCCATCCAACTGTCTGTCCATCCATCCATCCTGTTATCCATCCAACTGTCCGTCCATCCATTCACCCATCCTTTTATTCACCCAACTGTCTATCCATCCATCCACCAGTCCTTCCGTCTATCCTTTCATCCATCCATCCCTCTATCTCTTTTTTTATTCATAGAGCCTGAGGAATCATTTGCTTCTCTCCTCTCTTCCCTCAGGGACAGCAGGGTTTTAATTGATTAGCGTCTGGCACAAGACCAGATAAACATGCAGATTTGGCATCTTGGCTGGGGACTGTTGCTCATCCGCCTTAAGCACACACACACACACACACACTCAGTATTTTGTCAGGGGGTTGTGCTTCAGTGGCACAAGGAGGCAGCGTTAGGTGTCTGCAGGGACTCCACCCTGCTGAAGGCAGCCGACGTCGTGGCTACTTATAGCCACGCCATAAATCAAGCTGTCAGTCTCAGTCACGCTTGCTGGCACACTCATGTTCCAGAGCGGTCCTCTCCACACGCCCTGTGCTAAACTTTCTCTCCGAGACGCTGAGAGAGCTCAGCGTGCCATGACCTGAGTTGAAGTCACCACAGAATATGTTGCAGGAATAAAAACAAGAACTGAGAGGTGGCTCAACATGTCTTCGCATATTCAGAAGGGTGTCTTGATTCTTTATGTAAATGCTCATGTCATGGGAAAAAGTTTCCAGCATTAGTGAAGTTTAGGAGAATATCTGAACCGTAAATTGTTGGAGTAAATTTTATTCGAAATACTTTTCCAGTCTTTTTTCATGTTTAATTCAACACGTTAACTGCAATTTACCTTGTAATTAACTGAAAGTTCTGAGCAATTAAACAATATATATTTCTATACCAGTTTTTTTGTCTTACTTTTGGTGTGTTATCTAAATAAATAATGTTTTTTTCCTAATATTAGTTTAGCAGCTTCAGTAAATATTGACATGCATGTTTTATTTTTTATTATTACTTAAAATACTACAAAGTTGATTGATATTGTTTTGCCAATTTCTGTAGATACAGGCTAAACAAACACAACAATAAAAACAACCAATATTGAGCATATTAAGTATATGCAATGTGTTAAATAATTAGAAAGTAATTTTAATATTATTAGTTTAACTTTATTTTTTTTGACAAATAATTAAGTTTGACAAATTTACCCTGTATTTCAGGTTTAGTGTAAGTATTTTTTCACTTCAGTTAGTAGTAAGGGCATTTCATTTTTAGGGGAACACCCCCCCCCCCCATGTAAATTTTTGTGGCTTTTTCTGAAATATTTATATATTTTTTTATATTTTCAGCTTTCAATTACCAAAAATACCAGCATTGCTTGCAACTTTTACCAGTTCCATTCCTCCCTCTTCCTTATAATTTCCTGTCCTCTCTCCACAAAAAAAAAAAAAAAAACAGGAAAGAAAAAAACTATAACTGCCTAAAAATGTGATCAATTAAATAATCTAAATGTCTTTGATCAAGCAAAATCCATTACAACTGACATATTTCTGCAATGTCACTGGAAAGATAGAAATGCGAGTTTAGCACTTTAGGCCACTGGGGGATCAGGCTGCTGGTTCCCTGCTGAAGGAGCTCCAGGTCAGGGGAGAACCAGGTGCTAATGAGACACGGCTCAGGGCCAGCTCCAGGGGCTGCAAGGGTGACGCCAATCTCCTGGCTTTAAAACTAAACCAAGAGAGAAACAGAGACATTAGAAGTAAAGTAAGACAGGATCGTGGGTCAAAAGACACCTGTTGTCCACCTGACCCCATGCGCCTGCTGCACACACGTCCTCGTTCCCAGCGATCCCCTCATGACCAATGTCACAGCCTCGGTGGAGTCTGCTGATTTCACGCTAAGGGGAGGTTGGGGCAGGCAGGACACTTGTCTGTCCCGGCAGCCTACGTGCTGTCATCAGACCCCTGTGGCTTGAAGCATATGGGAAAAGCTTGTGGTAAACAGAACAGATCCGCTCTGAACACTGGAGTGACATGCTGGGGCTTTATGATGGATGCCCAGGGCTGATAAGGGAAGCGGTCTGGATGGACATATAAAATGTTCAAATGTGTAAACAGGGTCCAACGTGTTTAGCGATCTGGTCACATAAACTAGAATGGTTGTGAATGCTAATGCAGCCTGTTGTACCACATACAACAGTGAAGGATGTGCTCGTCACTGCACCAAAAAAGCTGGTACTTAATATGCAAAAATTCACAAAATTTCTTTTTTCATTAAAATAACACTTCACTGAAAATGCAGTGATTTTTGGCCTTTTTTGTTCCTAACATGCAATAAAGCACCGGCTTAGTATGTGATGTATGTAGCCACAAAATTCCTGACTCTGTCTTTGAAATGTGATCACATGTGGTCACAGGAGACACATTTGAGAAGCATGTCGCTACTAGGTGTAAACAAGCAATGTGTCTTGGCTGACCACGTGTGATCTGATCACCCGAGATGAATGTTAATACCAGGTGTCAACACGGCCTAAAACACGTGACCCATACAATATCTCAGATCAAGTGAACCCACTCCACTTTGGTTTGCAAAGGACAAGATGACAGACAATAAGTTTTGTTCACACAGAACACATTTTGCATTTTCCTGGGCTGCTTTTCTATTGTTTTTCTATGTAAACATGCTGGATGAACATCTTTTACAACATCTCATGCGTGGCACAGCATTCTAAAAGCATGCAACTCAAGTTAAAAGAAGGACAAAAAACATTATTTGTGACCCTGGACCACAAAACCAGTCATAAGTATATTTATAGTAATAGCCAAAAATGCATTATATGGGTCAAAATTATTATTAATTGTTCTCATTAAAATCATTAAGGTATTAGGTAAAGATTTCCTACTGTAAATAAAACTAAACATATTTTTTTTTATTCGTTTTATGCATTACAACAACATTTGGACAGTTTTAAATCCTATCCTAACAAACATCAACAGACAGCTTATTTATTCAGTTTTCAGATGGTGTATAAATCATAATTTTTGACAAACTGAGGTCCAGGTTTTGAGGTTCAGGGTCACGTTCTTTCTCTGTGTTTTTAAAAAGTGGCCTCAAAGTTTACATGTTGAATTATAAATGAGCTATACTGGGTTTTTGTGTAGCTGGACATATCAGTGTTTCTCATCCTGAGACCTTAAACTTCCACAGAGGCCTTGGGAGGACTTAATTATTTAAAATTAACTATTATTCATATATTAAAACCTAACTTCAATCTAAATGAAATATAACTTAATTTAATGTATAAACACTCCCAGTTTCTGTTCATTTTAAGCAGAAATATAACAATGAAACAGCTTATTTATTAGAGGCCTTAAATTTAAATATTTTGTGGAACGGAAGTCAAGCTGGACTAAAGCATTTAAGTGACATTTTATGAAAAATTACTTATTTAGTCCGACAGAATATGAACTTTTAAACTGCATGTAATGGTACTTAGCGTGTCTTTGGTAGGTGACCGTCCTTTTAAAGGTTTTGACCTTTAACTGTGTGTTCCTCAGGGTCTCTGAGCCTTTCTACTGCCACGCTGCTGAGAAACAACGCAGGACATGAACAAAACTGTGTGATTCTCTCTTTCTCTCTTGCTCTCTCACGTAAGCCCTCCCTTGTGTTTTTCCAGCCGAGCTCTTTCTGTGAAAAACAATTAGACTAAAACTGCTCAATACCCAAGGTCCTCTGAACGCTTCTTTTTAAATAGAGCCGTCAAGGTGACTTTTCTCCAAACACCCACTGCTTCTGTTTTTTTCTCTCTCCTCCTCCTCTCTCACTAGCTCTGTCTTTCACACACACACACTCGCTGTTTCCCTCTCATGCTGTTATTTCCCACTGTGAAGACTATGTCCGATCAGAACACCTTTTTCTCACGGAACACGCAGCAAACGCAGTAACAGTGTGTGTCGTCCCTAAGTGTACAAACCCATGATTCCCTGAAGTGTGTTGGGCTCAGACAGCAGGACAGTTAGATACACAAACACGTATACACACACACTTTTATCTGACAAACCTCAGACTGACTCTCTTTGCTTCCAGATAGTGATTAAATGAAAGAATAGTTGGGTAAAAAGCAGGGAATGGGTGGGTTAGTCAGGTACAGCAATCCGGAGAGACCACAAAAAATGGTATAGCATTAAATGATAAAATACCAAAGCAAATTGCATTTGCAAAATTGCGGCTTTTCTCAGAACTACATACAATCTCACGATTTTTGCAATGATTTTACAAAAATGTAAGTCAGTTCACCTCATCTTAGGATACTGCTCTAATATATGCATGCTACACTACATAAATATCTCATTCTGGCAGAACAAATGTGCAACAACTGTACCTTTAGAGATATGTTATTTGGTCAATACCTATAAATCTGTAGAATTTATTAACCAAATACATTGATTTCGAACTACATATCGAAATTTCTTTCATTAAACGTTTACAAAAACACTTTACATTAAGCTTGTAAATTGTGAATTGCATTAACCAACGCTGACAAATGGGACTTTATGGTGTTGGTTATCTTGAAAACCGTGCTTGAGCTTTCTTCACGAAGAATGCGACTTCGTGTGATGCTTTATTGACTGCGAAGATGTTCAAACATCTTTAAGCATGCCATAAGTGTCTGGATGCATTTTAAGGCTGCTGCAGATACAAAAGAGTTGGTGAGTGTTTGAGAAAAAGGGAAAACAACTCAAAGCAAAAGTGGCAAGGCCTAATAAACAAGCAAAAATGGAAAATAAAGCATTTTGCTTGGAGCATCTGTCCTTCTCTTTCTCTCTCAGAACAAATTAGCTATAAGAGAGAGAGAGAGACAGAGAGAGCCCAAGGCCACGGCCGGTCTGATCCGCCCAGCTCCCTGAGGCACTCTTAATTCTGACACACATTCATCACTCTCTCCCACACTTCATCATGAGCACTCCTCTAAGCTCACACCTCCAGATGAGATCCCAGCTCTCTCCCTCCCTCCCTTCCTTCTTCATGATTCCTCTCTGCACGAAGAAACATGGCTAGCTTTCATGAGAATTATCAATGTCAAATGTGAAAGCAACAACAAAACACTCTGAGGGTGTCAAAGCTGCTCTCTGACAACAGAAAACTGGACGCGTGTCTCCATAGGCAGGGCAGAGACACCACAAGGTCATTTAGCCTCTCCCTGCTGGCTCACGTACAGTCGGCTGGCCGGTAGAAGAAAAACACTGAATCTTCCGGGCCAGTTCTCCATAATCAGGGCGAGGTTGAGCTCAATCCTTCCTGAGGTGAGACCCACGCTGACGGACAGCCATCTTGCTCTGTACACCCTAAAAAAAGCCTAAGAATTGCCAAAAGTAAGGAGTCTGTGCACAAAAGATGTTTAAATACAAAAGAACATGACTGTAAAAATGTATGATTTAAAGGCAGAAACTATAAGAGTCTATAAAATTGTCTGTATTGTGTATTTGTTTATATGTTTATATTCACCTTTATAGCTTAACAGGCTGTTTCAGAAAAGAAGCAAGGGTTAAAATGTACTTTATGCAAATGCATAGATCCTTCCAGTTTTGCAAGGCTGATTTTACATGTAAAATGTGTCAGAATGCAATGTATACTTCATGTAGGACTACAACCGCCCATTTGAGTACTAATGTTAGTTACTGCCACAGTAACGCAAGGATGTAAGTTCACTTGTTCGCAAGCTGTTTTATTTCCTTAATGTCATATATTTCCAAGCTAAATAAGATATTCAGCAAGGAAACTGCACTTTCATTTAATTTTCAGTTTATCAGTTTAAATAAGTGGCCATTATACAGTTGGTACGGACAGTACTCAGACCACCTTAAATTTTTCACTCTTTGTTACATTGCAGCCATTTGATAAAATCATTTAAGTTAATATTTCATCTTTATTAATGTACACACAGGTGCAGAACCATGTCAAGGATGATCAGAAGAAATGGACAGCACCTGAGTTAAATATATGAGTGTCACAGCAAAGGATCTGAATACTTAAGACCATGTGATATTTCAGTTTTGGTTTTTTAAAGATCTGCAAAAATGTCAAAAATTGTGTTTTTTTTTTTTTTTAAGATTAATGATTTTAGCAAATGTCTGAAATATTATAAAGAGTGAAAAATGTGAAGGGGTCTGAATACTTTCCGTAGCCACTATATTAGACTGGAGCCAGATCAAATGCAAACTTACTAAATCAGTCCCTAAATAACTATTTGACTGTTGGTGAACATATACAGAATATGTTTCTTGAGGTCTTGAAAAACTGCAAAATTGAAGACCAAAAACAACTAAGCAGCGCTAGATACATTTTCTTTCCTCTTAGTGATGTCTAACGCAACAAACAAATTACATAAAAAGCTAAATGAAAGAACACTGACTGCTGAAACAGAAGGAGAGACGCTGCAGAGTTCTGCCTGACGACAGACAACAGATGCGTGTATGTCCAACTGCCTCCCGGCCGTCTGTTTGTTCACACAAGGAAAGACGCAGATACAGTATATCAGACCACATGCAGATATCGAGTAGTTACAAGACAGCAGAATTCGAGAAGTTTCAGATTAAACTCCCTCTTCAAGATACAAATAAAAATGACAGCAACTGCAGAGCCATATGTGGCCTCCAAAGCAGGGTTATTGAAGTATCGAGATACTAACAATTTTTATTCATTCTGAATTATTATTATTTTTATTTATATAAAGTTTAAGTCATTTTGTAAAATAAAAATAATAATTTTGATTATTTATTATTGACATTTTTTGTATTATATTTTTATATTTTTTTTCATACATTTTTTATTCCAGCTTTAGTTTTAATTAATTTAGTACATCAAGATAAATTAAGTAAACATGAGAAATGTTACCTTGGCAACTAATATAAATATTTTTAATTTAAATTAATTTCAATTTTATTTTATTTTTGTAACAGAAATGGTTTTACAGAGTATTTTAAGAATATTCATTAAAAATCTATTTGTTTATCGGAAACACAGCAACTTCCTTGCATGTAGTTGCAACCTAAATTGTGATCCCGTTCCATCGACTTTTAAGTAAATATTTTTTGCATTTAAGGATTTATTTAGTTCATCTGCAGTGTAAAAATATTCGTTTGAGACAGAAAACAACATTTTAAAGATACAGCCCTGCTTACTGCTTGGCGGAACTTGTTGACCAATATCTATATGAATCCATGTTTGGGAGTTTCGCACAAGGACAAAAAAGTTACCCACACAATTTTGGTTTTAAAATGACTTCCGTGCAAGCTGTACTTTATATACGTCTGTGCACTTTTGACAAGAGACAATGGACCTTTTCGCCCACTAGATGTTGCCAACATGGCTGAAACAAACACACAATAATTCCAAATGCCTAGTGTACCCTAACCTACCTCACCAAATAAGGTAGCACTGCTGGGCGACTGTGATGTCCCCTCATTAATATTCATGAGCCAGGCTGGTTAGGTTTAGAATGTTTCCCTCTACATATTTCAGGTCATTCTTACACCCCTGAATTTACATACAGCGTTTCTCACCGTCTCTCTCATCACTTCCTTCGCATCGTTCTCGCCACACTCGCGTCTTCTCGCCCTCCAGCAGAGTCAGATTAGAGTGTGCGGACGGCCTGTTCCAATAGCAACTGCACTCAGCAGCCCCCTTTCACAGACCTTCAGGCGCTCTCTGTTTCCAACACACACACTTATTCCGGCTTCAGTACATTCTCAAGGTCTTAGCACCATTACACAATCACAAATTCTCAAATTCTTCAAAAGCTTTCATACAGCACCACCGCTGATATTTCAAGTGCTTCTTTCTCTCAGAGTAGCACACAAACAAACTCTCTCTCTGTGTGTGTGTGTTGAGTGTCAGGGTGTTTGTTACTCTTCTCTGCAGCGTTGTGCTCCACTGCCTGCCTCTTCCTCCTCCACACAGGCTCGGCTCTCTCTCCCGCAGCTCCCGGGAGATGGCTGCCCAGTTCTGACCTCTCTTGCTTGGGGAGGCTGGCTCCTCTCCACCTGCCCTCCCCTCTGCTCCAGCCTCCACAGATCTAGACCTGGCAGCCACCCAGAGCTGGCTCGCTCGCTCACTCACACCCTCCCTCAACCCCACAGCGGGCGATACTGCGCCGCTTAGGTGGGCAAAAGACAGTTTGAAGGCCGACAGATAGAGAGAGAGAGAAAGACAGAGCCAGACAGAAAGAAAAGGAGGTAACTGCCACTGTACAATACTGCTAAGCACCGCTTTCACCAAAATGTCAGCAGTAAATTTACATTTATGCATTAGGCAGGCACTTTTATAGCAACTTACACTACATTCAAGGTAGACTTTAGCTTTTATGCATGTCCGATGACAGCAGGTAGTTTGAGCTACAGGAATGAATTTCTAAATTATTATGGGATCATCAACCCGTGTAACATGCATATGTTAATATTGTTATTTTGAACAGACCAGTTATAATAGCAACTACATTTTTGGTTTCATACTGGGATCCCCTGCCCACAATGAAATCTCAGCCTGCTCCACACAATATATCAAACAACAAATTTGTCATGAGACGAATAAGGCTAAAAAAAGCTTTCACAGTCTTTTAGCTGTTTTTGAAGGCACTGCAATCACAGTTTTTGTTAAGATTTATTTTTATATTTTGGACTTCTTCAAGGATGCATTTTTAAAAAAAATAAATGTAAAAACATTTCATTACATTATTTCAATTTGAAATCATTGTTTTCTATTTCAATATATATTAAAATGTAATTAATTCTTGTGATAACAGCTTCGTTTTCAACAGCCTTACTCCAGTCTTCAGTGTCACATAATCCTTCAGAAATCAATTTAATATGCTGATTTGCTGCAACAATTTTTTCATCGAAACCTATGATTCTTTGATAAATAGAAAGTTCAAATAAACAGCACTTTAATTAAATTTGAATGTAACGCATCCTTGCTGATTAAAAGTATTCAACTGTTAAAACATTACTGACCCCAAACTTTTGCAATGCTAAATGGTAAATAGAGATTCAGCTATCCAAAACAGAAGGAAGTATGATTTCCTTCATATCTGTGAATTTTTTAATTGTTTGAAAGTTATTGAGTGATCCACCAGAGGCAAGTATGTATTTGAGCAAATGTGGGCCGCAATGGGGGGAGATCCATTGCCAGCTGAACCCAGATTGATGATCGTCTCTCACAGCGGCAGCAGCATCTGGTAAATGCCCACACGCAGAGAACAACCCCCTTCACATGCTACTAATGGAATGGCCCAAATTGGTGTTTGGGCCCGAACCAAGAACACGAGTGTCGTCTGAAGCCATGCAGAACTAGAGAGCAGACAGCTGGGCACAGATACTGATTGATCACAGTGGTGCGTACAGGAATGTGGAGTGTGGAGAGGTAAAACGGGAAAGGGAAGTCATACAGAGAGAGAGCCTGGAGGGCTGTGTGTGTTTTGAGCCGTGTGGTACTGAAGGACGGACATGGGCCATGACGGACACAGGAAACGCTGAAGAGTTTCAGACTGCCTCTCGAATGCCCAGCTCCAAGCACATGGGAGAGAGAGAGACCACAAGCAGCATCTATACCACTATAGGAGTCCATCAGCATCAGCACTCATGCATTATACATGCTTTTTACAGAAAACATCTATGACGCATGCTCGCTGCCACAAATCCCCATGGTAAACATAACCGCTCTACCAAATAATCATTGCAGATAAAAAAAGACCTAATATTTCCTCAAATCCTTTCAAATCTTTTCATCCCTGGATTCCCTCTCCAATGTTTCTGAGATGCTATGAATCCTCTTTGGCCGTTCCTGAGCTTGGCTCAAATCCCTTCCGATGGCCACTTACATAATTTGAATTCCCAGAGCTATCAGTTCGAAGTTGTCCTTCCTGCTTTGAATTTCTGTCTTCATTTTCTGAATCGCTGCTTCATAGGAGTAAACAGCCATGCAAAGGAAAATATCAGGGTTAACCCATTTATTTTCTGATAATGACTCTCTGACGGTACATAATCCTGGTGTCTTATCAAATATGCAAATCTACACTACATTTTTATATTTCTTTACATTAAATAAGAGCAAAGCATTACCTCATTTATAATTTTATAAAATTATAAAGCTATAAAATTTCAGATTGTCCACATTTACATACCACTACATTTCAGATTTAGCAAAAAAGTTACCAAATATTAATAATACAACTAATTGATTTTTCACAATTTTAATAATAAAATGCAAGACATATATATATATATATATTTATACACACACACACATAATGTATTAATGTTTTTAAATAGAACACTTTTAAAGCATCTTTAAAAAAATATGTAATATTCTACATTTAAAACAATCTATATGGCTTTTAAAATGTAATTAAATTAAAATACAAAATAAATATACATAAATATACTAAATAAATATATTTTTTCCAAAACACATAATTATGTATAATAATTCTATTAAAGTCAGAAGAAGGTCCAATTCTAATGATCAATTTGGATTTTCTGCCTCGAGTTATCTTCATCCTCTGTCAGGACAACTTGAGCTGCTTTAAAACGAACACTCTATCTGTCCTTCTTCAGGTCTGACCCCCTCCGTCCCGCAGTGTGCTCTCAGGGCTGATTAGCGGTCCTCAGAGGCTCTGCTGGGAGCCCTGCCTGCCTGCCCACTGTCAGTCTAATTGCAGCCAGTGTAGCCGGATCCCTGGGGAGCGCTGGTGTGAAATCCAGATATGATATGTACTATTAACTAAACTGCAAAAATCCCCATGCACACGTGCTGCCTGAGCTCTCGGTGCCCGATCTGCCTCTCTAACACGCTATAAATTACAACGAGGAAAGTGTGGAAGAAAGAAAGAGAGGCTGGTGAGGGGTCAGGAGTGGGATAGAGACAGATAAATTGACTGCTATTTGGCTAATATTTTGACCATTTTGAAATGATAGATTATGCATTTAGCTTGTCATTTGTTACATACTCAAGCAATACAAAATACCACCTGTCTGTTGTGAGCTCTCTCTTCTGCATAAAATCAGAAAAGATTTCAAGACAACTCTCTCGGTGCATTCCTTCTGTGCCTGTTCCCTCGGTTTCCTCTGCGGGCAGATCTTTGCCTCTGTATCTGTCTTCCCCCAATCCTCCCCCATGTTTTCTCTAAAGTAGAGAGCGCCCTCTGTCTGCAGCTGCAGGAACGACTCTTAAGCACAAGCCATTGTCCTTATATCAGAACATCTGCCAGCAAGAGATCATTTTATAAACTCTGAAAACAGAAAAGACGACGACAGCGGAATTAATCTTGCTCAAGGTATCCGTCTTGACAGTAACGACTATCAGAAACAATTCAAGGCCCTCCGTCCTGAGAGAGCCCAAAATCAATACCCTTGACAGTGAGTTATCACCCTGATGTGAAACGCTCCTCCGCTCCGGTGACTGGCAGCAGCATCTCTATCCTCACGATGCTGAATGAGGAGATAGAGAGAGTGGAAGAGATGAGAGTGATAATTTGAAGGAGAACAAGTGATTTGGCATTTTTGTGGGGGAGAAAAGAAACGCAGACAGATGCGAAGCAAAGAATGCACCTGAAAAACAGCTTATACCTGCCAAAGGCTTTGTGGTATTAGATGGTTTATACTGGTCTAGCCTGTCAACAAACCTGGTTAAGATGTTTGTCCAGCTGGTTTCCCAGTCTGATGAGCTGATAAGTGGCCAAAACCCCTCTAAAAACCAGCAAGATAGATTTGCTGGGAGACCAGATAAAAGCCACTTAATATGTCAGCACAGATAAATCACATTGCAATCTCTAAATTAAGCATCTAAAATTAGGCGAGGGTGCCATTGAAACCAAGTACATCCTATATTTACAGGCACCAACTGACACACTATTACTTTAGATTTATTTAAAACAGGAGTAAATGTGCAGAAGTGCTGAATCTGAAGGATTTCGCTCTCAAGTCAAGAGCCATTCTGGGTGTTAAAGCCCTTCATGCTCGGGATCAATAAAAGAGCTTACACTTCCTCTGCTCATTTCCATCGTCCCTCCATCCTTCACCTAAACAATGATACAGAGCGTGATCTGAGCAAAGATCTATGGGACAAGGTGACAAAGAGGAAAAACCCTCGGATCAATACTGCTTTTCATCTTCTTAATAATTTCATCTTTTGTCTGACATCTTGGCTTGAGCACAGAGAGAAAGAGAATGTGTTACACGTTCGCTCTGTGCTGCTTCTCATGCATTCCAGCTTTCAGAAATCAATTCTCTGTCCACTTTCCCACAGACGGGGGCGCAGTGACACTACGCTGCCATAGAGGGGCGATATTTCCCACCAGATATGACTTGTGTCCATTTTCCTCTCCATCCCTCCCTCTAACGCCATCATTCGCTCAACTTTTCTCTCTGGGAAGAGGGAAAGCACACAAACACCCTCATATATGGAGACACAAACTGCCATGTCACATAAACAATAGCAAATGCACTGACACATACAAAAACTTTGCCAACTTTTTCTTCTCTCACACATATACACACAAATCTGGCTCTGACAAACACCAAGCTATAACTGGAATGCACTGCACACCGCTGTGTGTGTGTGTCTCCCTCTCTCACACACACACACACACACACATACACACGGTTCTCCATCTCACTGCTGAACAAGAGGACCTCAGGGCATAGAGCTGCAGCCGAAAGCCGTCACGCTGGCAGAAAAGCCTGCAGGGCACTTATACTCTATGCACTCCCACAAGCTTCACCCCTCACATCACGGCTCTGCCCGTCTATCCGTGTGCCCGGCTGTCTGCCTACACCAACTGTCTCTCAAAAATGTCTGTCTGAGGCATCTTACAGTCTGTGCAGTTCCCTCACCATTTTTAACTGTCCGCTCTAAATCATCAATTATGTTCAGTCATTTTCTTTGGTCAATAACTGTGCCCTACTGGCAGCTTTGACAATGAATAATGAACATTTTTTCTTATCAAATAATAATAATTTTGCTTTAACATTTTATATGCAGGCAGTATACACAAGAACGTTTGTTTGTTTTTTATTCGGCAAGGATACATTAAATTAAATGCATTAGAATCCTAAAGAATAAAAAATGATTTTTACATTATTAGGAATAGACCAAATTAGCATATTGTAATGATTTCTGAAAGATTATATGACATTTAAGACTTAAGAGTAATGATGATGAAAATTCAGCTTTACCACACAGGAATAAATTACATTTATTACAATTTACAATTTAATTAAATTACAATTATTATATATATTATACATATTATATATTCATATA
>JAUMHP010000044.1:4311180-4334260 GCA_032361065.1 Enteromius trimaculatus | reverse complement strand
GAATTTCTGTATGAAAATTACATTTATATTATTTATTAGGTTATATTTTTGAGATAAATTAAAAATGTCAGGCTTCTTCAGGCTGATAAAAAAAAAAAAAAATATATATATATATATATATATATATATATATATAAAAAATATATGTGTGTGTGTGTGTGTAAATATTATATATATATACACATATATATACACAAACACTTATATATATATATTAACTAATTAAGGTTATGTGGTAAACCAAAGTTATTTAATTCAGGTCAGTGTTTATTTTAGATTTATAAAAATCTGTAATATAGTATTTTTTGTCATTAGAATCTCATGGGAATTTTTATTGATATTAACGATAATAATAAACAAACAAACACACAAACATATAATAAGAATATTACTTAATTCAAATTAAGAATTTTGAGGGCAAATGTGCTTTTGGCGTACAATGTGACCTAAATGCATTTTTATGAAATTCACCCAAATCCACCCGTCTTTTAGTCTAAACTGTTCACAGAGACAAACTGTCACGAATCTCTGGAGAACAATACACAAGTACTAGTTACAGCAACTAGATTCGAGACTCGCAGTGCAGTCAAATCTGGGTAAAGCGAACGTTTGGCCCCACAACACGTGGCAGGTTCCTTCATAACCAGTGCGTATGGGCATGAGGAGAGGTGGTGTGGTGATATGGGAGCGTGTGAGAGAGAGAGATGATTATATTCGCTGTGATCCCGTGCTGTTTGTCTTGTCTGTCGGGCTTATCGTGCACAGAGGAGTATGACTAACACAACACAGCAGGTCAGAGCCATAAACTACACACAGGCATGAATGAGGGAGGGATGAGGAGATATAGAGAGAGAAGATCAGAGGGCATGTTACGCCCAGTGTCATCCACAGGGGAAGTCGACTCTGGACTTTAAAGCAACGGCCGAACGCGTTTATCACAAGTTGAACGAGGTTGTGTCTTATCGCTCCAAAAAGGGACACCTAACGCCAACGGACATAGACCCATATAACCATAAAGTGAAAGAGGATACACCTGCCGGCTGTGCTAACAGAGACGCCCGGGTCTGAAGAGGATGATGATGATATGAAGCCAAGCAAAGAGAACGATAGGAGCATGATGGTACATGCGAGATGCTTGGGATCAAAGCTTGATAGTATCTCACAACGCAACCGCAAAAAACAACTTCCAACTGTTTTTTCTTTCTTTAAAAAAAGAGAGAGTGGAATAAAGCAAGAGGGTATCTAAACAGCTACTCTTATCCGTCAAGAAAAACCTTGTAGCCTCTTTGCTTTGGAAAATCGAGCAAGACCGCCAGTCTTTATCCCAGTGTGAGACCGCATAGTTTTCAAAGTACGGAATGAGTGATAGGTGCCTATTTTCCTATTCCAGTGCTGTGTGGCAGCTGCTCTCTGATGATGAGGCACTTCTGCGTCCACAACATCTGCGTCGGCAATACACCCTCGGCATCAGAGAGCTATAGAAAAACACCAGCAAACCAAACCTGCCACATGCAAAGACAAATGTTAGCAGCAATAAACCTACAACTTCCAAGGCAAATAATTTTCTTCCTCTCACCTTTAACAGACACAAACCAGGGCTGTGGTTTCTTTAGCTGGTGACAGGTGCACACGGGATAACATTACCCATATTGTCCGTTTCGTAACTTTTACGAACGAGACTTGGGGAGGAAATCAGCCAGTGACCAAGTCGAGAGTAAATTCCCAGATGGTGGGGGTTGCAGTAATCTAAACCCGCTACCGACTTCGATAGTAAAAGTATGTTAAAGTCCGCACGGGCTGTCTGCTGGCACAACCGGAGCATTAACCAAGTTTTGAGTGAAACCAGATGGTTCGAGAGTGCAGGAGTTTTGCCCTGCGCGAATGACCCATAATTTAACGTCAGTAACAAAGCATCTAGAAAAAAAGAGAGAGAGGAGGAGGGAGGGGGAGAAAAAAAAAAAAAAATCTAAATTGCTTCAAAACGGTTTCAAAATCCTGCAGCTTTTAAAAGCTGTGGCAATAGTGTATATCAAGATAAGAGAACTTCACCTCCCGCAGGACGGGTTTAACTAAATGAGTGAACATGTCTTATAACACTAAGCTTCACTGCCGCCCGTTTCCCTCTTTCGGTTTCTTCTTCCCCATGTTTATGTGAGTGTAAAGGTGCGGAGGGGATGAATGTGGTGGTAAGGGAGGGCAGAAGAAAAGCCCCCCGTTCCCACACCTCGAAGCTAATCCAAGCGTGCACTTGACTTGTGAGCTGTCAGTCTTTCCCGTATGTGTGTCTGTCTTTTGATTCGTGCATGTGGGTGAGGGTACGAGAGTTTGCGTTTGTGTGCTGGCATCAATGTAGCACAGAAGAAAGGGAAGGAGAAGCAGGAAGAGTGAGCTCCGTCATCCGGTCCGGTCAGCAGGACTCCTCCAGAGCGTTGACCACCTGCTCCAGGATGTCCGGGCAGTGATCGGCGATCTGTTGCAAGACGGAGTTTGCGTATTCCTGCAGTTCGGCACTCTCTCGTTCACACTGCTCCAGCTCGGATTCCAGCTGAGAAACCAGAGGAAAACAAAAGTGTGTTAACAATAGCATGTGTTATATTTCCAGCATCCTAAATCATTCTGTTTTTTGAGATTTGCTGTCTGATATGTAATGACTTTATTCCTCATATAACAAATTTGGCTGCAAAGTGAACTTAATATTCCACGAACGTGTTGCCGCAGAGTTCTGGACTAGTCAAAAACTTAAAGCATTCAATGTGAACTTGGCAGGGGTTTAATAAAGGGAAAAAAATAACATCCAGTTCAAGTGTAATCATAAAATCTCTTATTATGCAAAAAATTGCGCCTATTTTGGTGAATGTTAATTTTCGACCCCACCTACAAAATGTAATTATTCATGGCAAAATATACAGAATACAGAATATAACTGAAGTGTTTACTATATATGCATGAACTAAAATTACATAACAATGAGCCATCCATTTGTTACAGTGTTTATTCATCTTTGATTACATAAGTTAATAAAAATACAAAGGTTTATTGTTAGTTCACGTTAGCTCAGCTCCATTAGATAACATTAACAAATACAAATTAATGAAACGTTAATATTCATGAATTCAATTTATTTCTCTTAATTTTTACTTATTTAATTTTTGTTCGTTTGTTAAATCAATAAATGCTTCAGAGCTATTTTTCATCATCAGTCCATGTCAACTTATTTGCAGTAACCAGACCTCTTAATCTTGACAAAATAGCTTTATTGTTTATTATACACTCTCAGAAATAAAGGTACAAAAGCTGTCTCTTGGGTGGTACCTTCAAAAGCTACACTTTTGTACCCATAAGGTTCAAATATGTACACAATATGTACCTTTAAGGTACCAAAACGGACCCTTTAAGTACAAACAAAGTCACTGTAAAGGTACCAGTGACAGCTTTTGTACCTTTATTTCTGAGAGTGTATTACAGCAAGTTGGACAAAACAGCGTCCAGCTCAATGTTTCCACTCTTCTCAGGTGTTAAACACCCAAGGGTAACAAGAGAAGTATTAAATAGCCCATAGAGAAGGGAGTCTAACGAATCAAACTGACAAATAATGAGAAATGAGGGAACTGTGAGGCTGATGACGCAGAGAGCAGACATGCGAGGATGGAGACCCCTCGCCTCTCCCCCACTTACCCTCAGTAAGAGGGTCCTTCTCGGTCTCTCTCGTCCAAGCCCTTTAAACACTACCGAAAACAAATCACCTCACCGAGCACTTCTTTTTAAATCGTTATATAAAATTCAACACTTGGAATTTGCCCGAAAGGTTTAATTTTCCGCTCATTAAAAGAAACTTAAACTAAAGAGAGGGATTTAACGTTTTACAGCACCTCTGTCTAATGATAATCACAGGTGTGGTTATCTTTAATGCTCAAATCCTTTTTCCAAATGATTTCCGTAGAGGTTTGGCTATGGGATGTGGAGAAATGAGAGGAGGGAAGGGGGATTCCTGGGCGCTGGCAGTGCCAAGCACGCCAGGAAATATGCCACGGCAGGAACAGGTGCCTCTTAACTTACACACACACACACACTGTGGCACACGGGAAGCAGATGCTAATGTGGCCAGCAGACAGTTTATTTTCTTTCAGATGATTTAAAAAGGCAAAAATATACTCTCATCAAGAGGACTAATTATTCAAACACTGTGAGACAAAGAGAGAAGGAAAAGATTAATAAAGGGAGCTGAAGCATGTGCGTGGATTATCAATTACCGTAATCACTATTTTTATCTTGTTCTCCAGGAAAAATATTTAAAAGATCTTTAAAATAGGAACTTGAGAAGCAAAATTGCATGACATAATAAACTAGCATAAGATGCTAAGATAATCATTGTCTGATAACCCGAGAATGTAATGGTTATGTTTATTTTACTTACCCAGTGGCAGGCCAAGGAAACTTTTTCTGCATTTCCTTTGCTGATTTTAGAGAAAAATCAGCGGAAGTTTGTCTAATGGGTTTCATTTTGGTAATGTGTGTTGAAATGAATAGTGCTGGACATTTACCAGTGGATGAAAACATTATTAATATGCAAAAATATTGAATAAGCAAACAATAAAATGAATGTTTTTAATATATCTGTGTATAGATACAATATATATATTACATGATGTATAATGTGTAAATGTCTTATGCAATGGTTTAGATCGTTTTTTCCTAAAATAGTGATTAAGTACATGATTTATTTTGCAGTCTATTACACTTTTGAACACACACACACACACACACAGTCTCTGACTAAGATCCCACTGAACCCAGACTGTCCCGGGTCCCCGTCCGTGGCCTCTGTTTGGCCCTATCTGGACAATCAGTGTTTCGAGGTGCTGTACCGCTTTTAAATTGCTTTTCAGATTTGAACACAAGCCACTGAACCAAAGCCCATAGAAAGTGGAATATTTCACAAAAACCCACAAAAGTATTTTCTTTGGCTCTCCTGGCCTATGAACGCCAACTTTAACAAGGTTAATGATAAAGACATCTGTAACAATAACTGGAAGTAATATTCATACATCATAAAATATGTTTCCCTTTCATGTGTGTTTTTGTGTAGGTTTGGAACGTGCAACTATTTCATAATTAATGAATCAAAACATGCCACGGTGGGTCACCGGGGGCAGGCGGAGCGATCCGTCAGACGGGTGTTTGCACAACTGTAGGGCAAACACGCAGGGAAAGACAAGTCCCACCCCTTCACGAGCCACACAGCTAGCGCTAATGCGATGCTAGGCGCTCTCAGGGTTTGAAAAGGGAGGAGATGGATATGCCCGAGAAAGTCTTTCCATCACAGGGCCTCTGAGTAAAGGGGATGGTCAGATCCTGGATTTCAGTGGTCTGGAATTAAGTAATGCAAAACACTGACAAAATACTATGCAAGGAGGACAAAATTATTATTCGAGAAGTCGAATTTCATAAGGCAAAGATGTAAGCATGCATTGAATGATCAAAGATCATAGTATACAAAATATGATAAGATATAGTCAACAAAAAAACGTTATTTCAAAGGCTGATGCCAATACTGAGATTACAGTGTTGGGTTACAGTTGAGATTGTACAGTGTACATTACCAAAGGTTGCCTAAATGAAATGACCAACTATTTTGAATAATATGTTCTGAAAGTCTTATAGTTGATGCAAACAGCTGATGATCATCATCTTGAAATGATCAAATATTGACCAGCCTGGTGATATATATATATCGATCTATCACTGCTTCGTAGGTCATAAAATGTGAGCACATTCCTCAAAAAACTGCATATTCTAAAATATTGCACATGAATAGAAAGCACTGAAATCGCCCGTCGGGTCATTAGGTGAGGGCCGCCCTGGCCTGATTTAACTTCTCATGATCTCGTCACCTGTGACGACACTCCTGGGAGGCTGGAGTTCACCGCGTTGGCCAGGAGAAAAGCGAAGACGTGATGGAGACGAACGAGTGAGGGAAAGAGGAGGAGTGTATTGAGTCATGAGAGGAGGGTTAATGAGCCTCATCGGGGGCTGATGTATGGGCCTGCGTGAGGGCGCAGTTTGGCAGAGCGCCGCCGCTGTAAGCCCCATTAAGAGCACACAGTGGAGAACTGGAGGAGAGGGAAAGACTGGCCAGGGGGCGGCTAACACTGCCACACGTGTGGCCCACTAGAGCTAGAAGAATGGTGCAGGCATGTGGAAGTTCGTGAAGACAGCGGTGACTTTTAGGGTGCTGGCAATCAACGTACCTCCTACAGAGAGCTCACAGCATTTTACACATCACATGCTTGGTCATTAATTATATTTTTGGCTAATTTGTGCTTTCAGCAACTAACAAAAGTACAGCACACTCGACTTGCACTCAAAATTTTTCCCAAACCATCCAGCCCTACTTTCTAGACTTATACATCAAGTTTTGTTTTTTTTGAGAAAATAATATACGATATGTTTGCGCAACTTTTTCTGACTCTCTGCCAGAGAAGTGGTGCCACAGTATGCTTGGCTTGTGGTTGTTTTTCTGAAAGGTATTTTTATGCAGTTTAAAAGTACATATCCCTCATAGTTTGTATGTAATGAAATTTCTGCAATGTATATGCATAAAGTTCACGAATGAATTAAAAGAGAAACGGCATTACTTATCCTTACTCAACTCGCAAAAAGTAACACGGTTACATTGAAGGCTGGACGACACTTCACAACTTACAAATCTGAACACAAGATTTCCTTCACTTGCCAATTTTGCAAATGATTGCAGAGACCTTCGCATCATACAGTAAACAATCGAGGTTCACACACTACTTTCACATCACCCAGAACTCAACGAATGCAGAAACATGCGCCTCGTTGCTAGGAGATGCATGAGAAATGAAAACAATGTGTGTTCTACATTCAGCTCAAAATACCAAGCATGTTTAATGTCCTCCAACTGGATGGAACCATAGTTTAAAAAATACATTTTTGCCCATCATGCACTGTGAACGTCTATGAAATCTAAAATCTGCAGACTGGCTTTGACTCATCATCATCTAGCAACACATTCAGACTGCAAACTTGTCAGACTTGTATTGTGTATTCCATTCTTAACTTAAATGTTATCCCAACATTGCTGCAAGGAGATCTGAATGTTTGAACAAAGAGATGTACACAGCAACAAGCACTAAATATATACGTTCCTTTAAAATGTTATATTCAACTAATACCTAAACATATTGAACAGGTACAGCACAGACACCCACACAAAGAAGAAGCTCCTTAATGTGACAAAAGGACCATTACTTGCAGTTTTATGGTTGTGTACTTAGCAGAAATCCTCAAAAAAACAGAGCTATAAAGATAACGGACACCCTATAGGCATCCGTATCTGTCCCCCCGCCAGCCTTGACCTGAAAACATGAGAAAAGTTGAGAAGATGAGAGATGTAGTAAAAGAAAAGAAAGGAGTGCATTATCATGCGTTATCGTTGCAGATTATTATCAGGTGTTACTGTGTGCGTATGGTCAGCCTCCTCCGCCTGTCTTGATAAACAACAGCATCATTAAGAGCAGAACAAACACAGCAGCGGACCATCACAGTCAGACAATGACAGAAGATTCTGGACTGTGCTGACGGCACTGATGATGACTCAGAGAGGATGTGTTTCAACAAACACTGGGCCACACATTTACGCCTGGAGTGGCACATGGAGATCAAACGGCTGAACTCAAGCCCTTCAAGCAAATCCGCTCTCCACATCACCCTGGATGACACACAGCCTCACATCTCTGCAACATATACTCATCCAGATCCTCCAATTTACTGGGACGAGGGGAATGTTAACTAGTAAGTTCTCAACCCCGTAGCTAAGGCAAAAACGGCAATCAGGAGCATCCAAGGCCGTGGCTTACAAGCTCCAATCAAAAGAGAAAAGAGAGAGGGTGAAGTAAAGGGGGATCTGGAGTTGGGGATTGACCGCCTTCTGCTAAAGCAATCAAGACTTTGTTCAATAAATCTGCATAACGAAATAACGCCATTAGCCTCTCCCCTAAATGTGACACTGCTACAGTATTTTGAGAGAAAACAATGACTCCTTTAACAGGAAACGTTGCTCTTTTTATCACGGGACTGTATTAAAAGGTCCTCATAATTTTTGAAGAGGAGGAGGTGCTGATTTACTCCTCATTTTTAAGAAAATCACCTCTAAAAAAAAAAAAAAAGAGAAAAGAAACAACTTTGGGCCACTTTTCTCCTCCAATAAAGTAAGATGAAGTCACTCGAAGCTCCTTTCTTAAAAGTTCTTCTTTCCAGGCCAAGCTTCAAATGCTCCCCTCTGGTGTTCTTCTGCTGGTTCTGGTGTGTTTTTACCTCCGCCAACTCGACACACCTCCTGGATGGAGATTTTACCCCCTTCCACACCACTTATTTTCCAGCAGGAATGAGCTAGATGAACAGGAGTCCCTGCCCACGTATGGCACACTGCCCATAGACACATGTATACTGCACGTATTGCTCTAATCTGATTTTATTTACACAACTTCAAAGGTGCATCAGTCTACCTGAAAACAATCTCAAGATGAGCTGTATTTGCCAATGGCAAACATGCATCAAATACCTGAAAACACTGAAAATACTCTTTGTATTGGTTCCAAACCAGATCCATCCATTCATCCAAAAGCATTACTTTGGAAATGGAAATTCTGATGAAGTTTACATGGATTCCTGTTATTTTTTCACCTAGTGTTTTCTCTACACTTGACCATGCACCAAAACTTCTGTGCAATTATTTGAGTTTTATCTATCATCTTTAATAACAGCATCCAAACCTGAATAACGGAGCAAACCGTGGTTGACCGCTTTATTCATCAGTCAAACAGTCTCTACCTGGATGGGTCTTGGACAAAACTGCAAAAGCATAAAACCACCTTTGTCCCCCTACCAGCTGCAGACGCAAGTCTCTGAATGCGATCTCTTAATGGAGATTCTTAAGAAGAGATTTACACTCCATCCAGACTGCTATGGTTGGGTGGCTACACTACAAGCTTCACAATCTTTGAAATCTGCTTTATCTTTGTTAGACTAAACCCTGCACTATTCTCTTTGCTCTCTTCTTATCCTTCCCTTGGCTCTCCCAGCTTCTTAGCAGACATACAAACATATCTCTAAAAATGGCTTCTTTGGATCATGTTCAGCTCATGACGAGCTCTTTCCCCACTTCCTCCTCGTTAGAGCAGGAAGCCTCTGCGGCTTTGTAAGAGCCACTTAAACTGGGATCTCTCTCGCCCTTTCTCTGTTTGTCTTTCCCGTGCTTATCCTCTTACTGTACTTAAAGCATCCTAGCAGCTTGATGTACCATTTTATCCTCCATTTTCACCCCAATTTCTGAACTGAACACTCTCAACATGACTAGTCCCAGTGCTGTAATGTGAACCAATCAGAATCGAGGAGGCGTGGTCATTTATAAAAAGCAACTGAATAGCGACCGCATCTGATTGAAACTGCCTTCTGCCTCATCTGCGGCCGGATCTGTGCACCCCATCAGTCAAGTGTAATTGAGTTTCAGGGGGGAACGCGGACAAACAGGACTTCAGCGGAGTGGGGCACACATTACGAAGTATGCGGTCGAGTCAGGGACGCAATCACGATCGAAACCCAGATTGAAATAACTTTAGTGTTAACACCCACCACAAGTTGATGAAAGCCCCAGTTTTTATTTTTGCGCTGCTTAGATATTTTTCGTTTTTGCTTCTTTTTTTTTTTCTCCAATGACTCAGCCCAAACTGCCGCAGGGGCTTCAGGATGCATAGGGATAAATTACAACCACATTCCTCCACAGGCTCCGAGCGGCACAAACTTTCCTAACGATAATGGCTAGACTGTTGTGAATCCTCGTTTGCTAACGAACAGGAGACCAAGCTATGTGAAAGTGTGGGAGACGAAAAAAGCAACGTCAATGAGCCAATCGGTTTTCTATGGCAATGAATCTTAATGGAACATGCCTCACCCTAAACAAACCATCCCGATGGTTAGCATCGAAGCACTCTGCCTTTAAAAGAGCCTAACAGGCTATTAAATATTTAAATAACCCACTTTCATAAAGCCCTCCTCAATCCTTAACTCCTTTTATTAATCTGATAGGCCCTGAATGAGCTGTAAGATTCGTAATATGGCTGCCTACTGGCTTAAACTGCGAGCAAAAAGAGGAAGGAGTCGGATACATCACGGTATCTTTTTCCAAGCCAAAGTTCAATCCGAAACAGATGCCACGACTGCGAATGGTGTGGGTTTTGTCACATGTGAACACACAAATAAAGTCATCAGAAAGGCAGCGCCACAGACTGACAGCTCCCCTTTTGGCAGGATGATTCATCTAGTGGCCGATAGAGCGACAAGCCTCAGAAATATTTTGTGTTTAGATTCAAGCCCCAGTTTTTCATTACTTTCAAAGGATGGAAGAACAAATAAACACATATACAGTGGGGAAAAAAGTATTTAGTCAGCCACCAATTGTGCAAATTCTCCCACTTAAAAACATTAGAGAGGCCTGAATTTTTTTTATCATAGATATACCTCAACTATGAGTGACAAAATGAGAAAAATAAAAAAATCCAGAAAAATCACATTGTAGGATTTTTCAAGAATTAATTGGTAAATTCCTCTGCAAATTAAGTATTTGGTCACCTACAAACAAGCAACATTTCTGGCTCTCAAAGACCTGTGACTACTTCTTTAAGAGGCTCCAGATGTATTGATGCCATCTGTTTGAACTTGTTATCAGTATAAAAGACACCTGTATGACCTGAAGAGAGGTGGGACCAAAGTAACAAAGGCCACCATCAGTAACACTGTGTCGCATCAGTAACACTGTGTCGCCAGGGACTCACATCCTGCAGTGCCAGACGTGTCCCCTTGCTTAAGCCAGTACATGCCCAGGCCCATCTGAAGTTTGCTAGAGAGCATTTGAATGATCCAGAAGAGGATTGGGAGAATGTTATATGGTCAGATGAAACCAAGATAGAACTTTTTGGTAAAAACTCAACTTGTCGTGTTTGGAGGAGAATGAATGCTGAGTCGCATCCAAAGAACACAAAGCATGAGGGCTGCTTTTCTGCAAAGGGACCCTGAAGACTGATCTGAGTAAACGAAAGAATGAATGGGGCCATGTATCATGAGATTTTGAGTGAAAACCTCCTTCCATGAGTTAGGGCATTGAAGATGAAACGTGGCTAGGTCTTTCAGCATGACAATGATCCCAAATACACCACCTGGGCAACGAAGGAGTGGCTTCGTAAGAAGGTCTTGGAGCGGCCAAGCCAGTCTCCAGACCTCAATTCCATAAAAAATCTTTGGAGGTAGTTGAAAGTCTGTGTTCACCAGTGACGGACCCAAAACATTACTGCTCTAGAGGAGATCTGCATAGAGGAATGGGCTAAAATACAAGCAACAGTGTGTGAAAACATTTTTGACCAAATACTTGTTTTCCACCATAATTTGCAAATATATATTCATTAAAATTCCTACATTGTGATTTCCTGGAATTTATATTTCTTATTTTGTCTCTCATATTTGAGGTATACCTATGATGAAGATTACAGGCCTCTCTCATCTTTTTAAGTGGGAGAACTTGCACAATTGGTGGCTGACTAAATACTTTTTTGCCCCACTGTAAATGCATAAATGAAAAAATCAGAACACAGTTTCGATTGAAATGTTCGCTTCTATGGCACGTCAGCTGGTGTAGTTTATGCTGTTGCGGCTCGGTCGGTGTAACCCAAGCTCGGGAATGCAAAAAAAACCCGATTCGTCAGGGCGCGAAAATCACAATAAACCTGCTGAAGAATTTCGCTGTTTGCCTTGGCGGCTTCCAGCTGAGAAGGCTCAATCGTGCTTATGGTTTCATCATTTGAGGGTATTTATTTCATATATTATTCTTCTTCTCGCCCAGAGTACAATGTGTTGCGAGACGAACCCTCGGGTCTGAGGTGCTTTCATACAGATTCGCTGGGTGGGAAAATAAAGGAGAAACGAGCCCTGGAACAGACATGCGCGGGGCACAGAGGGCTCATCTCGCATCACTTTGAAGACGGTGCTGTGCTTTCCCTTGTTCTGGATGTTTAGGGGTCGGTTGAGGAGTTTTGTTGGTTTAGCCGGTCAGCGCACCCTCAGGATTAGCACTCGTTGAAACGATGTATTACGAAAACAGCGTTTGAGAGTGGGATTTAGAAAAACTCAGAACAAAAGGAACCAAAGCAACAGGACGTACTCGAGACTTCAGTTCAGATTAAAGTCTAAAATGATGATTTTACATTTTTTGGTGAAAATCACTAATGTTTAACTCGCAGTCACGATGTTGTAGGGTTTTACTACTTGATTGCTAAGGCATTCCCAGTGATCTTTATTTTCTGTGATGTTTTGTTTCTAGACTTGACCTTCAAATGTAAGTCTAAGTTATTTTTTTTTAGCACTTTATTGAACTGCAGGTAAAAACTGTAAAGCCGCACAGTTTGAGATTTTACCAATGTCTGTGTAGGACGAGCTATAAATCGAAGATTAAGACTAGTGTAGATGCCTGTTTAAATCTGTAATCTTACGTATGAACAATACTACTATTGATGCTTGCCTTAGCAATCAATTCATCAAAAATCAATAATTGGTCAGTCTATGACGCCTGTGTGTCTCACCTCCTGTCTCTGTGATGTGTTTGTTTTAAGGAGTGTTCATTCAGACAACCGCAGTTCAGACGTCTCTACTATATTAAACTGTCTGCAGACAAACACCTTTGTGACTTACAGATGACTACCGCTATTACTGATACACGGCATTACTTGAACAATGAAGTGAGTAAATGAACAAGAGGCAGAGAGAGACAGAGAAGCTCATAACGTAAAGGCCCACTTACAGCAGACATATGCGCTGGCTCCATGTGTTTTCATTAATCGTGGGCTGTGCGGGTTGTGAGCTTGTTCCACTATGTTTACCCCCATTTCCTGCCCGTTTAAATTACACTGCACTTACGCAGCCCTGGATTCATGGGCCTGTCAGCCTGCAGCCCGCCCCACCGGGCACAGACGCACTGCAGTCGCCAACACAGCACATCAGGGGGCTGATCCAGGACCAGCTTCTGTTGCTTTTAACCAACAGTCCTTCCTAAAGAGAGCCCACCGGTGACAGTCCATCAGAGAAGGTACAGGAGGTGGAGCCTCAGCAAATATTTATTTAAATGAATGTAAAAATGAAAATCAGTTTCCTACCAATAATTGCCTATACAAAAATTTCTATAAAAATGCACTTGTATCATGCATTATCACTTTTAATGCTTTTGAGGTGGGCTATTGGTTAAGGTTACAGACTGGACTGGTGGTTTGGTTGAAATGTTTCAAAGCTTATATTTTTGGAGTAAAGTTAAATTAAACAGATCCATAAGTCACAGCGCAACAATGTTTTTAGTTAATATGCTGTAAAAGATGTCTAAAAGATGTCTCTTTTAGCAATAATAATTTGTAAATAAAGGTTTACCATTCTTCAATTTTGTTGTGGGTTTAATTTTAGAGTCCGTTTATAAAACATTTCCAATGAGGAGGAGGAGCCTCATTTGCGTGTACAGTATGTGCGGCGCTGAGTGAAATAGCGGGGCTATTCAATAATGCTAGCCCAATAATAATAATAGGCAGCTTAATAATAATAATAGTTTTATACATAAATAGGAGGATGAGCCCAATATCATCTTGACTATCGACAAAGACATCCGGTATCGTCAATACACAACACTTTTGTCTGCAAGTGACGCAGAAGGTGTTTTCAAATGTGACCAAAAAAGGCAAAAAGAAGAAAGAAATTAAATTAGAGGAAACCTTTCTGTAATGCTTTCGAATGCATCAGGCGAAGAAAGATGACCAATCTTAGCCAAAATACTGACAAAGTCTAAATTATTGAAAGTTCTCATTAAAAAGAAGGACAGGGTCATATAAAATATGCTACAATGAAGGAGCAGAGGTTGGAACATTAATCATAGGCCAAAAAGATGGCCCGATTATTAAAACCTACTACAATCTAGTACTGGTTTGATTTAAATATCAGCCTCTGTGGAAAACTCCCTCGCGGACCCACACTGGAACCCACACAGAGATCTGATGCCAGCTCTGACAGGTGTGAGCCTGAGAATCATCACAAAATCTGCATGAATCCTTCTTAACTCCTGATCTATTCGAAAGGGAACGTCTGAAAACAGATGGCTAAAATAAACATCTATCGGAGTGCCAATCGGAAAAGAAACAGAGAGGAGAAGCGAGCGAAAGACGGATGAAGGTGCGCTGAGAACGAGAGCGGAAAGAGGGAAGGGAAGAGAACGGAGGACTCAAGGCCTAACAGATTATTTCTGTTCCAGCCCTGAGGTCATTAATAATCAATCTTCTCTAGTTCATGTTTTATTCAGAGTGACCCGTAAAATGCAAGACTCTCCCCTATTTATACAGCTGGCTTTGTGCTGCCAGATCACAGCCAGATGACTTTGGCCAAGGGCGGTCGAGCACTTCGCTTCTCTCCTCCAAGATTGTAAACTTTACATACTGATCTTAGATCAGCAGTCTCTAAAGTAAACAACAGACTCAAACGTTATGAGAGAGGAGGTGAAACTGGCCACAGAACATAACTGACAGTAACTTTCATCAAACAATGAATGCTCATCATAGACACAGCTGCAGTGCAGGAGAGGGGGTGTCTCACAGCTGCGGACAATGTCACAGATGACTGCATCCTCTCAAGGAATTATTCCTAACGAGGTATTGAAAGCAACCAAAAAAAGTATCATGGTATTACCAGCATTGGGTTTAGCTACATTAATGTTATGAACACATACATGTATAAACATAAGTGTGTGTGTGGGTGTGCATGACTAAACATATTTAATAGAAATTCATGCTACTCAATAAGGTAATTGCATAATAAGGTAATTGCATAATACAGAATGAAAGGTAAATTAAAAGGTATTTAGAATTGCTTTGTAAAAACATTAAATAAATAAATTTTTGATATGCACCGTGGTACTCTTTTGCAACGACGTATTTATTACTCACAACCTAATAACCCTAAAGCTAAATCGAATGGTCTAATTAGATGTATAATGCGCAATAATTTTGTTTTTGTTCCTGAAAACGCCAATTCTTCATCTAAATGGGGTGCGTTTTTGGTGAGTCTATTGTCTTTGTTGGCTCTGTGGGTTGTATGACTGAGTGGTTCTTTCAGCGCCGGCTTAATCACCTTCCTGCATTCCAGCCGTTTAAACAGAGATGCAGTAACATCCTGTGAACAGCTCAAACCAAATAAAACAACATTACGCCATAAACAGAGAAAAAGAACAGGCAAGGAGGACGAGTAATAAAAGAAGCATTGACCACAACAGAGGGCGAGCTAGTAGCGAGGCTTAATAGGCCCGTCTGGCGGAGTACTATACAAGTGCATTATGATCTTCTTGCATGTTTGCATTGTCTACGAGTTGATTAGTCTATACTGGTGATGCATTGCGGGATTATGTATGACTTTGTTGTGCAATTGTCGATTTCCCTGTCTGAGCAACTCCGCCAGTCACCGTTCAACAGCGAAGGGACAAGATCTTTAGGAAATAATTCCCAACAGTGCTGGGTAACAAACACAAGAAGATACTTATGATAAGTATGTTCCAACTGTTTTCTCAAAGAAAGCCAAAACTACTCTTGACTTGCATTGTATTGCATGGATGAAAAAAAGAGGGCTTACTTTAAAATATCTTCTTTTGCATTCCACAGAAGAAAGTTATAAAATTTTGGAAACAAAAGGGTGAGTAAATTATGACAGAAATGGCATTTTTGGGTGAGCTATCCCTTTAAGAGAAGAGAACACTGTCTTTATGTGCTATAAACTGCGAGAGAGACAAAGGAAATCAGGGGGTAGAAAAACTAAGTCCTACATTACCCAGCTCAGTGCCAGCTTGGAGTGCCAGGCCAGTAAAAAGGAAGCCCGTAAAAACTGTTAATTAAAAGATCAATGTGTAGCTTCAAAGAAAGGGCAAGGGCTCAAACAGTGCGCGGCCCCTCGTAAATACTAAAGCACATTATGAACGCAAGAAGCTTGTCATTAGTAGAGGACTGGGCATAGCGGACACCAACCTCAATCCTCTAAGGGCTCAATGGCGACTGTGCCACAAAGGGCCATTCAATTAGGTACTAATAACTCGGTTTACAAAAATGATGATTAGCAAAGAGCCCCATCCCAAACAGAGAGACATACGTGCCATCAAAAGACACCACAAGTAAATTCATGTGGACGTTACTAACAATAATGGACTGAACAGAACATGCTAAATAAGCCAATAATGAGCCCAGACTTTTCTCGTCAATTTGAGCCTGTCATGGCCAAACGGGCCCGTTCTGGCATCTTCCGTGCTGAAGGGATCTAAATGGGCGAACTGCAGCGCGGAGAGAACACTAATGTAATGTGCTACACTCCCAACGCAAAAGAAAAGAAGAGAGGTCAAAGAAGACATCAATCAAACGGGCTTGTGAACGCCGGCAACCCATCCAATCCACCATCTGCAAGTGATTCCACCATCAGAGAAAGACCAAAAGTGTCTTCAAGCGGATTGTGTCTTACATGCAGGACATGTAACTGAAGAACGAGCAGGATCCCGTACATGTGGATACCATATGGATGCGAAATGCTAAATATCTCCGAGCTATTGGATTTGGAGAGGAAAAATCCTGATATATGCGTAACCGTTTGAGAGGTAAAGCTTAACCGGTGAAACCTGAAATATTCATTATCTCTGCCTTAATGTGTCCGACACGAAATTGGCATGTTGGCCAAGCCGAAACAACCCTGCCAAGTGTTGCAACCCAGCGCAAACCTGCACGCTGTTGAACAATCCTACATAATTCATTTGCTCCGTGCTCACCAATTTATCTGAGGACCCAAATGAGTCAAAAAGCTGGCGCGAAGGTCCAGGAGTTCTTATCGCCCCCCCAAGACAGCAGTGCTTTCTAAACACTGTCAGTGATAGTTTGGACAAGATAAACACAGAATCGTTGACCTTAGAGAAGGTCGGTGAGGAATAACAGTTTGCAAAAACAGAGTTTGACGGCTCTTTTCACGATAGCCACCAAGGGGTTGAGACCGCGATTGAGGACCATTATTCTAGTCCCTTTTAAGCACATCACGGGTTCAATTTGGAAAAACCGAAAATCGGTCCTTGTGTTTACATAGCGCAGTAGCCTGGACTGACCAGTGGCAACACTCAGTTTGAAAAGGCCAGGCAACTTTTCGGTCCGTCCGTACAGTCTGATGAAAGCTGTCTCTCTCAAAGGAAAATAAATGTACAGACGTCTCTCTACATCGTATTAAACAAGTACTGGAGGGGGGGAGGGGGGGAAAGTCCCTTGGAAAGTGCCAATTTTTGGAACAAAGTTTACTTGCAGCAAACTAAAAATCTTAAAGATTATTTGTTCGCTGGCCAACGGCTTGTCATCAGGCAGCCCACATAAAAAAATGCATTTCAATAATGTCGAGCGAGCCAAAAACCTGCCAAGCAGATAGTTCCCTGTGCAGTGAAACACATGAGCATTGTATGAGCCTTGGCACCATCACAGCAGATCACTCTCCTCTCCTCTTGAGGAATGGGGCCGATTTAAAGCGAGCATAATGTATATGTAGACTTCCAGACAATTTATTTTTCTGATGTTACAAAAAGCATCAGGGATGGATGCAGAACCGGGACGCACCGACGCAGCGACTAAACCCAGTGTCCGTTTGCAGACAATTTACTGTTACGGTTGGTATGGCAATAGGTTCAAAGTGAAGTGCAGAAAACGGATCCACGCATGCATTTATTACAGAGAGGTGGATCGTTTATCATGCAGAGACTAAATCCAGCCACTACCTCCTCAAACGCTTCTCTCTTTCGCCGTCCAAATGCTGACACTCCTTTTCTTTATCGCGCCATTCCAGTTGCTCTTCTTTTTTTTTTACGTCTTTCTCACCCCCCCCTCCTCCGGTCTTGGCTCTCCCCAGCCTTTTAAGTGAGCCTTGGGTAGCTTTTTGGTTTTCTTTTGTTAAAGTAACAGTAAATGAAGCTAATAAAATACAATATATTGGACTATTTATTTTCTGTAGGAACACATTCCACTCTATAAAGAGGACTAATGGCATTTACACAGCGCCGGACTGATTCTGAAAGCCAATAGGAGATTTATAGACAGCGAACGTTAGCGTCAGCTAAGGGCCGTGAGGTTTAGGCCAGATGGCTCCAATAATCAATGGGTGACAAATCCAAGTACCCCGAGAAACCTTACGGTACCTTGAGTGTGCATATACGCATAAATACACAAGACATTATGTGGCACGTCACATCGTGAAGAAAAGGCAACATGTATAAAAAATTACATTGCTTTGAGGACCAAACTATCCTCGACAAAGTCTTTATGGTTACAGTTAACAATAAAGTTATTATTATTGTTAATGCAACAGGTATTAAGAATGAAGAATTGATCTTGGTTTATTTTAATCTTTACATTTTCAAACTAACACATGCTTACATTGTTACAATATTTATATATTACATACAAATATTGTTTTTACTTTTAATATATAAATATATTATGCAATTTACAAATTAAAATGAGTAAAAATAATATGAAGAAATTAAAAATAAAACATTGTGTTTTAAAAATATATATTAACCTATATTAATGAATGCAGTTTGTTTACACCTACAAACAAAACCTATTTTATCTATTGTTATTACATATATAATCTGTATATATAATCAGATATTCTGTTCATGGAAGCTTTTTTTTTTTTTTTACAGAAACACTTTACAATAATGTTCAAATTGGTGCCATCAGTTAATGCACAGATATTAAGAATTAATAATACATAACATTTACCATCTTTTTTATATTTGCTTATATGCATTCTTTTAGATTTAATGTTTTTGATTTTTGTTTACTTTAATTTTTACATTATATTCAGTTTTTTGTTTCTATTGTTTTTCCATAATAATTATAATATATATATAATATAAATTTAATTATATATATATATATATTTTTTACATTTTGTATTAAAAAAAAATTAAATAAAAATAAATAAATCAAATAATAAATCAAATAATCTGTTTATGCAAGCTACTGCATTAATTCATATTAATGCATTAAACCATATTGTAAAGTGTATGTCCATAATCAATGGACATACAATAAAAAATACATTTGAGTGAAAGAGTTTCCCCCTTTCTTACCTGCTCGGGGCTCATCTTCTGAAGCTCCTCCTCCCAGGCGTCCTGTTGGCTGCGGTGGTATGAGGAGGGCGGGGCCAGGTCCTGCAGGATGTGGGGGTCTCTCTCGTGGCACAGGGCCGTGAGGTGGCCGATGTACAGTTTCAGCTTACTGCGGTTCTGATTGAGGTCTATGAGTGGGGGGATAATCTGTCCAAAAACAGGAATGAGGAAATGGGTTAGAGATAAAGAGTCATTTCAATCTCAGTTTTCCTCTACCGTTCAAGAATGAGATATCTGGACACGAGCCAGGGAGATAAAACGGCGGGTATGCAGATGCATGCTAAAATGACACGCAAACAACACTTTTAGCAAGCCAAAACACAAATTCACTTCAAATAAAGCTTTGTCACATATGATTTTATTCAAAAAGGAGGAGAAAAAAAAAGAAGAAAGAACAATATTCAGTGAAAGGTTGCGGATGATTATGGATGATAGACCACAGCTGAAACACATGAATCACAGTGAGAACAGTGGTATACTAAAAATGTGTCAGGAGAAACATTCCCATTCCAGGAAAACAGACAAACAATCTCAGTTACCTGGACCGCTGCCGACAGATGCCCGGTCTTTACAAAACATCTCTATACACACAGCAGACACTCACACGGCTTTTCCATATCCATCAAAATAATACATACACTTGTATGGGAGAAAACCCAGAAACCATATGTCTTTGTGCCATGTGTGTATCCTACTGGCTTCAACAAAGAATTCTGGTACAATGCATGATTGAGCCATCACATTTGTTTTCACATCAATCTAAAAATGAGATAAATAGCAACATGCGGTTAGTGTCGATATGAAGGAGAGTTTGTTGTATGCTTTATTTTGCATGTCGTTGCCTAGCAGTTAAAACCCTGAACTGGAACTGAGCATTGTAGGTTCATAATACAAGAGTACTAACAATTATGGAGAACTATGTTTACTGATAAAAAGCCATAATAAACATACATTTATAATAATATACTTAAAATATGCATTTTTAGATGTATATATATATTTTTAATATATGTATATTATGTATAATATATAAACGTACACAAATATATATATATATATACACACACACACACACACACACACACACACATAATAACTATAAACATATATAAAATAGTATGCCCATATTGATGTAATATTAAGTACCATATTACCTCCTATGTTTTTAAAAAATAAAATAAACGTTTTTACACAGTCTATTATATTAGTGCTGGTCAACAAGTAATCACGATTAATCGTATCCAAAATAAAAGGTTTTTGTGTACATAATCTATGTGTATATTATCACTGTTTAATAATCACTGTTTATGTATATAAACAGTATGTATATGTAAAGAAACACACAGTATCTATTTTGAAAATATTTACATGTAAGTACTTAAAATCATATAATTGATATTGTGTATTTAATATATTAACAAAACATTTTTCTTAAATATTTTAATATCTTAAATATAATTTTTTATATTTATTAATTAATTAATTTAATATTATTTATTATTATTTTTGTACTTACATGCAGGTGTACAAACACATTACGGTACACAATTAATTGCAATTATATATTTTCTGCTTCAACCGTCATATACACACACACACACAAAAAAACTTCTTCACAATAATGCAAAGCTGAATAAAAGAATAGGTCTCAAACCAAGGCTGGCCTTTTCCTTTAACATTCTCTTATATGCAGATGTCAAGATGTTACATAAGCTGGATTTGGGCTGCAAAGGCAGATCCATTAATTCAAGGATGGGAGAGGTGAGCAATGCAATTGAAATACTACAGTACAACAAAAGACAGCAGAAGATCTATTGAAATGTTCCCTCATAAATACCTTCTCAAAGAGGGCCGAGAACATAGTAGGGCTTAGGGAGCTCTGCGAACGCTGCTCATCGCTCAATAGCAGAAAGCAAATACAGTTACCTGATTGTGGAGAAGCGGAGAGAGGAAACAGAGGCTAAAAAGAAAGAGTGAGTGATGAGAGAGATGTAAGAAAAGACAGGGACAGAGTCTGCTTTGGTCTGAAGCGGCCCGAGCTCGCAGGAACATTTGTGTCCCCACACTTTATTAATTCTTATTAACCCCATCTGTATCTTTCCAGGGCAGAATGTTATTCTGTTTTCGTTGGCTTGCCAGGGGCCGTGAAGGCTCTCTAGGGTGGACCCTGGCCGCGGAGCACGATCAAACAAAACTGTGAGAGAACGAGATGGAAGAAGGTGGAGGAAGACCGAGGTTGAAGAGCTTACGAGAGAGAAGGGAAGGCTAAAACGGGCCGCCGCTTTTCTGGAACCAATTAAGACGATGCAAACTGGGTCTCTGCATAGAACCGAAGCGGCAGACCTACATCATGCTCTCGTTAGTCTACGGCCTCCAAAACCTACTAAAGCGCATTTGGGTGCCAAAATTCAAACCCCTGCCTCATGGTGAATGAATAATAAGGCAGGAATTCATCTGTTGTATTCATCTGTCGAATCAGCTATGACAAAATAGTCGACATTTATCTACGTGACAAGCGGCAGACCAATGACAGAGCCTTTCGTATCAAAGCTGGATCGGAAACAGCTGCATACGTGCTCTTCCTCATCTCCGTTAGGTCTTGTATCTCAGCCAAGCGGAGGATATATGGGGCCTCCGGATTGACTGGCAACCACAGACAGAGGGACAAGGCCTTAAAAAGGCGGTCTAATAGAAGCCCTCCAAACCACTGTGACAGAACGACCGGGTGGATATGCTCAGAAAAACCGCTCAAATAAAAAGATGGTGCCACATAAATGTGTTCAAGCACACACCATTACACAGAGACTATACATGCTTGACTGAAGGCATGGTAATAAGCTTTAAAAAAAGGCCTAACAAGTGATGGGATTTGACATTTATTCCCTTCTCTTCCTTCCCATCTGCTCTTAGAAAGAATGAATGGACTCCAGTTCTCATCTGTAGACAAATGACCAAAACATGGCGCTATCCGTCACCCTCTGGTTTTAACTACTGAGTCAACACCTCTTTTGGTGACAGAATGCCGATAAACCGTCCTCTCGCTAAGCCAAGAAGTGTGTATGATAGGGTCCTGACCAGGCTTTGAGGAGGGTCACAGTTAGCCCAGCGCTAACATCGGACTTGTCGTAGCTGGTGATGTTTTCTGTCAACTGGGTGCTGTCATAACTGTTTGGCTTGTGCCTGTGTTGCTGTTTAGTTTTTTTTTTTTTTTTTAAGAAAAGTCTGGTAGACTGAGATCATAAATAATGCAACAATAACAGAAACAAATATCATGCCCAGGTGACAGATTTACAACAGGGGAATTTTACCCTCAAAGCGCCATTTGTCTCGTCTTGCTTTGGACACACACGATGGATGGAAGTGGGTCCCTGATTACCCATCATGCCTCGCTTGATGTCTAGGAAAAATTATTCGATCCAAAATGTCCCCAAAAGAAGGTCTACCAATTAATTTTTTGACTTGAATTAATTAAATTATATGTCAGTTAATTCATAAAATAGATTTTTAATCGCATATATTAATAAATACGTATTTAAAAGGCATAGGTTTACTTTTGTTTTATTTCCATATTATTACTCTTTTTTTTCTTTTCACAGACGTGCAATTGCATACATTGGCTATTTTTCAACTGCTTTAAATGTGGTACACAAAATCTAACTTTTTAAAGTTCAAATCCTGTTTGTAAAACTCTATTTGCTTTCATTAAAAAAAAACTACAAAAAAAAATGTTAGTATTAAAATACACAATAAAATGTAAACCTAAAAAGTTCAATTTCAAATTTACTACGAAAAATATTTAATGCA
>JAUMHP010000044.1:4282198-4306414 GCA_032361065.1 Enteromius trimaculatus | reverse complement strand
TTATATATAGATTTTTGGTCAAAGTCAATGACCAAAAAGGTCCTATAATGCCTTTTTCTCTCTTACTTGCTACAAAATTACAACAGCACTCATGTTTTAAGAGATGCAAGATTTATGCATGTCAGGGCTCCGTTGCTGTAGCTTTTTATGAACTTAGAGCCTCGTCACCTATTTGCACAGGTTTTTATATAAATGCCATTAGATTTATACTGGTGGGGGGGTTTATGACTGTTGACTTACATGCCAAAGCTCTCCCAGTCTCTGCCTAATAGAATAAGCAGGTCTTTAATAGCACTGGGTGGGGGAAAGCAGGACGAAAAGCCAGGGCAGGTTACTGTTGACTCTGGAGAAAGACGGAGGGAATTTTTACACCAAGCAACTCCCAGTGTCACCGTCATAGCGCCATTTAAACAGACCATGAAGGCTGGAGTCTAGGGACGGCATTCCATTCATTGTGTGTTTGTGCGTAATGAGCAAAAAGACTCAAAACTGCCAAAAACAAATTAGCCTCTGGAAAAGGGAAGTAAAGCTGTCGTGTGGCTTGTAGTTTCGCTCTAGGAGGTGGGAGCAGTGGCCGTGGGGGTCATCACCCTGAAGGTGAGGGGTGTTGGGGTGAAAGGAGGTCCTGACCTCTTCAAACTGAGGTTGAGGGGCATCATTAAGCGGGTGTGCTGAAGAGAAAGCAGAGGAAGGGGTGAACATGTAGCAAAGCTCCAGAACATCTACCCCACTGTGAGGGCAAACCAGACGAGTTAATGACTTTAAGCCAGATCTAAGCATAACTACAGGGAGCTCTGAAAACCACGGACGGAAGATTTAAATCTTAACTATAAATGTGTCACATTTGACTTTAAACTTACGACGCAAGGAAGACCTTTGACTTGAGTCTGTTTCTTTAATGGCATCTTTCATCTGAGGTCTTAAAAGGCTTTCTGCTGTTTGCAGCATTTTAGTTGTTTGACCAACTTTAGTCGCCTTTGCTATACTTTTACACCTTGAGGAATCAAGGTTTGCTTGGATAGCCGAGCAACTGCCGTTAATGACAAATGGGAATGCTAACAGATAGCTTTCTCCAGGTATTATAAGTGACTTGGAGCAGTCTTGCTGCAGAGAGATCCCCATGGCCTCAGGTTCACAAACAGCCCTGACTTTTGGAATAACTCTCTCGTCTTACTGTCAGTGCTCCACAAGAGAAGGAGGTTTGAGAACAGCTGTGGATGGAGAGATCTAAGGAGAACCACATCCTGAGGTCAAAGGGTTTCCCCCATGTAGCACTCAACACCAGAAGACTTACGCCGCTACGCAAGTAAAGATGGAGGGCAGAGGAAACAGAGACACTGAGAATAGGGCTCTAGCTGGGTTCAAGGGTGTTAGAGTTGGTAGAGATGGCCCTAACAGACTCCCTCGGGCTCAGAGGTAAGAAATACACAATCTTCTGCTACCACACCTGGTCCTCAGAGACAGAAATAATTTAGGTGTGGAGGAAGTGTGTCGACAGCTCAGAGGTTCAAAGAGAAACTGACACACATAAGCCTAAGACAGTGTGCAAAAAACCTTAATATAATATAATAATCAGGGTTATTTTAGTATACTGTAATTGTGACACTACTAAAGTTCAACTAATACAAGTAATATTACTAGGAAAAAATACATTTTATACATTATACTTTTTTTTTTTTTTAATTTCAGTTAACATTTGCTCTATTTAAAATAATGAAAATGGTTTTTTTTTGTATTTTAGTTTTAGTTTCAGTTTTAGTTAAGTATAATTTCCCTGAATATCATTATATCTATTTAATTTGCAGTGTATTATTATTTGGGAATTTATAATAAATAATTCAATGTTTTGTATTAAATTATTACATTTTAAATATTACAAAAATTACAATGAACAATTAACTAATGCATTTATTTATATCATATTTTTTTAATATCTATATCATATATATAACAAATTTGAAAACGTTTGTGTGATACATTTACACGAAATTGTTCACATTATAAAATCAGTTATTTTAAAAATAAATCACATTGTGGATATGTGGCTCTTTTCATATTTGTTATCTATACGTATTTTATATTTTTCCGCTCCACCTAGCAGAAATTTTAACATGTGCACTTGTGTTAAGATATCTCTACACATATGTGTAACATGTTCACCTGTAACACCTCTTATAAGTGTGAACCACACATAGCAGGTTTCCTTTTTTATTAACTGATAATAACGGTAGTTCTAGGCCCTCGATTTTAGGCTTAATTGGAGAGCTGGGTAAACGGAAACAGACTGTGGGGGAAAGAGACAAAAAGGAAGAAGCAGCAAAGGGGAAAGAAATAAAAGGAGAGGGAGCAGTGCTGCAGTTTCCACCCGTCCGGTCTCCAGCGCTCATTCCGTCCACGGCTGGTTAAGTGCTAAATGAACTGGGAGATTTAAGGTGGTTGTTGGACAGCTTAGGCAGGGTGCAGAATCTGAGCCAGCTCTTTCCTATCAGCCTTAAATCAGTGCAGTGGCGTCCGCAGGGGGGCCAGGAGGGCTCAACCTGCTCCAGGCCCCCCATCCACAGTTCTGGAAAGCATTAAGGCCTATTGACATGCCGCAGGGAGTTTATTAGCAGTATGAAGCTAACATTCAGCGGGCGGAGATTAGGACGCAACATGTCTAAGCAGCCCTAGTAAAAACAAGAACAATCTGGAAGTGAACAAATCAACACATTTCCAGCGATGAATCCCAGGGAAATATCGCATAACCAGAGACAGCACCAGTTCCAGATGCATTGTTTTCCAATAAGCATGGTTAACATGCATGGAACTCGCCCTTTTAATACATCCATTCCATTCTGTATTTCTCTGTGGAGTGGGAAACGCTCAGACAACTGCGTTATCAGTTAGCAGACACTCTTAAGTCGCAAGGATTTTCCACTGCTTACGGTCATGGACCATTACTGAGTAATATTACGAGCACTTTCCCCTCCTAACCTGGAGAGGGAAGCCGACGGGCGCAGCGCCCAGGGTAGGGCTCCCACGTCCGCCCGTTAACACATCCAGAAATGGCGCCCTGGACCAGGGGGCCAAAACATTCCGACCACATAATCCCCACCACAATGAGCCTCGAACTTTACTGTTTCAGCAGCTTGCGCAGAAATCGTGGCCACGCTGGGTTCAGCGGGTTTGAGGAGGGAGGAGTCGCACGATTATTTGCTTTGATAGGATTGTTCGCAGTCATTTGGTAATTCTGAGGTCAACAACAGAAATTCATACTTTATTATCGCCAGCACCCACCAATTAATGACAGCCTAAAATCAAATTCAGATCTGGTGCAATGGTGGGGCGAAAACAAAAATAAGGGTGTTTTTTTTTTTTTTTTCATAGTTCAGCATTCACTAGAAATGCTGTGGTTCGATTGACATCTCAAGACTTTTTTCCTAGTTTACCCTCTGACATAGACCAGGCAAGCAGAACCCAGCTGGCCGGTACGTCCTTGGGTTGCCTAGTTCCAAGAGGGAAACCAGAAACATAGATGCGCCATTAAAATGTATTTTTCTTGAGTGATGCATCCTGGGAGAGCAGGCCAAGATGTGTGGTTTGCTGAGGCCTTAAAAAGCAGGACAGTCAGGCAGTGAAGCAAGACTGGGCAAACGAAACTGCCCAAAAAAAGCAACGTTATGCCTAAGAGGGAGAAAAAGAGGAGAGTGGGAACATTAAGAACGTTAAGAGAGGAAGCGTACATCAAAAGCGGCACCTTCGTATCTTCAAAAACGAACAAATGTTGCGCCATGAGGCAGATAAAATCCAAACTGCAGTACTATTATTATTAGCTGGACTGGAAATCTTGAGAAACGGAACGCGTTGAGATAACTTCTGATACGACTAGCAAACTTAACCTCCCCAAGCACGTACCATCTCCAACCGAGCCAGCTCAAAATTCCTCTCAGGAAAATACATATATTGACATACTCCGTCAAAACCAGAGGTGGCGGGGAAAGTCATCGCCTATCCGGCTGATGCTAAGCAGAGTCTCTCTCAGGATCCAGCAGAGAACATTGAGCCAGAAGCCTTGACAGAGGAGATTCAACACACTCCTTTATGGGCTCTTATAGGTGAGCTCATCCTTCATGACATCATTTCAGTGCTTAGATCCCGCCGTCTCAACTCTCTTCCGATTGGCCTATTCAAATGTAGCCACTGCAAAGCTGCAGCCATTCATCTCATCTCCAAGGGCAGTCATCGGTCTCTCATCAAGCCGAGCGAGAGGCTCCGATTACGGGGTCAGATAAAACCCGCCGCATGCGTGCTGCTGGGACCGACTGGTTGATATCTGTCGCACGCTTGATTGGCTCAGAGTCATTTCGCTCTACTGGCCTCTCCTGAGACTCTGTGCGCAACGGCCATCCGTCAAACGACCTCCGACCCCTGGTAAGGAGCTAGGGTATGTTTCCAATGACACCCTATTTCCTCATTTCCTATGGCATGCTCTTATTCTGACAAACGGAGAAGCGATTTCTTTCGAAGGGTGACTGATTGAGCCATTCGGGGTACAGTGACTCTCTTCAGTTCCAAGGATCTAGATCTCAGTTTCACAGTACAGGAAATGGGGCAGCATGGTTCAGGGGCTCCGCAGAAACCCCAAGTTTGCGCTTTGCCAAACTAAGTCCCCCAGACTGAGTGAGGGCCCCACCACTGTCTACCCTCCTGTCTGCACCAGGAACATGGAGCCAGAGGCCAGTTTTATATTGAAATCATATGGAGGTGGGAAGGTTTCAACAACGACCCCCTGCAACTTCCCTCGCCGCCACATGTTTCCCATTTTAATCTAATTATAAATATTTGGACTGGAATCAGTTGGAACTGACAGAAAGAAAAAAGTCAAGCTGGAATAAACAATGCAAGTACAAAAGGCAAATAAGAAAGCAAACATGCATTTTGGGTTCATATTAATGACTAAAACAGAGCTGTTGAAATTTTCCCCCTCTGACCACTGAGCCATTTTTGAGCTGAAAGAAAAAAAAAATAAAACCAAGTCAGCAACAAGGTCTCTGTTCTCTCACTGAGGGGCGGGACAGTTTTAATAATGTGGGCAAATGGTGGGTGGTTGTGCTCATGGGACGGGTTCAGCAGAGGTTACACCTTAGTTGCTCCAGCGGGACGGGTACCCACTGACCCCTGGAATATGCGTGCGATTGCCAAACTCTGTTTCACAGTTTTCCATGGAATTGCACCGTCCAAATGGTTAGTAATGTCTAAGATCGTCAAATAGAGGTGAAACGACAATGGAGTCTTCATTACTTTTCTGCTCCACGTGCTAACACTCGCTCTGGCGTGGTGTCGTATGCGAGTCACTTTGAAAACAAACTTGTGACAAAAGAGAGACGGAAGAATGAGCAATTTAGTGAGGCAAATGCAACACAGGAGAAAAAAAAGTGGTGGATTGACCTGTTTGTGTTAGGATGGGAACAACTGCTTGACAGATTTCTCGCATCCGGTTCTTGGCCTTGCGGTTTCGCGGAAAAAGAAATGATAAGTCAAGTTTGTGGTGGACATCACATTTCGCCCACTTCCTTCAGACATCCAGGCTCTGACCGAGAATCAATCATTTCAAAATCAATTCAAGAGGACAAACAGACAAGAAGACAAGTTACTTCAAAAGGGTTGATCCTCTGTCAGTCCTCCTGACATTTGAGGCTAAGTCCGTCTTGACATTTACCTGAAGGCAGAGCTTAAAATCATTCTGTTAGTGAAACAGGGATAACTCTGAAAGTTGCAAGCTCCCTCACTCTTGGGTGTTAATTTCCAGAACACTGAAAAACCACACACATCATCACACAGTGACACTGGAATGATGGAAGAGGACAACAAAAGCAGACATGCATCAATTATCCACAAAGCCGCGGGAGAAAATGCAAACCCCTAAAGAACAACACAAAACACAGTTGACGGCCAGAGAGCATCTGTAAATACACACCTAGCGATGCACCACACAGTCAGATTAAAACGGACTGCCTTTCATCATAGCCGAAAGCAATTCCAGGGTTGCGGTGGGTTATTGTGCCAAACGGCGAGCAATTAAATAGGCTTCGACCACCCACAATTCAACATGAAGGAGATCAGAGTCATGTTGAGATTATTACCCTCTCTAATCATGCGCTTGTACGTACGACTGCAGTTCCTTGCCCCGAGAACACGGTTCGGAGAACACGGCTGCCCTTTATGTGAGCCTTAATACATTCAAGGGCCTTGGGGTCTTGATCTCCCCTGCTAAATGCCATTACAAGTTTTACATGGTCATATGATACACAAAGAGCAACTTTAATGTCACGGCTACATGTACGGTTTGGCACCGTGGGTGCAGAGGACGTTCGGAATTCTTCCTCGAAATGTATCGTGGCGGCTCAGACGTTAAGAACTGCGAACGAAGCAAAAACATTAGCGAAAGAGGCCCATTAGCCGCTTGAAATAGGACACAGTGTATGTGGGCAGCTGTTCGGATTAAAACCCTCCCTTCACACTGCTGAGACACTCGGCCCACAGCTCACACAATCCCACTCTGTTCTCCAGCGCTCTGCTATGCCTAATTGCACTCGCAGTATATGCGCTTTACCGTGTGCGACTGTTCATGCGATGGACATGTGTTATCTGCGGGCTGCATCGACGGGGAGCGACCTGCTAATTAATTACAGTCAAAACGCCACATGGCATTTAGCATCACCGTGGGCATGGGCCAACGGCTCTGATGGGAGAACACAAGCGCTTGCGCATGTGTCCTATGGATTGAACATGTGGGGCTCATATGTATTCTACGGTCTATCTGTTTCCTCAAAACCATCCATCAAAACTGTCAGTGTGGAAGCAAATATGAGAATGTTGTTGTTTTTTCAGAGGGAAAAGACAGGAAAAGAGCAGAGCAGTCAAAAGGCAGACGGGTCGATTTGTTCCTTGGCTGTCTGTGTGAAATAATAAAGGTGGAGGGAAGGATTCAATCGTCTGCGTGACAGAAATCCCGAATAGATGTTTGAGTAGGGATGGGGAAAGGATATGTCGATTCAATAACTGTATGTTGATTCAGTAACACTATGTAAACCAGTACTTCTCAGCTTGTTTGGGTTTAGGTTTAAGGTAAATCTGTCTTAAAAAAGAATCATATTTAAATATATTGATATTAGAAAGAACTGCCTAGACAATAAAATTACGATAATAGAAGTGAAAAATATGTACATTTTGCAAACACAGCATGCAGGTCTTTTCAGATTTGATTCTGAACATGAAGAAAAATGTATTGTCCAAAAAATATATTTTTTTATATAATGCATTGTTTAAAAAATGCGTTGAAAAATACAAAAAGCAGCCTTTATTACTATTTCCTAGTATTAAATATACTATAATAGAATAATAAATATATGAAATTTACTAAATACAAATGCTTCTGGTATTTTTGTTACGTTTTCAGTTTATTGTTTGTGTTTAACTTTACTCTTCCCTGCAGACCAAATCAAAACTATTTAAATGGGATAATGGGAAAATGTGAGAGAAAAAAAAAAATGCAAGGAAAAATGTTTGACATGCGTCACTACATTCTGACAGCCTGTTCTGTGTATGATATGTGCAAGTCATATTTGACAATTTCTGAAGTAAAAATAATTAAACAATCAGCACCAATATGCATGCTGAAATGCAGCAGACAAAAAACAGACAGAATGAAGGAAAATCACAGGACATGAGAACAATGAGAGAGGGGAAAAAGACCAAAAGAAGAAAGAAATGAAAAGATGAACTGGAATGTATTGAAAAAAAAAATAAAGCATACTCAAAGACACTTATTAACACATGATGAAATACAGAAGCGTCAGAGCGTCATTCCCCAAATTTTACATTTCTCACCCTTCTGAACAAAATGGCTGGGAGAGGGCACGTGATTGGCTATGCCCAAATGCCCTCCTCATCGTCCTATTGGTGGAAAATGAGTGCAGGTTTAATCCAAGGCAGCATGGGATTAAAGAAAGAAGTTATTAGTGGGTGAGAGCAGGTCATTTATTGCACTGAAATTTCATGTTAAGTGACCAATTTTCCTTTTGACAAACACTGGAGCAGCAGTGAGTTTTCCCATGCAGTGAAAAAAAAAAAAACCCTGAATGTCATAAGAGTAAGACACTACATTGCCATTAATTTCTCCATCTCTCAACAGAGGGTTAAGGGTGATTAGTTAGCCACTGAACCAAAGTGAAACAGCATTAAAAGCAACTGGCTTCGCCCAAAAAGGGGGTGGCTATGCTGCAACAAGAATTGAAACCGTAGCAGTAAGAGCTTGAAATGAGTAGCACACACGTGGCCTCTACCCTGTCTGTCCTGGATGGCTGTGGAAAATACCTGCAATGAATGCCGTCTGAGGTCCCTGTCGGTCCCAGCTCTGCAGTCGGCATGTTTAGGTGATAACAGTGCGCTCAGGTGTTGATGTGTGAGGGTGTTCTTATTTGAGTTGGAAATATGTAAGTGAGAAATGAAGATCACAGGAAAAAGTGAGCTAAGTGGTTTCTTGGCAATCGAGAAAGACAATGAAAAGGGTTTGCGATGGGGGAGAGACCCTGGGATAGCTTTATAGCAGATTTTTGTGTGTGCGTGGGAGACCAAGAGTGTAGATGGAGTTCCAATGAGCTCTAACATACATACGCACATATATGTGCTTGGGAATACTGGGATATGTATAGAGGGTGGAGTGTTGCTGATTGATGGGTTTCTTTCAGCATGTGAATTAGGATGTAGCACTTGAACTGGATTACACCGGGAGTCCTCGGACAGGTATGACACACTGCGTTTAGCGCATCAAGTCATGTCATAACAACCAGTAGGATTTGTGCTTCCTGGGAGAGCTGGGACAGAAGAATGCAACAGGCTGTCCTTTCTCTTTGAATTTCACTCTCTATTCATCCTTTATCATGTCAATTCTTTCCTTTTTCTTTCCTTACGGACTAATTCCTGTTGGACAGCCATCCAGAGGAGAGAGGCTTAAGGCAAAGGAATTCAACGTTTAAAAGCAACAAAGAACAAAGCCAGTTAAATCTTCCAGAATCATCCTGTGTGCCGGAACTATTCCAAGAAAAACACTCAAGGATGTGTGTGTGCGCGCATACATGAATGAGACAACGTGAGCTTTTTTTTTTTTTTTTGGTGACCCAATATGAAGTAATACACAAATTGGAGCTGAGGATGCTGTTGCTTATTGAATATGAAATATGTAATTTCCTGTTGTTTATGTTTGGTTATAATGGCTTTTTTAAAATCAGAATACAGCCTTTAGGGGTAAGTCAGACCGCAGAGTCAGAAAGAAAGAAAGAAAAGAACGTTTTTTTTCACCCATTTTATGTGAAAACTAAGCCCAATCACTTAGATTTTAATGTATAATTAATCTTTTTTTAGCATGAATGGCATGAAACTGAATCACAAAACCATAAGTGTGGAAATTTCTCAAAACCGAGATGTATACCTGACCTGATCTGAGCTGAATAAATAACCTTTCCACTGATGTAGGGTTTGTTAGGATTGGAGATTATTCGAAAATCTTGAATAAAAACAAAAACGCCCTTTTCAAAAATCACTTTTAAAGTTGTTTAAATGAATCTCCAAGCAATGCATATTACTAATCAAAAATTAAGTTTTAATACATTTTAATATCTTGATTGAACATGATCTTTAATTTTTGCCATTAAAAATCATTTAGTATGTGGTCCAGGGTCACACACACAAACAAAGTGGTTCTGTAAGGTGTACTCCAATTGGCTCACCTGATCCGGAGAGGGTTTGTGATTGGTCTGGTCAGAGTTGGAGGCCTTGAGGTGGTCATCCTCGTAGTTATCAGCCATTAACTTCATGCGGTTCTGCGTCTGTAAAAAGATACAGCTTATTGTAACCTACAGCCAAAACACACACGTAAGGACACACTTTTTTCCCCCGTCATTTAGAAATGAGCCCAGTCTGACTCTAAGCCTGGTAGTCTTGGGGCTTTAGTTATCAAATCTCCATCTCAGCCCATGCTGTTAGGAGTGGAAATTTTATCTGTATGAATTCAATTACAAGCATTATAAGAAGTGATTCTGATATTCGTTTTGATAGACAGAGTATTACTTCGAGCCCTACAGCGAGAGAGGGATCACAGCATATTCACGCAAGTTTCAGCTGGAATGGATTTGAGCGAGGAGGGGAAAAGCGAGCGACGGAGATCTTTTAAACCCAGAGGAGAAGGGTGTGAAAAAGCAATAACAGAGACAGTGAGAGAAGAGCCGAGATGTAGAGAATAGAGAACAAAACACCAGCTTCTCTCAAATATAAACACATATGCACACTCACCTCCCTGCTTGATACAGCTTCAAGCCTCCACATGCTCAAACCAATGCACAGATTTAACAAGCGCCCCAAGGTTTCCGTGTCTGCACACCTCTAAGATTCGAAACGCACTAATTTGTTGGAGACGAGGCTGAGCGCACATGCTTTGACACATTAAGCTGTGGTGCTTATGTGGGTAGCAAGAGTTTGAATTTAGCATGCAACCTATCCACACAATGATACATGCTATCATTTACCCTGCTGTAGCTTGTACATTTTTATTCATGCTTACTGAAAGAGACTTAGTAACTGATGTCAAAGCCATTTTTCTACAACTGAATACAAAAGTAAATTACATTTAGAGACACATTTTCAGTTTTGATCTTTTACTCACACACAAAAAAAAAAAAGTTATCTGGAAAACACTTGAAAACCTCCATTCATTTTGATTTTAATGTGCTAGGGTCACAATACTTCTTCCAATTCATGCAAAAGAGCAGCATGAATATTCTTCACAACTTCTCATTTTCTTTGGTTTTATTTTAGACAGTTGGAACATGATGCTGTGTCAATGACAAGAGGAATTTAATTTTGGGGTTAAATATTTCTTGTAATGAATGCAGTGAAGTCTTATCAGACGTCATTCACAGTTTTCATTAAAATAAAGTTAATTTGAATCAACATCTATGGCAGGAGTAAGGACACACAAAAAACGCACATGATTACTTTTGGCAAGCCCACCATCATGACTGACTCCACCACCACACAGAGCTGAAATGAATCAATAAGACATTACATGTGAACAAAAGCGGACCCACACCCTGCCCTTCTGGATTCTTCGGCTTGTTTCCCGGCTGCTCCCTGACCAGAATGTGATGGTTGGGCTCCTTCTGTTTGGTTTTCTCACCCTCTTCCCTCCACCTCCCGTGCTCCCAATTTTTCTCTCCTATCCTCCCCTCTGTTACAGTAATAAACATAATGTTAACCAACCACTGGGCGGCGGTGGGTTTAAATGGGCCAGATAAACCAGCCGTTGTGCATGTTTGGGGCAGAATTATGTCAACACAAGTGGCCTAGGTAAGAATTAGTGTCTTAAAGGGATAGTCCACACTAAAAGTAAAATTGAGTCATCAAATATGCAACCTCATGACATTCTAAACCCGTTTTTAACTTTTTTAAAGAGATTTAAAAAAATGTACAAATTGTTATTCCTCAAGTCATTTCAAACCTATGAGTTTCTTTCTTCTGTTGAACACAAAAGAAGATATTTAGAAAAATGCTAGCAAACAAAAAGTTGATGGTTCCCATTGAATTCCACAGTATTTCTATCCCTACTATGTCAACGGGGACCAACGAATGTTTGTTTGCCAGCAACTGAACTATATCTTTAAATGCTTTTTTGTCATATAATAAAAGTCAAACAGTACCATTGTTCTAATTATATAAACGACAACAAAAAAATAACTATTTGAAATATCTGCTCCTGTGCTCAACAGAAGAAACAAAGTCATAAATATTTGAAACGACATGAGAACATGCACAAAAAACATACATTAACATTATACCCACAAGGCACGATGCCTCTGGATGCCTCGGTTTCTTGTGTAGGCACGACTCGATCTTTACCTGTTAACAAGCCACTTAGTCAGAGGTTAAATAAAAATGTTGAACAAACAACCTCTGAGCAGCTCTTAGACACCTTGTACTCAACAACCTCTCAGTTTTTCACTCTACCCCACAGAAGGCAGCAGTCAACATGGAGGAGAAGGCGGCCGGAGGCTGAGACGCTACAAGGGGAAGCCATTATAGCCTCTGGAAAAAAAACGCAACATTTTAGATCGACTGTCACTACCTCATGAGGAAGAAAATACCCCATTCGAGACAATTTGTTCCACATGCTCAGTGGGTTAGTGCGAAGGATTCAGGGCGCGGGTTCGGAAAGTCAGGCTTAAGCTTTCCAGCTTGTAGCATGTAAATCCTGGTACAGACCTACAGAAAACATAAAAGTTATCAAATGTAGAAGAGGAGGGGAAAAACGATTCCGTCAACTCCGCTAACATTGGGCATACGTGGCTTTCTCAGCGTGAACATGCATCATTCATTTCTTCTCCTGAGAAATTTGAAAAAAGAAAAGTGTACTAAAAAAAAAAAAAAAAAACAGTAAAAACAAACAGTTTGCCTTAAAGCTGTAAGATTTCAGGGTTTGGAGGCCACAGAGCACCTACAGATGACTCTGGCCGCTGGAGAGCGAGAAACTCATTTGCAAAGCAAAAGAGAGAACGAGAACGAGGGGGAGGTGGTATTTGCTTATTTGCCGGCTCACGAGTGAAGTGGTTTTCGATACCGACCCAGTTTAGTGGGGCGCAGGGACTCATAAAATGTTTATTGAACTGCACTGGGGAAATCTTTGCTCATAGGTCTGTACAATCGAACAAGTCTGTGTATATGTGCACTGGGGCGCAATCTTGTTTTTTGACATTGTGATTGAAACAGTTCGCCTAAAACATTCACTCACCCTCAGTGCGTTCCAAAACTGTATGGCTTACTTTCTTCTGCAGAATGCAAAACAAGATAACTCGAGGGATGTTTGTCCACACAATGAAAGGCAACAGGGTTCAAAACCCCCCAAAAACAAAGACATCAAGAAAAGCTTTTCTTGCATTCCATAGAAAAAGTCAGTCATACGGGTTTGGAACAACATCATTTTATGATGAATTCAGCTTTTTCCTTATGCAAAGTTACTGAATGATTTCAGAAGACTTGTGTTATATAGTGGTTGGGCTTTTTCAAAGGATGGAAAAAAGCGACATGAATATTTCTCCAAACATCTCCGTTTGGGTTACACAGTCAGTAAGAAAGTGTATAATTTTTCATTCAGTCAAACTGAGGAACCTTCTCAGGGTTAATAAAATGATTTATGAGGCAATACTGCAAATCTGCCATAATTTTCCTAAAACATGCCAGAGTTACTTAAACATCACTATGCATAGTTCCCTCTCCCTCCCCCTCAGGCTGACCCACTCTAACTTACTGAGAATGAAAACAAGGAGATGATTTTCAAAAACGCTCAAGCTCACGTCTTTGTTTTGAAAACAGGTGAGGGGTGTTATACAGTTGCCACTCTCCAAGCGGAAGAGGCCCTCCACCAGGAGATAAACTCACACCGGAGGGGAGAACGAGAGAGAGAAGACAAATTGCTACAAATGTCCATGTGTGCCCTTCGACCCTTGTCGATGATCTAGCCAATGACATCATGTACCCTACATTAGAAGGAGCCACTATACCTCCTGGATTTACTTTGGCAGAACATCCGAACTTCACGCAATCTGCAGACGTGCCTTCAAAAACCCAGACAATGGAAGGCAAGGAGGAAGGAATCTCAAAGATGTTGAGGGGTCCACAGGGAGGTGTTTGTGTATGTACGTGAGGAAAGAGGGAGGTGCGGGCGAGCGTTCGTGGAAACCGGATCTCCTCAAAGGGCCGGATGGGTTCTGAAGAGCCGATCCCAGATGGCTACGGAACAGGGAGGCACACTCCGAACTTAACAGCTCATATGTGAGCCATAAAGCAAAGAAGAAAGGAATGGTGGCCGGTGGTTTAAGATGTTGGAGAAACCAGCCTTAAACTGGAACGGAAGGTACTGGACACAAGGAGAAAAGGGCAGGTTTTGTAACGTTTCGAAACGTTCAAGCTAGCAGGCTAACAAGGAGAAGGATAAGCAAGACCTTGTTAAGAAGCCCTCCCTAATTATAGGAGCCCCTTACATCCATGTGTAATAAAATTTACCATGAAACCAGATCTCTGTCTGAGTGGTTTATGGCAAGGGAATGGTTGTGTGTGTGTGTGTGTTTGTCGGGGTTCAGGAATCCAGCACATGGGGCTCTGCTTCTCTACTTTCCTCCTTGTTCTAGGACCTCACTTTCCTGAAAATTCCTTCAGCTACAGGCAGTGATATGGACCTGATAAAGCCGAGCGGATGGGGGACGCACACTGAGCCCCGTTGCTTGAGTGCGCTGCACCGTTTACAAAAACACAACACAACTGCTCAAGTTACTGCCACCAGCACAAAACACCTAAAATCACCAAGCTGGAATGCTTCTAAGTGCCACACTTTCCTGCTCTTTCTACTTCCCTTATCCGTCTTAGCATTTCCATTTTTTTCCCCTGCATACCTTGATTGCTTGTTTGGTTTTTTGCTCTCTTTCTCCTCAACATTCACTTTCTCTCTCGCTCTTTCTCTGCTCTTATGATAATTGTCAGGAATGCTGACCTCAATTCTTTGGTTTCCGTCCCAACTGGAGAGCTCATTTGCTCACTTAATCTAATCATTTTCACAATTATTCTACTTCTGCGCCATTATCATTTCTTTCGCCCCCCTTCCGCCCTCCCCCTGTCTATTGCGACTCAAAAATGCTGACGCGCTGCCAAAAAAGCAAGAAAAATTGAAAATTTGAAAAAAGTGCTGACTCACGGCACTGTCGTTGCTCTGAATTCAGTGCGATATCAAAGGCCTTTTTGTCAAGCTCATAATTGGGGTCACGGAACTGAAACGACATAACGAGAGCCTTTCCTGCTCTTCCTGAGTGAAGTGACCTTTCCAAAGCACCCCGTGACCTCTGGAGTTCACAACCTTAATCTGCTTCCTCTCTATCCCACCTTTCCATGCCTTGCCACGTTTCGGACATTGAAAAAATAACATTGTGCATACACACTGCAAAGATTGAATTATACTGGCAAGACTAAAACATCCTGATTGAACAAGCATAGACTAACTGCTTGAAAAAAGCTGGAAGTGGACTGAAAGAGTTGCCAGATATATGACATCCCCAACTTAAAGCTACATTTGAGTTGACAATCATCACACGTCAAGGTTTCCTTGGAATGGAAAGCAGTAGCTTAACCCTCTGGGATCTGAGGTGGTTTTGGGGCCCTTAAGATGTTTGGACATGCTCTGATATTTGTGCTTTTTTTCAGCTACTTCTAACATATTATTGACCAGCTGTATTTTTCTGTATTATATGTGACCAAAATGAATTTACATGTTTGCATTTTTAGGAAAAAAATATTATGCATGGTTAGTAAAAATAAAACTAGCTGAAATAAGGCCATCGAACTCATACAGAATAGTAATGCACAGTACTGTAAGTAACCAGTCTATTAGGCTAGAATATTTACTTCACAATGGTGTGAAAATCATCACATCTCCTGTATGCAAGAGAGTGAGAATGGCCATTAACTTTCAGTGATTCTCACCTGAAGAGACAAAGAACCCTCCCCTAATGGCCCATTAGTGACACTGACAGGAAAGGCAGGTAAGAAAGAATGTGAGGAGATGTATGAAAAAAACTGTTTTTTGAAATGATTTGTATTTTATTTAAAGCACAGTATAATTTAAATATACATAATGAAGGTCAAAGACACAATATTGAGCACACTGATCTAACTATAGAGATGTGACCAGACTTTGAGTCAATCCTGAAAACCAAAGTACAGCCTGGACAGCTCAGTGGGCAGAGCAGCAGACTTTGAATTCTAGAGTCCTGGGTTTTCAATTGCATATATTTAATGTGTGTCAAATTATCACAATATTTTAAAAATTGCATAATAGATGGGGCAGCGTTTAGTATTTCAAATCATGTTTCGTCTTTGGAACAGGCAAAAACAAAACAATTTATTAACATTTTAGATGGCTTGAGGGTGAATAAATTTAAAGCACATTTTTATTTTTGATTGCATTTTTAATGCCTTCTTGCTGTGTATGGAAGAGTGTGTAATGCAAAAATCAAGCACAGGCAAACTGTGAAGGGAATTTCATGAAGCATGTCTAATAAACAAAAATAAACAGATAAATGAAATAAAGAGTAAAGGTAAGTAAAATATGCATTCAAGCATCAGACAAACAGAAAAGTAAACCTAAGTTTGTGTACATGTGCGTGTGAGTGTCAAGCTTCAACATGAGCTCTGGAAAAGTCATGTTTTATTAAAGCCTATCTGTTAACTGAAGGGGTTTTGGCTCCCTGGTGTTCTCCAGGTCACTTCTAAAAGGGTTTTAACTAAGAGAGTACACCCAAACAAAACCCCCACACTCCCTCCTGTTACACCCCACAGGTACACCAAACCTCTTCCCATCACAGTGTTTGGATTGTTAAACTGCACAGTAAGGACTTTTATGACAACTGAAGTCTTAAACTTAAACTCACGTTTCCCACACAAGCCTAACAGCCCAATGAACCTGAGCCCTTGCCATAACCACTAGGCCATTGTTCTTCAACCCAATAATTTGAATGCCAATGCTTGTGTGTCCTGTCCAAATTGTCTCCCTATTTCCATGCAAAAGTTTTAGATCGATATTTACAGGATGATGCACTAATACAAGTCTCCACTGTTTGGTTTTGTGCACTTTGATGTTTGATGTTGCTGCCCCTTAAGCACACTGAACAATGAACATTAGAATAATGTGATCTAGTGTGAATAGAAAGTCACAAATAGTCAAGAAGAAAGTTTAGTGCTCTGTCGTGGTCTTTTTTCAAACCATTAAAAGTAATTACTAAGTCTCAGAAGTCGCTAAAGAGGCCAAGACATCAAAAGCAAAGATAACACAAAAATACAGTCCCAGATCCCTGCATGAATAACAGTCGCTGAGATAAGCTCCTTGGACAAGCATGACAGAAAGGATTCTACAGAGCTCCCATGATTGTGAGCTGTAGTGCTTCCAGTTTTAGAGGCCTGGGATTAAAATCGAACAGAGCAGATAACTGGGAAATGGGTGGAAACAGAATGGTCTCTCTGTTCTGGGAGCCCAGAGGGAAGTAAATACTTTGCTCAGTTAGAATTAGAAGGTTGGTGTTCGCCACGGCAAGAACAGCACTTTCTCTTTCTCTCATGCCATATATACAGAACACCAAGTAAGAAGTGTGGTACAGTAGTATGGTAAATGTACACATTGGTTCATATTTCCTTCAAATAATAGAAAAAATGTAATGTTTTCAGATTTCTGTTATTTGATGAAAACATTAGTTGTGAAGGACTCAAGCTAAAAATCTGAGCAGGAGAAATCATAACACTTAATATGGTGGCAATAAAAAAGCCAACTGTCCTTATGACTTTCTGTAAAACAGTGTTCCCTGAAAATGCTGCAATTTAACAGGAACAGTGTGACAAAATATTTTTTCTATATTTTTGCTATTTTTTTAGTTTGTGTGGTTTGAGCTAAAAAGGCTATTCAATGTTTTGATTATATTATATTAAATTAATTATTTGAAATATGCTATGGATTAAATCTTAGTTTTGGAGATTTATGTACACACACACACACACACACATATACAATGTTGTAGAAATAATTTCCATTCAACAAATTCACAAATAATTACAACTAAACACCTTGAATTATTTTTTGAAGAAAACAAACTAAGTACAATATGCTGTTTGATGCTTTATTTAGTTTTGAGATGAACACTGAACTGATTTGCATAAATAAAGGAACTTTGCCAGTGCTATAAAATTGCTAAAGCGGTTTTAAGCATGGTGCAGTGCAGTCTTTGTGGTTTTCATTCAATCTGTTATTTTTTTAATCTGACAGGTAAAAAAGCAGCATAATTTGAGGTATCTTTTGTGCCTGTAAAATAAACACGCAGGACGACCAACGCACCAAAGCTTGATATTTAGGGTTAGAGGTGTGTGTAAACCACTAACTGTGAGCAATAGTAATAGTGATGCTTGGCTTAGCAAATACCACTAATCACACCAGAAAAACAATGAGTAAAGCTTTAGAAATGACCTTGATTTTAACAAAACAATTATGTGCAACTGGCTAAGAACTGAGGTAAGAGGCGAAGAATCCCATGTCGTCAGGAATGAGAATAAAGGCAAGAGAGGACAGCCTTCCTCCCTCATTAGGAATCACTACCTAAACAGCAAAGCTTTACCAACTACAACCAGCAATGTTAAGGCAAAACCCTGTAATAACAACGCTGTCAAGAGTCTTGCCAAAGGGGCATGGAACGTCCTAAAAAAATTAATTTGTCTGACCGAATAACAACAACATCATAAAACGTTCTCCACAATCGGAGATGCAGTGGAAAATCTCCATTTCCTCTCCACAACGTCACACGTTGGACGAGCTGGACACCCACAGGTCTTATTCAAACAGCCATTTAGCGGCTTGTGTTTTGAGGTCTCGTGTTCCGAAAACACAGCGACTCTTTTTTCCTAAACGAGCAGCGAGAGTTGCATCAGATCCAAGACAAATCCAGCACGGATGGGCCCGTGAGCCACGACCTCCATTCGAACGGCCCCTTCGGTTTGAGCTCTCCGAGACCTTCCGCCAAACGGGATCCTGCGATGAATCGAAAGCTTGTTGATGTTGTTGTTTGTGAGCTTTTTTCCCCTCTGGATTTTTTTTCCCTCCGTGTCATTGGCTGCAGGACGCTCTAATTTAAGCTCTGTGAACGTTTTGGCCGCAGCGGGGATGTTAGGTGCCTAGAGCCCAGCCTTTGCAACAAAACATCAGCGTTTTGAACCCAATAAAGGTGAGCTTTCAAACACATGCACACACTCGCATTTCAAGTTTATTCATGGGTAGCTGCGAGACGAAGCCATTTTATTCCTCCGAGGGGTGCCCAAAACCACGGCTCTGCTGAGAAAAGCAGGCCCGGAGATCTTTACTGAATTGGCATCTCGGCCCATCCCGATGCCTGCCGTCGCCCGAAAGCCATGCGAGGACAGCGACTCTGGCGGGGCCTCGTAGAGGCACTGCAGCAGGTAACGAGAGAAAGACGTATCGACCCAAATCTGCAGTTTGCGAGGGGATGGAATTACCAACGCCATTCCAGGACTTGTGGGAACTAACACTAACACTCAATCTGTGGTTACAGAACTGCAACCAGACTTTTTAACACCGTCCCAGAGGACCAGCAAACTGTAATTGGTCTGAATCACTCCGGGTCATCTCCTTAAGAAGCGGATGGGGTTAGTCATGAGATACATCGGCTACAAACGAACGAGAGACCAAAACTGCAACTCTAGTCCTTGGAAAGCACAAAAGTGTAATGAAGCTTACCGAAATAGTCAGGATAAATATCGTTTCCCTCTGTACGTCTTCATTTTCTAACATAGACACGCTCAGACGCCCAGATAGATTGGACTCTGGAGGTCTAAGGGGGGAACGCGTGAGTCGGACACTTTGGCATGTCTTCAAATCTCTGAATAGGGACTAAAATACACATTCTCTTCTTGATCAATGTCTCTCTCTCTTTCTCTGTCTGAAAGAGGCACCATGTCAGTTCAGCCACACTTCATTACACACACACGATATCCTCATCTCCAAAGAGGAGGAGCGCTGGGTCGCTCTCTCACACACACGGGTGACTTATAATGGAAGTATACTGATGACTCAAAGACCTATCCTGAGTCTACAAGCAGGTATGTCAAAAGCATTAGAAGTGCAGTACAAAATCAATACCAAAATAAAAAAATGACTGTCTACTTAAATGCTCAAAATTATCGGCCAAAAATGACGTTTTCGGATTTTGCGTATTGCGCTTACTGAATGTGCTTTTGCTCATGCTCAAAGTGCGCTAAAAATGTATATCTGATTCTGTTGCATGAAAATGAATAATAATTATGTATTTCTATTTAATATCAAGTTAACACTTTACAATAAGGTTACATTAGTTAACGTGTTAACTAACATGAACGAACAATGAAAAATACATTTATTACAGTATTTATTAATCTGTCTTAATATTAGTTAATGATAATAAAGTTGTTTACGGTTAGTTCATTTTTATTAAATGCTAACAAGAACAACTGTTGATTTTAATAATGCATGAGTAAATGTTGCAATTAACATTAACCAAGATCAGTAAATAAATTAATAAACTATATTAACTATTGAACCCTACAGTAAAGTGTTACCATTATCAATATAAATTTTGTCCAGTTTTGTTACTTTAAGTAAATGTATGGTTATTTTATAGGCTTGTGTTTTTTGTTTTTTTTCATTCAGTAACATTAAAATTGTGTTAAATTACAAAGTCTTGCAAAATCACTTTATGCGATTTAATAATATAATAAATAATCATTACAAAGTATTTTCGGTTTTGGTTTTTGACCAATTACATCCAGAATATATATGTATATGTATGTACATGATTCATTAAATAAACAATAATTTTTCATTAAAATGTTTTAGGCAGCCTAAAATTTACCTAACCACTGTCATGGGATCAAATTTCAATAATAATTCAGTAATTGAACAGCTAACTGTGCACTGCCCCATAAAAAACAAACAAAGACAAATCATAATTGTCCTATTTGTGCATAATATATCATGCTGGAAAAATAATAATAAAATAAAAAAGGCATTAGTGCAGTTCTATTATACAGCAATTTCTGTAAAACTATGTTAGATAAATCGGGTATCTTTCCTAAAAAATCATAACAGAAGAAATTTAAGGGTGAACCCATTAAAAGTCATGCAGCTTGAAATCAGCATATCATTAAAGACCATCATTCTATTTCCAATAGTGCGTTATGTTTTTTCGCCATATGGCTACACTGCACTATTGAGGGTTAAAATACAGGAGTGCGTTCATCAAAATTGGTACAGAGAATCATGCAGTTTCACTAGTACTACTAATGACTACTGACTACCTAACATAGTCCAGTCCCACCATAACACTCGCGCTGACATAAGAAACCCCAAATACACTCTCACACGCATACATGTCCACTGACATACAGTTAACAGGGGAAAAGGCAGGAAGTCTCTGCTGAGATCCATCAGGAGGCTGAGAATTATGATAGAGGAGGGGTTGGATTCGGAGGCGGTGACCACACAAACCCATTCTACACCTTTCCACAGCACACAGAGAGCTCACTGTGCATGAAGAGAGACTCTCGCAGCCGCTGAGGTGTCGTAAAGATTTCACATTTGAGCAGCGAGATGATTAATGACCTGAATCATGCTCCATGATAATGGCGTGGATTAATGCAGCCTCTTCAGACCGTGCAGGGGCAAGGATGATAAATTTTATGACTTATCAAATATTTTCTGGATGCCTCGCGCAGGTGGGAGTGTTTTCTGTGGGGTCGGAGCCAGGACTGCTTTTAGAAAGGCGAGGCTGGGTGTGGGGAGCTCAGATGGTCTGCGGTGGAGGTTTTGGTCTTCCTCCCACGCCGGCTGCTGTTCTTGTGCTAATAACACGCAATATTTCTGCACACTGTGTAGTGACACTACAAATTTATACAACACATGATATTCCTAATTAGATGAATGATTCATAAGTAGTCTTGCTTTTTTCACTCGTTATTTGATTGGACTGTGAAATGTCAAGACACAAAATTAAATTATGCATGAAAAATTACTTGCAATATGATAACTAACACTCCATATTTAGGCTATGTGGGGGTTTAAAATGCTCAAAAGTAGTGCTTTTTGTAAACCATGTTTCTAAAAACAAACACTCAAGTGTCCTAAATGAACAAAACTAGTCCTGCCTTAATCTAATTCTTGTCCAGGAAACCACCCCTAAAAGTTATGAGGTCATGTGATAATGTTTTATCTATATAAATATACAGTATATATTTATTTATGTATATATATATATATATATATATATATATATATATACACATAAATAAATAGTATATATGTACATATATCATACACGCACATTTATTGCTGCATATCTATCTACCCACATATTATATTTCACATTTTACAATTTTACACACACGTACACACACACACACACACACACACACATATCTATATAAATGTGTGTGTGCAAAAAATATAATATATACATACACACCACATTTCTTTTTTCTTTAAATATAAAACTTTGATTAAAAACATACTTGTTACATAGTATTTATTATTAAATACTTACCTAAAATTTTACTTTAAAATTAAAAAAATATATCAAATGCAAAATATAAAAACATAAATGAAATAAAAATAATAAAACAAAAAATGTTGGGTCCTTGTTGAATAACTAATTCTACATATATATATATATATATATATATATATATCAAATCAAAGCAATCAACGAATCATACAGACAGCCCCGATTCACAGATTTTGTTAAACTGCTACATTTCCACAACTAAAACAATTTTCCTCATTCCTAACTCTGAACATACAATATGAGCCTGAAGTTACGGCTAAATATACATAAACTTTCATGATTATTAAAAACCAAAAATCAGCTTCATTTAGGCTGGACAAGAATTTAGCATAGTGCAGGGTAAGTTATTAATATTCCTAGTCTGTTTTTTCAGAGGAGTGTACATGTGCATAAAGTCAAATACATATGTCCAACCTTTTCACTGCAGTCTATAAGTTGTGATCTCTCTTTATTCAGCTTTCTTGAAGAAGCTGCCTCCCTCCACAGCTAATTGTGACATCAGTGAACCATGTGATGGCAGCGGGGAGCAGTTCTCACTCTGCCGTTTAATCTGCGGGCTGCAAATTTGCACAGGACAACTTTTAAAAAGCCACTCCTGTGCTCCACAGCGACACGCCGTTCAACTCTCTCAAGTCTGCTAATAAAACTTGGACAGCACATCAGAGCTGGGTGAGATGTCACGGCGGCGAAGCAGAGATTTATGGAAGGGGAAGAGATGTGATGGAGAGAACATTTCACTAGACCGCCGCTTCAAAAGACGCCCACCAGGCGTCGGTCCTATTTTTACACTGCCATCATCACAGAGGCTGACAGACACACAGACGGAGACCAGAGAAGAAAAAGAACAGAACGGAGGAAGAAAAGAACAAAGAGAGCTCATTTTCTCCCTAAAATACATCAGAAATATCTTGAAGAGTGATGCATCCCAAAACAAAAACAGATACGGGATGTCTCCTCTCGCCTCTCTCTTTGTTATTAAAAACTTCCCTGCTCATTTTCTCTCATCTTTCCTTTCTGCGGTTTCATTCTAGTTCATTTCCTTCGTTTCAAATCTCTGGATCACAGTAACGGCTGTTGATTATGCAGCATTTTGTTAGACATCAAATAGTCCCATCTGCTCGTCGTCTAGAAAATATAATTTAAACATGATGACGGGCTCCATTTATCACACACCGAGTACATCCAAACCTGCTCCAATGGAATAAAACAAGAGAGAAGCCACGGCTAAAGTTTCTTATAAGGATAAAATGAGCACAAATTTTCATTTTTAGTACTATATTACACCTCATCTTAACCAACGATGAGTTTCAATAGTCTTTTTCAAAGTCAGTCAGTCCTGCTGTGAAATGCTACACAAACTGACAGCCAAAACGACATTTTATAAAGATCACAAAAGATATTTGATATATATATAGAGAGAGAGAGAGAGAGAGAGAGAGAAAGAGTAGAAAATGACAGATAACAACTATTTTTATTCTGAACTTTGTTGAATTTATTGTACTTTATTATTTTAGTTTTTCACTATACCATAAGTATGTATGTATGTGTGTATAACAAATTAATGTTTCATAATCATTATTATATTAATACAAATAATAATTTTATAATTTACAAATAATAATTTCATTAAAAAAAGTAATTTTTGAATTCAAGTAATATCAGTAAAATATATTTTTTTATTTTAGTTATGTAAATTAACTATTCTTTAGAGATCACCTTTTTAGTTTTATTTTATATTAATAAATATGCATGTGTGTGTTAGAAACATATTCCTGTAGAATTGATAATAAACGTATATACTGCATGTTTCATTTAATAATAATAATAATAATAATAATAATAATAATAAATAATAATAATAATAATAATAAATGCTTACAATGCTACCAAATGTTACCATTTCTGTAACATCATCATGTTTCTTCATGTGACTCCAGACAGACTGGATGATGATCAGATCAGATCTCTGTGTGGAGCACTGGCTGTTGTCAGA
>JAUMHP010000044.1:4244902-4282098 GCA_032361065.1 Enteromius trimaculatus | reverse complement strand
TTTATGCACATCTGTCTATTCAAAAAAAAAAAAAAAAACGAAAGAAAAACACTCCATTTATGTACCACTATGTCACACTCATCCCCTGTCAGTCAAACCCTACGACCCCGGATCCTCAACCCTAATCCAGAGGCCGCAGCGGTAGACAGCACTCGCCCTTCCCCTGGGCCGCGTCAAACACCTTCGGGCTCATTACAGCCATCCATTTCCCACAGAACAGAAATTGCAATCTTAATGATTATAAATGACAAATAATGCCAAACTACTGCTTGTAATGCTATGAATTAAGAGCGGGAAAACGTGTCCACGAGGGACAGGCGAACTGAGGATCCTTAACCTTTCCAGTGTTGGCTCCTAACTTTGACCCTGAAGTAAAGCTGCCCGAAAAGACCTGATTTAGGACCACCGCAAACAACCTTTATCGCTGACCTCAACCATTAGTATGTCAGGACAGCAACCGCCCTCTGACCGGCTCTTAACCAAATTCCCCCCCGCTGTGATTGACAGTGAGCAGGAGGGGGCTGATCTCAGGGCTGCGGGTGAGAGCCGAGCCCCACAGCTATCTGCACTACTGACACCCATTTCCTGTGGAATGCGACGCGCTGATAGCCTGTCATTCAGAGAAACAGTCAGGGAGGGGTGGGAGCAGCAAGAGCATGAATGGAGCTAAAGTGAGGATGTGCGTCTTGGTCCTCCTGCTCTGTTTGTTTTTCTGTGGCCGCTGGGTTTGGTACACATGCGTGTGGCCGGTTTGTATTGGAAAAGAAAATGTGAAATACATCTGCATTTTAATAGGTGTATTAAACCTATCTGGATGAAATGCAGATACTCTGCATTAAACTAAGGTTCGAAAGTACTATTTCAGGCTTCAATACCGCCACTTTGCACATTAAAACAAATTACAGTAAAAAGTAGTTCATTCCTAGTAAATTTTGCCTACAAATAAATAATAAAAGTTACAAAACAAGTTCAGTAAAACAACTGATATGTAACCCTGGAGCACAAAACCAGTCTTAAAGGAACACTCCACTTTTAAAATAGGAAATAGGCTCTTTTTCCAACATCCCTAGAGTAATACAGATGTGTTTTGCCGTTTTCGAATCCTTTCAGCCGATCGCCGGGTCTGGTGGTCCCAAAATTAGCATAGCTTAGCATAAATCATTGAATCCGATTAGACCAGCTAGCATCGCACTATAAAATGACTAAAGAGTTTCGATATTTAAAAATTTATTTAAACCTGTTTAAAACTTGACTCTTCTGTAGTCGCATCGTGTACTAAGACTGGCAGAATATGCAAAGTCAGTGCAATGAACTTTATTTGGACAAATTGTAAGGCAATTTTCTCAAAATGTAGATTTTTTTGCACCCTCAGATTCCAGATATTCAAAAATTGTATCTCTGCCAAATGTTGTCCCATACATCAATGGAAAGCTTATTTATTCATTGATATTTCTGACCCGTTCCGTTCAAAATCTAATTATGAGAGCATCAAAGTTTGATTTTGTCCATTACTCAGTCAGTATTAAAGATACCAAGGTTACAACTTCAAAGAATGTTCTTTACCTTATGACGGATGTTTTTTTTTTGTAGAAAACACTTAATCACGCACACACACAAAAAATGCCTTTCGCTGAGTTTTCACAGCCAAGGTCACATATAAATCTCAATTTTAAAAACACTGACCCTTATGACTAGTTTTGTGGCCCAGGGTCACGAAGAATAGTTTCTTACAAAATGTGCTCCAATAATCAGTTTCATTTACTCTACACTACAGTGAAATTTGCTAACCATTTCTGAGTGAAAACTGTGTCTACAGCAGCGTAGTCTGTGTGTGTTTAAACTAGTGTGCATGTATTCGCAGGTGGTTTGTGGGAACCTGGAGGAGGAGTCAAATAATCCTAAAATTGCCCTTCTTGATGGGTCTGCGGCCACACATCTGTAGCCTGTTTGCATCTCCAAACTCTGGGATCTCGTTCCCAACATGTCTCCTCCAGAGCTCGTTCTTTAGCCTCTCCCTGAACTGCTGAACAGAACTACGACAGCAAGGTCAGCTGGTTACCGATACTATGAACACACCATCAGGATATCCTGTGTGATCTTATATTTCTGCGCAATCATACCCCTCTTAAGAGAATATTGCGGGTTATTGTCAACTTTAACATCTATGGACAGCATCTGTGGCATGCTTTCAATTATGACGCACGATAATTTTGACTCGTCTCTTAAGTCTGAAAAAACAAATGCAAAGTGTTTTTACAGTAAAACACAATGGGAGCCTGGAGGCGAAGAGAACGAGGGAGTCCAAAAGCAGAAAAGCGAGGCTCCTATTTGGGTTAAAAAACAATTCGTCAGTGAAACAAAAATGTTTGTTACTTGAGCTATAAACTCAAAATTGTCCCTTTGAGGTGGGACTATTTTTTTTTTAGGCTGACGAATGTCTGGTTAAGCTTCACCGATGTAATTCCTGTGGGTGAGGCTGCAGAGCTCCACTAGGAAACTACAAGACTGAGGTCTGTGTTCATTTTAGTCTATGGTTTTTGCCTCGTGCCTTGGTCTGGGATGTCGACGTCCAGCCTGTTGGTTGTTCTCACCTGCTGTTTGAGCTGATGTACCAGTCTGTCTTTCTCTCTCTTCAGCAGAGCCACCTCATCTTGAGTCTTCTTCTTCTTTGAGGACGAGAGCTCTAGAAGAGCAATGTTGGCATCTTTCTCGCTGATGGCTGCCAATAGTGCCTCCTGCCTGTTTGGAGGAGAGAACGCACACGGTTAGTATTTAGACAGCTTTGGACGATGCTTTCTACATATACATCCCATTCAAAAATACAACTTTAATTCTTCGACAATCCCTAGATCTGTGGTACTCAAACTGATTAAATTTGACATCACAATTATTGGGTTTTCACCAGGTGTTTTTTAGTATGTAAACTGTGTGGGAAATTTAGACTTTAGTCTTTTTGCTTACCAAGGCTGAATTTATTAAATCAAAAAAATAGTAAAAAACAAAAACATAAATAAATAAAAATGAACATGGAAATAAAAATGTAAATGTAAAAATAAAATGCAAATATTATTATAATTTAAAATAACTACTATATATTTGAATATATTTTAAAATGTAATTTATTCGTTTGATGCAAAAATCATTACTCCAGTTTCCAGCTTCACAAGATCCTTCAGAAAATCCGATTTTTTTGTCAATGTTAAAACGTGTTGTGCTCCTTGATAGAAAACCATGATACATGATTCTTTGATTTTCAAAATTTCAAAAAGAATAGCATTTATTTAAAATCCATTTTTTAAACATTCTAAACGTCTTAACGCTCTTTCAGGAATAAAATATTTAAAGTATCCTTACTACCCAATTATCTTATTTGCTCAAATTCATTTGTGTGATGCCATTTCATTGCCATTTCATTTTCATGCCTGATAAAGCAGCTTTTGTGGCAGTGCTGCTTTGTGTACAGCATTACTAGGGAAACTGCTATTTTTACTACTATAATAGCAACACGTAGTGACAAAGAATGAATTTGCATTTTTATTCAGACCAATCCGAAAAGACCAACAAACGGGTGAACAATATGCTAATGTTCCATGTTGATGTTAACATGAAACGGCTTGGGATACGTTTTTAAAAAATCGTCAAATTTCAATGATTCATAGTCGACTCTTTCTTTTGAGAGACAATAACTTTATACCCAGTGCACTTTCTGATTTTTAAAGCTTTGCAGGATGTTTTCATTCACTAAGAGCTGTGTTACACACTGCACGAAAGGTCATCCTTAGAAATCCACTTTAATTTCTTACCCCTTCTGACCCTTAACTTTTGAATTGTAGTATATAAATGATGTGATAGTGATAGCAAGCACCACAAACAATTAATTCTGGCCATCAATCAAGTGCAGCTGGTTCAGGAAGTTAGCCCTCTTAGGTCAAATCTGCGGTAACGGAGTGAAAGGGAGGATGAATATCTCCTCTAACAGCAGCGGAGACGCTCAAAGCCTCCCGTGTATTGACAAATAGAGGCAGTGGACTGGAGAATGTCTTAGGGTTAGCGTCAGCCACGTGTGCTAGAGTGTCAGTGGTGAAGTGTGTGTCAAACACATCCTCCCTGTGCCTCTCTTCTTTTCCTCCCTCTCATTTTCTCTATGACCTCTAATATACAGAAACTCACTGGATCCGTTCCAAAACCCAGTGAGCTGCCTCGCTGCCTACTGTCTTCTAAGACGGTTACCTTCTACGGTAGTATGCTAACTGAAACAGGGATTGACCTGGAACGCTCTATGTAGGTAGTATAATAAAAACAGAATTTCTAACATGAAGTGGAGTTTGGCATTAACATTGCTGCTAATCTAACAATGTGATAGCATAAGAAGAAATATACCTAGCTCACACAAGATTTAAGTAAAAGAACAAATAATATTTAACTTCTTTCCTGATCATTTTCATTAATTAATGGATTTAAGTATATTTAAAATTAATAATAGGCTATGCATGCCATATGCCCACATATTTTCGCTAAAATGTGCTCTATGCAAGCATTCTCCCATAGCAAACTGCCCAAGTAGCCAATCATAGCCAATTATTGTCAATTACAACTTCTTATAATAAAATATACTGTGCATAATATTTTAGCATGTTATATTAAAATAAGTTGCTGTGGCCATTGTGGATAAAGCAAGCCCATTCTTATTTTTCTCTTATTGTTGTATTTCCCACTAAGCACACAATGCATTCTGGGATTGTACTCTTTGTATAAGATGCATGTGACATGGATTTAGCTAGTATAATTGCATCAGAAGTTGCTTAAAGTACAGCAGACTTGTTTATAAAGTCACACATCTGTTCTTTTAACTGAAAGGGTGCAACTTTCTATTTTAATCTTGGGTTTACTGGGAATTAGCTTTTTCTCTTATCACATTCTCAATCGCTGACAAAGCCTCTCTTTTTCTTTCTGTCTGTTTCGTTGCGTTCTATTCGGTTCTTCAGAGGAACTGGCTGACCTGATTCTATCCAGAGTGACATCACAGCTGTAGAAAGAAGCCTGTGTACCTGACACAGAAGTTAACACACACACACACGGTGCGATGCCCATGGGCTGCCACACAACTCTTAATTCTGTCATTTTGACCATCAAAAGCAACGGAGATGTGATGTATCCCACAAACACACAGGCCACCCAGGTCTGTAAAAACCACCGTGTCCTGGCGCAAACTAATAAAATGAAAGCTGGTGATGTTCCAGGAAGCTTCTGAGCACTAACATGTCCTGTCAGAGAGGCCTTTTAATACACTGACCTCCTGACTAGCCGTGCTCATTATGGTCGGGTTCAGACCACAGGCAGCAGCTGGCCCTGAGGTGAGTCAGTTTACTTTGGGCAAAAAGGAACTTCCCCTTCAGCTCCATAACCTCCCTGCCTGGTCCCGATGAGCCCTAGTGTATCTGCCCTGCCAAAATTCATGAGGACGGCAACGGCTAAAAATAAAAATCAAAGCGAAAGATAGACAGAAGTCCAGGGAGGGCGGCATTAGGAGAGGCAAATAACAGGAAGTGGAGGGATGTGCGCTGGGATATGGAGGATAAGGCATCTAAAATGATGGATGAGAATGCTCACACGTCCATGTAAATACACTCTCAAGCACGCGATATTCAGGTCATGATAACATGCCGCCTTCTCCCACATTTCCCAACCACAGGAAATGAGGGAGAGATAGGTGCCGGTCTTAAGTTGAGGAGAAGGCTGAATCGGAATTGTTCCCTCTCTCAAATTTTCCTGTCGCATGTGTCTGCTCAGATTAGTCTTTTAACAAGGATGGGATTTTTCCTCGGTGATCTAATCTTTCCCATACACTGGGTATGTTGATATCACAGATGGTCACAGAAAGAGAAGAGACCTGGATCACAGGAAAGTGATGAGTATAGTCATGAACCACTTCCTCCCTCTCTAAAATTCGAGAGAAGGAATGTAAAGGAATATCATTTCATAGATTTATGGTCCGTGTTACTTATAAATAAATGCATCGAAATGTATTGAAAACATTCATTTCAAATTGTGATATTTCACACTATTACGGTTTTATATTGGTTACTATAAGTGTCTTCAAAAACATAACAGATTGATTATTTGGTTTTTGGCTTTTGGTTCAAATCAAATTAAAAAACATACTATCACCAATTATTTTGTGTGCTCTGTTATTTCATTCTATTGTACTGCAACATGCTAACACCAGACACTATACGCTTGTTAAGTATAACATCATTTGTCTGTTTCCAGGTCCATATAGGGCTCATAAATGGCTGTTGAGATGGTATTCTCAATTAAAACAAGTAGACACTTGGACTCAGAAACGTATTCCTTAAGCCATGACTTAAACAAGGTGACATGGCTGCATTAAATCTCCTACAAAGCTTTATTTGTGCGACACATGTATTTGCTGACTATGTAGAGTGCACCAAATATGCCACTTTAATTTGAATTCAGATGCTACCTTAGTAGGCGGCCTCCTATGTAGACAAAGCCTCTTATCAGCAGCACAGGACACAATGGGCCCCCACACATTTGTTCTGAGAGAGATAGGAAAGAGTTCATATTGATCACTAAGAGGTCAAGTGGCCAATCACCTCCTCCCACGACAAAGTCAATCGGAGAGAGGGGAAGCGGCCCATCAATCAACACAACTCATCACCAGCCCTCAACACTCAATTTCCTCTCTCTTCATTCTGCATTCCTTTAAGCCTCTTGCTTTCTTCTCAGGAGTCCTCGAGCAGGCCTAAAAATACGCATCCTCCTCTGTTCTCTATTGGTTCTGTTCTAGGGTGTGTACGCCAGTGGAAAGATAATGAATAGCCGAGGGGGTGGGGAGATTTATGGTAGCTTGTGACGGGACGCACTGTGCCGGTTAAGCCACCGGAGAGGGGAACACCGCACAGAACGCCAGGAATGACCGGGTAGCGGGTCCTAAACGTGACTTATCACAGCCATTCCTACTGTATGACGACAGCCGGACGTAAATGATGGCAAAATGAGGGAGGAATGTTAAACGAATGCAGATCTGAGGTCAGCGCTTAAAATTTTTAATGGTTGCCTCAACCGTGACCACTCTGGAAGAGAGATAAGCTTCTTGGAAACACAAAGGAGGAGAAATGTGAAGCAAAGTTTGGACAAAATACCGTGATGACAGATGTTGATATTTTGATATTTCAAAAATATTGCAATATTTTATGTTTATATAAACTTCAGAGCAAGTCTGTGTGAAGAATATAATTGATATAATACAGCATCGCTAAGTGTCATATGAAGGACAGATGGTTAGAGTTATATGAATGGATGGATGGATAGAGATATTGATGGAGAAATACTTGAATGGATGGATAAAGAAATGGATGGAGGGATATAACAATGGATGGATGCAGATACAGATAAATGGATGTAAAAGATGTGCACCGATGGGTGGACAGACAGAGTGGTGGAAAGAAATTAATTGGATGGATAAATCAATAGATGGATGGGTGGACAGAAATATAGCGGGATGAACTGATGGCCAGAGAGATGAATGGATGGAGATTTACGTGATGGCTGGATGGATAGAAATTAAAGTGGATGGACTTAACGCCTTAACGCCCTTCCACCATCTAAGGTTATATTCATATCGAGAAAATATAGGAATATATGAATGCATAGATGGATGGAATGTACTTATGTATATTTCCATCCATCTATGCATTCATATATTCATATATTTTCTCAATGGATGGAAATATATGTGAATGGATGGAGAAAATGATGGATGCATGGATGGATGAATGAATGAACGAATGATTGATTAATGGAAAGAGAGATAAATGGATGGAAGAATTAAGAGGTATAGGATACATGGATGGATGGATGGGTGAAAAAACAGACAGACGGATGCATGGAAAGATGAATGGATGAATTGTTAGATGGGTAGAGAAATTATTATAATAGATAGGTGGGTGGATGGATGGATGAGTGAATAGAAAGTTAGGTTGATGGATTGATGGCTGGAGAGACATACATACACAGTATAGGAAAGTGAATGGATGCATAGATGATGGACGGAGAGATAGATTGATTGAAAGACAGATGGAATATACATTTATCTCTTCTTTTAGCATAAACAGCCACAATCCTAAGACCAAAACTAAACTCACAGAGCTGCTTTTACAGCACAAATATCATCACTAGGACTTTTTTCCCATTTTTACAGCCTCATATCTATGCAATATCTAGGCTGTAATATAAACGTCTAGTCCTTTAACACTTCAGTAGTTGCAGGCTGCTGATTTGAAGGAGAGGAATTCAGAGGACACCATTAGCAGGGAGGGAAGAGTTCAGAGAATGTTATCAGCCGAATCCATCAGTACTAAGTCCTACCTGATACTGCCTGATCTAGCACATAAAAATAAAATACAGGCCAGCCGCGTTAAACAAACTGAGTGTTGGAGGAGCCCCAGCACATTAAAAAAATAAAAATAACCCTAACTCTCCATCATTCCCTGGCCCTGAGCCACAGCCCAGCTTTCTAGGCCCTTTTTCCAGGGATGTGTGTGTGTGTGAGAGAGAGAGATGTTGGAGAGAAAAATATGGTGTCAGTTCTGTGTTTCAAGTGTATGTGTGCATCCTGGAGGAGACGTGAGGAGAAATATGTTGAATGCTCACTGTTTATTGCCACCCCCAGCCCACAGAGGACCTTCGGTGGCTGCTTTTACTGGCCTAAAAAAAGAGAGATACATCCGCTGCTTTTGGAGTTGGTACTGGAACGCTGGTAATACTGGAGAATTATAGAGGACGTCTGTGCTGAACATCCTCTCTGGATGGGCACCGTGAAACATTACAGAAAAATCTACAACCTTGCGCCTTTAAAGCTAATATTGACTCACCAAAAGCTATAAATTCAGGTGTGTAAGCAATCTAAAAATATGGGTTTTTTACTTCCTGAACACAGTAATAGCTGTATTAATCTTGTATTATACAGAATAGCAGCTTTTGAGTGACTGCATGCAGATCTACAAGAGAGACAGAACTGGAACAAGCAAGACACCTGGAAACACATGCTGAATCATCTGGCACGAGGGCTTCCTAGACATCAAATGTGAATTTAAAAGCCTGCTGTCAGACTCGAGAGCGTCGGGGAAAGTTTGCGTGCGTGTTCGGAGGAGTGTAATATAAGAGATCTTTTAAATGAGCATATTTATTGCTGATATGCAGTTTTGTGGGGAATGTTAATGAGAAATCCTCCCTTTTACACTGTTGGGTCCAAAAAACAACAGCAACAACAGGGTTGCACAGATTTTATTTGTTACTACCAATCAATCAATATTTTAAGATAAGCAAATTTAATACTGCAATAAAGTCAAAGCACTACAGAAAGTCTGGGAGTCAAAATCTAAAACAATTAGTAGATAAATATAGAAAATTTTAAAATGTATAAATAAATAAAAAATATGCTAAAAAAAAAAAATGTATACACATAATATATATTTTACAAATGTTTAAATAAATGCATTGCACTAGTGGACTACTTAGACTTCTGGACTGCACTATAAATGCTTAAAAAAAAACCTGCCTATATATCTTATCAATTCACAATCCAGCACTTACGTGACAAAAAAAACTTGTCTGCTAATAAGCAAAAATACCTAATATTACCTCATCTGATGTTGCTGAGTTTAAAAACATCAGTAAAAATGATATCGCATTCACGCAAAATAATAAAGATAATAATAGAGAAACTGTCAAATTATATACACTCCTAGAAATAAACTGGCATCACTGGCTATTGGTAACTTTTAAAAAAAGGTACCTAAAGTGTCCATTTTGGTAGTACATATTAGTACTACCAAAAAAGTGAACATATTACCAAATAGATACAAAAGCATCCCTTTTAAAAAGTTACCATCCCAGTGACATCTTTTGCACGTATTTCTGAGTGTGTAATGTGTATATAAATCTAGCACTTTTCAAAATAACAAATGCGGCCAAACGGCAAAAGTTTTTTAAAGTAGTATTTAAAAGGCATCATTTAACTTGCAATTAAAAAAAGCAGTGGAGGGAAAAAGTGGAAATCAGCAAAAAGGCATAAAAATGTCTACAGAATCATTCATACATGTGAAAATCAGCCGATAATTTAACCAGGCTCAGTGGAAGATGGAAATCATGTCTCAAAAATAATTCACAATGCATATTTTGTGAGAAAGCTAGACGTGCTTAAGCAAAACGGCAGTTTTTGCAAGAAACAAGCACTGGATCTCATTCAGCAAATATGACCCAGAGCGATGATATAAATCTAAAAAATGACAAAATATTTGATCTAACTAATCAATATATTTTTCTATCACTACAAAAAGAGATGACGGAGTTCTGCAAACAATGACTGAGGGAAAAAAATATGTGGAAATGAGACACATACACACACATGCTGACCCCTTCTCTTCAATAGCACTTCTGCTCTTATCAGCGGCTCTGAAGGCTGACAGACCCAGCTTAATTAGTGCTGATAGCAGCACAGCGAAAGGGTGGCCAGCACATCCCTGAACCAAACACAAACACACCGCTCTCCCCTGCCTATCTCCTCTGGCCCAGCCTCCTCTGGGAACATACACACGCCTGGACTGACAGCACCCAGCCATCTGGATCACATCAGCTGCAGAGAGAGCACAGTAATCTCTAAACCCTGAGAGGAGAACGTAACTCTTGCTGAACTTTGCGCAGGGTTGATGTCGAGTTTATGGAATTCACCATCACGGTCTATAAATTTCAGATTTCATAAACATTTTCTTAAAGATCCCATGCAATCAGAATTACAGTTTAGTGGCTTTTAGTCTGTGTGTGTTAGCTCTGAGGTCATATATATGTGTAGGTTTGTGTACTCCTAAAGTTTAAGCAGATGTATGCATTTAAGAGTAAAAACAGGCCACATTATTTAGGACTCATATTGCACTACACAGATCATTGTTGAATCAAGCAAGTAACAATCCGTTGTTCGTAGATGTGACATAACTGAATCTGAAAGAAAAACTTTTAGCTGCAATACAGTAAAAAATAAATAAATAAAAAATTAGTAAAATAAAAAGAAATAAGAAAAACAACAAAAAGAAAAATAGCAAAGTGCAAATGGAATTAATTACATTTAAATAAAAATTTTAAAAGGCTAATTAATTAAATTAAACCATTATTGGAACATTTTATTATAATAAAAAAAATAAATACATGTTTCTAAAATAAATTGTGTGATCTAAATATAATTGTAAAATAAATATATAAAAAATAATAAAATGAAATAAGAATGTGCAGATATCTATATCTATCTATCTATCTATCTATCTATATATATATATATATATATATATATATAAAATGAAATCTGCAGATACTTATATCTAGAGAAAATAAAGGTATAAAACAATAGTACAAAATTAAACGGCATAAAATAAAAAAATAAAAAATGTCTGATTTTCTGAGGATTTCTGAATCCTGAAGAGAATTGAATCCATCATAGGAACACATACATGAGAGAGTAAGTGATTGAATAAATTAATCAATTAATCAATCAATCAATCAATCAATCAATGAAGACCAAGAAAGACATACAGATTATTAAACAAAAATAAAACCATGGTAAAATGGAAAATTAAATAAACTGATGCAAATCTAGAGCGAATAAATATTTCAACATATTGAGAAACATTCTTTGTTTTGAGTTCACCAATCATCTGACTGAAACATTTCTGGAAAGCTTTCCATACTGAACTGTGCATCCTTGAACCACAGGAGGGGGGAAGAGGAAAAGAGTGAAGTAAACATACTGTACTTCACAGCATCCTGTATTTACGCTCGCAAACTTTACCCACAAAATCCTTGTGCCAGGAAGACGTCTGACAAACAAAAGCAGACCCTAGTTAGATAGACACGCACAGTGACAGACAGCCAGAGCAGGTGGTGGGAGATGGGAAAAGCCGGTCAAGCCATGACCACTTCAGACACGCTACACAGAGCGTGACCGGGAAAACGCAGCGGCCCACCGGAGTCCACTCCAAAGCCCTGTTACCTGGGAAACGCCAGCAACGCAGCTGGGGCCTCTAAACAAAACCAGGGAGGAGGGCAGAACTTGCTTTCTGGGAAATGAAGCTCGTCGAGGAGTGGCACCTGCGGAAAGCATTATTAAACCAGACGGAATCACGGGAGAAGGATGCGCTTAGACTAAGCAGAAGAGACGGAGAGCCGAGGGAACGCTGAGGCTTACCACTGGACACCAAACGAGGGATTACGTCTGTCAATGTGACATACGGCCCTAAAGCCTGGCTCTCCCTGCAACAGCCCGGTCGCTGCAGCTTCAAGACAGATTCTGTGTTCTCCCCCGTGACATGTCTGCAATGTAGATGGTTTTAAAACGCAAGCGTGGATTATCCAGATATGTTCAGCAGCTTCTGGACAGTTCATGGTTTTTCATTGTGACTAATGTAGCCGTGACACAGCTGATGATTTATCGGCACAGTGAAGACTCTCTGTTGTTTTGTTACATGTTTGGTGAGAGGTTTCTAGAAGGATCTCCTCAGACACAGTACGAGGAGGATGACATGATGGGCCTGACCCACGAACCATGTATGATTTTCCACCAGTAGCTGAAAATATATCAGGCCTGAAGCCTGCCCGATGACTGATTTTACCTCAGTAATAAGCCTAAATCTCTTTGTAGAAAGATGGTGTCACATATTTGTTAAAGATCTTTCCATTTGATGCAAGATGTTCTACTGGGGTAATAGCCTTTACGATACAATTACCAAATGAGAGAATTACAGTAAAAAAAAAAGTGAAGTAAAGAAAAGCATACAGCTCTATACAATAAAAACCTATTAAAATGAATAAATATTGCAAAAATGTTTAAAACAACAACAAAAATATTCTTTTAAAAATTAAAAGATTTATTTAAAAAACATTTAAATTTATTGTGTCCACAAATCTCTGAAATAAAATGTATATAGATATCGACACGGGCATAAATATGGCATATTAACAGATATTGTGACACTGTATTTTCAAAAAATTAAAAAAAAAAAAAAACTTTAATTTTAATATAAAAACTTATAATTTTAATATATTAAATACTTTTATTTAGCAAATATGAGTTAAATTTATTAAAAGTGACAGTGATTGCAAACTATTATAAAAATGAATATTTAATATTACAAAATAGTTTAATGGATTTTATGCCACTGTTTTCATTTTGAAAAAAAAAAAAGTTTACTTTAATACTCCATACTTTTATTCAGCAAAATTTACTACAAAATGTATTTCAACATTACGTAATAATTTCATAATATTTTCAAAATAATAATTACATTTATAATATTTAACAATTTACAAGTGTTTTCAGTTGATAATGTTAATTCTAATCAGCATATTTGAATGATTTCTGATAGATCATGTGACACTGAAGTCTGGAGTAATGATGCTGAAAAACAATCACAGAAATATATAGCATTTTAAAATATAAGTATAGAAGGCATTTACTTATTATTAGGGCTGGGACTCGATTAAAAAAATTAATCTAATTAATTAGAGGCTTTGTAATTAATTAATTGAAATTAATCACATTTTTATCGCATATAAATATTTTCCTTGAGAACAGTGAGAAGTAAGTTTTTTCATAAGGGTTTTTAGTATTGAATAATGACTGAATACATAAGCTTAAGCAACAAAATATTGTTTATTTTTGTTCAACCAAGTCCAACAGACCAATATTGTGCCGTGCGTGATTTCACCTTGAGCCGTATATACTACACACAGTCTTTGTTCACTGACGAGCTGCGCAGAACCATGTTCATTATCAGCGTGGATTTGCTCAGTTAATCCAGTTAATAAATGCGATCAAAATGCGTTAAAAAAGATTGTACGCGTTATTTTTGTGTAATTAATTCATCTAAATTAACGCATTAAAGTCCCGGCCCTACTTATTATTTTAAAATATTTACTAAAATGTCTAATATGAAAAGAATATTTCACTTAATAAAATAAATGCAGCCTCTCTGAGCATAATATTTTCCTTCAAAAAATGTTTACATCCAACCAACCCCGAACTTTTGGTAATGCATATGCAGCATACATTTACTGCTGTCAGTGCAAAGTTACTCTTTATGGCTTCCACTATCTTTAAAATCATCCTGTGTGCCATAAACTGCAGTCAGCAGAGCATCAGCGACAGATACCGCCACTCAGCGTCGCTGGTTTCCATGCATCTCCGTGTTTAAGGAAGGAAGGAAATGTTCATCCCAAGGACAGTCACTGTAAATTTCACCTACATCAAACATGGCTCAGTGCAGACAAACTGCACTGTCTGTTCCTAAGGTCTGAGTCCGGGGAGAAGGTGGTCTGTAACGAATCTAAGGCCTTCTATTGAAGGACGACTTCCAGAAGTTTCTCCACAAACAGGCCTGGCAGGACAACTCCGCCTGTGGGGAACCCAGGAACCCAGGAGTCGTGTGTGGTCATCTTTATAACACACACATATTCAACTCGGTCGTACCGCAGCACAGACACAGCGAGTTTTTTCCGCTCTCATAGATAAAAAAAGACCTATCAGACCAAAGCCGGTTGGCGGGAAGCTAGTTTAAGGGCAAGGTTACGTCATATGGTGGATGGATGAAAAGGTGGTTTCATAAATGGGGCCATTTATTGGATCGACAAAGACAGAAGGGGTGTATGGAGTGAGGCTACCACAGACCAAAATGAAGTACCCTCAACCCCCCACTGGCCACAGCCCAATTACCAACACCACACACCACCACACTGAATGCAATAAAACAACTCCAGACCCACAGCTACCAGGCCTGAGCCATCCTCAACCGAAAAGGCAAACCTGACTCCAAGACTTCAACTACCTGAGACCCTGATAAGCTCGGATGTTGTCTAAAGAAGAGCGGCTCCACAGAGGCTGGTGATATTTCTGCCGGTGTCAGACACTTCTTTGTGTCCATGCAGCACTGCATCTGGGTTGGTCGTTTGAGTAGAGATGGCAGTCTTTCAGATCTCTCTCTCTCTCTCTCTCTCTCTCTCAATGAGCCCCTGATGAGTTGAACTCATCTGTGGGTGTAATTCGCTTCTCTCAGTCCAAGACCACCCTGCTCCCATCTTCTCAAACCCTCGTTAACCTGCCTGCCATAACACATATTTACATATTTTATTTTTACAAATTACATATTTTATATGCACAACGTACACTATGTAAATTAGTGAGGATGAAGATTTGACTCATGAAGCTTTTTCTTAAACCGCTCTAAATTTAAGGTATTGTTTTTGTGCATGGTATATTGTGTCTGTCTGTCTACCTGATAAATACATTTAATTAATTTATACAAAATAAGAAATATATTTTATATTTTACATAAGAAATAAGCATTTTTCCCTTTAGTCAGCCACATTAATTGATACTGACTTATTACAAGTAATAATTTGACATTTAATAATTTTAACAAACAATTTATTATTTTTCTAAATAACAGAAAACAATATATTCATGATAAATTAAATATTATAATACATTTACAACATCAAAAAATGCAATATATATGTTGCTTTTTTATTCATGTTAAAAATTCTACATAAAAAAAGGTTTTCAAAATAAATTCTAAAAATATAATAAATAAAAATTAAATTAAAATTAAGCAGCATATCTGTTTTTGACATTAAGAAGAAATTCTTAAGCACCCAAATCAGCACATTATAAAATAAATCTAATTAAATGGGACGCTGAAAATTTTAACTTTGCCATCATAGGACTACACGAATATTTGCATTTTAGATATATCCTAGATGAGTATGAGACATAATTCAGTTTGGATGGAGAGTTTTTGTTTTTAGAGGAACAATCCTTTAAACTGCACATCCAAGTCACAAGAGACAGATGATCCCGGAGTGAAAGACAAGAGTAGCTGATTAGTAAATGACAAGGAAAAGCATCAGGGTAATCAGGCATTGGTGAGAATGCCAGGAGAGCTTAACCTCAGAGCCACAGTCGTAATCCCCTCCAGATCCAGCCACGAAGGTTCAAATAGTCAGGCCCGTGATGACAGAGCAAAACCACCACACCTGCCAGGCCCTCGCTGACGGCTTCTTTTCTCTCCCTCTTTCACTTGTTTTCTTTCCCCACCCTCTGTTTTCCCGCTCTCCTCTTTGAGGGGGCTACAGCTGTCCGGCCTCTACCGATGGTGGACAGGAGGAATTTTTCCACTCACCAGACCGCATGTCATGATGTCACCCGTGCGGCGACACAGAGTGAGGCTGAACAGATGGTCTGGAGCGCGCTCAGACCGAGCGACCCGTGGCAGCTCCGCTCAGCAGCCCTGATAAACGGGGCCAAGCCACCTCTGAGCCGAGCAGCTTCAAAAAAACACTTAAAAGCCCTTTATCGCCCCAGCAATTGAATCCCCTTGATCCCCTAAAACAGGACCTGTAGCTGCCTGCGTTCTGCTTTACAACAGGGGGAAAACTCACCCTTTAAATCATAACAGCCCCCTTTTCCAGGCCTTTCCTTTATCTGACCCAATGATGGGCGCTCTGATACTTCTAATGGCTCCCAGTCAAAGGCAAACACCGGCGTGTGTTTTCTCAGTGATACGAATCGGATAGCAACAGACTTCTAAGACGTCTGCTGAGGCGCTGCGGCGGCCTTCCAAATACTTTCTATATCTGCGCCGTAAATCACCGCCGAGAGGATCATTGTTCGTCAAAATGTTTGATTTCAGCCAATTTTCCGAAGGTACAGTAGCCTGCTGTGTCTGGAGCCGCTTCGACGCCACTCCTGAAGCTTTGAAGTGTCTTAAAATGCGCTCTTGAAATACGCAACTTTGAATATAATCACCAAACCTCCCTCGTGCGCTCCTTCATCGAGCATTAATTTGCCTTCCTAAATCAAAAAGTAATGAAAATGCCTAAAAATCAAAATAATATGTAATTACAGCTCAGATTTTTTTCCGTTGCTTTGCGTTTTAAAGGGATAATTCACCCGAAAATGAAAGCTCTGTCATGATTTATTTACCCTCATGTCGGTCCTGTATGGCTTTCTTTCTAATAAAGCACACAAAATAAGAGAATTTCTTAACTGTTTGTAGAGAGAGTCAGTTGGGGACACTGAATTTTATTTTATGTAAAAAAAAAAAAAAAAAGAATCAAATGTTTTAAAATGTGCATGATTTTTTTTTTGGGGGGGGGGACTATCACTTTAACTTGTGGGAACATGTAGTACCTCAATAAATAAATAATTAAGAAACAAAGAATAACCTGCCTGATTCTCTGATACCTGAACTAACCTCACTCTCAGATTAATTCATTTATTTTCAAAAAATATTAACTTACCCCATTAACTTTTGAAAATTAAAGCACAAAACAATTAAATAAAAATAATTGTTAATAACAAAAAAAAACAACAACTATTCTCATTTTCAGAAACCAGAACTAGCCAAATTCCTAGACATATTTCTAAATATTTTATTATTTTATTTTATGATTATTTTTAACATTAACAATATTATTATTAATATTTTATTAATATTTCATTTTTGGGGTAAATTATCCCTATAGTTTGTAACAACTTATATCACCACAAAAAATGAACTAACAAACAAACAAATACCCTAATTATCTTTTTTTTTTTTTTTTTTTTTTTTAAATATTTTTAGTTTTGGGGTAAACTACATAAAATAACTTATATTAAAATATAAATAAAAAAAATAATAGATATTATATAAACTATGCATTTACCCTGTAGGAATGTATAGTAAAAATAAAAAATAAGTACAAATAGATTAATCAATAAAATAATACATACATACATAAATTAATGAATTAATACATATACACATGTATACTTAAACAACTAGTCTTTCTCAAACACTAGAACTCACCATTAGTAGCTGAATGAATGAGGAGGGAGGAGGACCGTTTCCCGCAATTTATAAGAGATTTAAGTTCAGTCCACTCCCAGAAGCATTCTGGGAGGCAGACATTCACAATCATACCATGTTAGTGGCAGTAAAGCTGCCATGGCATTCGGGTGGTACAGGATGGAGACACAGCACTTGGCACCAGTCTGATGGACCACATTACAGACGCCAATAAACGCCCGGCTTGGTCGCCCACCGCGACCTGCCCCCTTTTTAACAGGTTGGACCTGGACTACACCAGCGCGGCCCGCGCCAGCTCTTGTAACACCACTTTACGATGTTATTATTTGCCTTTCTGCTGTTTATTTTATTCCTTTAATTAGGGCCGGGTTTCAGTCTAAAGGCTTAACTCTGGAAAGCCGAGGTTTTAACATGTCCCACTGCACTTGTGTTAGCGTTGAGCAATCCACAGCGAGCTGCGTTTCTCACCCGCTCAGAGAGAAGGATTTAAAGCATGTCGGAGCACACAAAACCCTTAAATTATTCAATATTATAAACACGCCGAAGGGAAGAAAAAAAAAAAAACTACATCAGCTGGGCGTTTACGAAATGAATCGCATTAAACCTTGGCTTGTTCCGCAACAATCTGTCGGATTTCTCCATCGAGTCCCCGAGTAGCACTTTTTAGTGCATGATATCCCCTCTGGGTCCCGATCATCTCTCTCAGACTGCCGTGCACGTGATTTAGCCTTCTGCAAGACTGTGTGATCTGATTCATAATGCATTATGATGGACGGACAATTCACACAGAGACATTCGGAGTGCTAAAGGGGGCAGAAAGAGGTCAGGCGGGCCTCAAATTACCAACCAAATCTGCCCCCTTGCTATTCCACCACTTCACGCTCGAGACGTCCATCAAACAAGCCAGATGTGGCTGCACGGCATCAGTCACGAGAGCCATACGCCTCTACTGATGGCTAAAACTTCCCAGGAGTCCTACCGCTTGTGTGTTTACATACAACCTGACAGCTGGAGTTCCGTGGGGCATCTTTTTAAACTGTGATGCCATGTCGGCGAGCCAAAGAGGGGGAAGAGATACTTGACCCTCATCTACAAATGGAGAAATAAGTACCACAAGGCTTCACCTGCGAAGCAGATAATGGGTTGTGACTTTGACCGCGGAGGTCTCGTGTACGTTTCCATTAAGAATGGGCCGCTCTGGCTAGTCAGAGCCGGAGAGCTCTTCAGATCGGGCCTGTCACGGCCCCCCTTAGCCCAGCTATTCCTCCTGCTCCACAAACCTCAGTTTCCTGGGCCCCTAACAAGTCCCAGCTGTGCCTGTAAGAGCTGACAAAACACACTCTTCCACACTCTCTCAAATATACACACAGACATGCACACACACTCACATTTAGTGGATGCAAAAGCCACTGTGTAAAACATACTTTGTGTCTGCCCGAGGAAGAAAAAAAGCCTCCCTCTTTGCCTACATCCATCTCCGGCCTCTGCTTTTTACCCTCGCCAGCGCTGACAAGCTACGTTATCCGCTCTGCATCTTACCCAGCATGCCGTGCTGGTGAGGTCTCGGGGTACGAGACGGGCAGGCCGTACAGTATGTAGCACTGGGAGTCAAGTTTCACCTCTCGGCAGGGAGCGGTCTGGACCCTTCCACTGCTCTACGGCACCCGCTTTACACGGAAATCCATACAGGTCTTTTTACATTCACATACATGTGTGTGACAGAGTGTGAATGACTGAAGGGTAAGGAGGAGAATTAAAGTCACTAGTGTTCTCGAGCTAGTTAAGGTGGTTTTAAAAGAAATACAGCAGTTTAATGTAAGGCAGCAACAAAACGAAATGCATATTTTGCAATAAATAAAATAAAAACTGCATACAAATATTTATACAGTACATATTTCAAACATGCTGATATGCTGACAACCCCTACATATAAAAACTGCCTTGAAAATTTACGTTTTATACCCCTTCTAAAAAATATATATAAATAAATATAATTAAAGCACCTATGTATTTTCTTGTCAAATAAATGCAATGATTAACAATTAAAGGCTGAATGGATGGATGAATGAACAAATGAATGAATAAATAAACAAATAAATGTCTAATCATTTGTTTAAAAAAGTACCTTTTTTATTATTATTCTTAAAGCAATTCATATAAACATATACACACATATATATATATATATATATATATATAAATATAAATATATATGAATGATATATGCTAAATGATAAATGCTAGTTAACTACCCTCATTCTCAGATATTTGTATATATTTTCACATTTAAAAAAAAAAATACTTTTAATTTTTGGGCTAAACTATGTGAGGATTTATAAAACCAAAATAAATAAATAGCTTATAATAAATATATATATATATATATATAAAAGTTTTTTGTTAAAAAAGTTTTTTTGTTAAATATAGTAAATATTATTTATAAGTTTGAACATCCCTCCAACAATCAATATATATTATATGAATAATTTTAATATATAAGAAGTGCTGTCAAACAAGTAATCACAATTAATTGCATCCAAAATAAAACAAATTGTTTACATAATATATGTTTATGTGCTGTGTATTTTTATTACGTATATAAATCACACAAATAAAAAATTAATTTTTTTAAAAAAATTTTAAAAAATATTTACATGTATATATTTATAGTTATATTATATATAAATATATTTAATATATAATACATTATGTATTTTTCCTAAATATATATACACATGCATGCGTTTGTGTTTATATACACATGAATACACACACACACACACACATACATTATGCAAGCAAAAACTTTCATTTTGGATGCAATTAATCATGATTAGTCGTTTGACACCACTAATAAAAACATATATTAAAAGTGGATATATAATATTATAGATATGGTATTTTTCCCTTATTTGCCCATAAATCTAATAACCTAGAAAATTACCAGCACACCTCTCCTTATTAAGCCACATGATTTGAGGCATCATTCACATTCGCACCGCAAACAGAGCATGAAGTCTTACTTGCCAAAGTTTAATACTTAGCATTAGGGTTATGCTCAAATCCCCAAGTGGGTGCAAGCGAACACCACTATAACAAAATAACCAACCACAATGTAAATCTTTCCATGATGCTCTTTAAGAGATGGAAAAATACACACCAGTGGCTGTCGTGTTTGCTGCAGATAAGACGACAGAGGAAACGCAGGCAGAAAATGTACAGTGATTACTCATATGCCCCCTGAGACGGGGCGATAGACGCAGACCCCTCATAGGTGTGGTGCACTTTGTGTGTGTGCATGTAATTCTTTAACTATCCAAAGAAAAACACAGAAAGAGGCCACGGCGGAGTGTGACGGACAGGCTGGGTGTGGAGGGTAGTTGGTGTGGGGGCACCCGTGACAGACAGAGATTAATGAGAGCCCAAACCCCCCTCAAATCTCCCACCTCAACCCCTCCAGCAAACCATAATGCCTGCTAATCACCTGGGTGTCAGAGCCTATTGTTGAGATGACTGCGATCCTGCTTACACACACACACACACACACCCCACATCTGCCTGATTGAGTCCGCTGCTCATGACACTGCATAATCTGCTTCTATGTTCTCACCAGGACAAAGCTGTGTTTTGATCTCCGTTTGTGTGCATGTGTGTGTGTGCATTGACATTTTTATATAGGCGAAGATGAATGAAAGCAAGAAAGAGTGTGCTGAGTGTCAAACAAACAAAACAGGAATAAACAGAAGCAACTGGTCTTAACACTTGGCTGCTAGCTAGACGGGAGAAAGAAAAAGACCAGAGCGAGTGATAAAAAGACACAAAGAGGTGTTGGTGAAGCGTCGGCGCAGAATGAGGCAGAACAGCGCCTCGTCAATCAATGTCACGCGGAGGACGTCCTCAGACAGTCTTAAGCACATTCCTGTCACCAGACGTCCCCCTGGGACAGCCGGCGTGACACTGTCATTCAGGGGTCAATAACATGCGGTTGCTCGACTTAAGTGCTGAAATTGGACAAGAGTGAATGTGAGGACCACCACCCAAGTAGATACAAAAGGCTCAATAGAGCACTGCTTTATTTTTAAAGTGCCCTATTTTTAAAAATGAGCTTTCATGCAGCGTGCAACACAGCTCTAAGCCAATGAGAACATCCTGCAAAGTTTTCAATCTGAAAGTGCACTGTGTATTATTAAAGAAAGAGTCGACTGAATCATTCAAACAAGTCGTTTTTACAACGAGTCCCAAGCCGTTTCATGCTGACGTCAAAATTAAACATTAGAATATTACATGTTGTTTGGGACCCCCAAAACCAAAATATTAACCTTTCATAACCCACAATAGGGGCACTAAATGGAGCAGGGGTAAAATATCTCACCTATATATGTTTACACCTGGTCATGTCATGCGTTTGTCTGTTTATACTTGGCCACATAAATATAAATGTGTAAATCATTCCGATCTTCAGTTCGCATGGAACATGCATATTTTAACAGTTCACATCAACAAAAGCAACAGATATATGCTGCATGCTATTCATTCTCAGCTAATTTTAAGATCAACTGCAACTGGAGAGAGAGCGGCATCAGCACTGCAAAGATAGGTTAATCTTACTATTTTTAAATGAAGATGATCATGTGTCTTTTCAGTTTGCATGTTGGCTTGCTGACCAGACACTCTGATACTGCAGCGATGCATGCTGTATTAGTGCTGTTATATCCACCTGTGACATGTCAAATAACACCCTCAGAAGTTTATATTTTTTTATATTTGGGATGAGTGAAATGTACAACAGCTAGATGCATTTAAACTTGTGTCGAGAATGCATCCCAGATCAGCTCCTGAAGTTGTTTAAATCTGCTTCAAAAGCATTTCAAAGGTCATTTAAACCTGGTCTTCTGATATTTATAAAATGCATAAAGTGACCAGGAGTAAACGGGCCCCAAAACAGCATTGACTGATTTATTATTATTATTATATTATTATTATTATTATTAAATTAATATTAAAATATATTTTTAGATTTCCCTTAAATATTAGCAATAGTCTGATCATGCCAGTACATATGAATAATTACTGTTTTATAGATGTGGTCATGAAAAATTTTAACTGACAAAAACTACTAAGATTTAGACAACAACCAACCAAATAAAGTTTTTGATATGATTATATATGTTTTATATAACTCAATATTGATATGATATCTAACTCCAATATGAGTTTATTCGCAAAAACAATTCGCATTTCAATTAATCTTAAACTGCAGCTGGGTTATTTTGATCAGGTTGAAAAAAAATTCAAAACCTTAAATACTATAAAAAATAATTACTATAAAATACTATCAAAACATGATAGCATAATATAAGACATGATTTTTCTTCTCAGGTTTTGCAAATAAACTAATATATATATATATATATATATATATATAACAGAGTTAAAATTGCTATATAAAATGAAAGGAATTATTATTATTATTGTTAATATTATTATTTAAAAAAATTATCAAATCAACTAAAAATCACCTCTAATTATTACTTCAAAAGGAACATCTCATAGAGAACTACACGCAAAAACAGACATGCAAGCACGCACTCAAATATTTACGACTCAAATACTGCAGGTTTTGGGGACCTGGTGCTGAAGCAGGGCCCCTGAGGGCCATATTTCTGGGCCCAGCAGGGTGTACCAGCCATGGAGCGATTTACAGTGGGGAGTGAGAGTCTGGATCTCATCTCTACCTAACACTTCAGACGCCGCTCCTGGGCCTCCTTCAGCCCAGCGAGCACAGGGCAGCGAAGCGGGAGGGAGACGGCGAGGCTGGGTCCCGCTTTGAAGTTTAAAAATAAAAACGAGGTGGAAAAAAACGCTTTTGGGGCACAAGACCGAGAGACAAAGGTAAAGTGATCGATTCGGCTTTCAAAGTGAGCCTTTGACACACCTGGGTGTGTGAGGTTTCAAAGTCAAGCTTTTTTTTTTTTAGCTCTCTCTGAAGCGTTCAAGATGTTCGCTTAAAAGCAAGAAAGTCCCATAAGCACCACAGAACTTTTAGTTTTTTTCTTGAGGCAGAACAAAAGCGAAGCAGAGGTAAGTCTCTCCACTCTCTTCCTGCTGATGTTCGCTATCACAAGCTTCATCTTTAGAGCCACTCAGAGGAACTTTAAGAGGGCGAGCAGCTGCCGGGGAGGAAAATTCTCGGACCACACAAGCGAAAAGAGAGAGAGAGGGATTGAGAGAAGGAGAAAAGACAAGACAGCTCAGACTCCCTCACTCCACTCCAGCTGAAACAGATGACAAGACAGAGCACACATATCAGCCTTTCCCACCTCTAGCCATCCCGGCTAATCTTTTCCACATTCCCCTGCTCTCTTTTTTCCCTTCTCTCCGTTTCTTACCCCCCTATCCCCCTCTCCATGTCAGCAATGTTAATCTGCTGAAGGAGCTGAGCGCCTTTGACAGATGCCGGTATGGCGACAGCTACAGAGTGACTTGTGACAGGAGGCCTGCACTGTAACTGTGGCTCACCTGTCAATCTAACCGGCAATGCTTCTCCATAAAAATAAGGGGGGTGAAAGAGAGAATGGGTAAGGAGAGAAAGAAAGAAAGAGCGAGAGAGAGAATTTTTCCTCAGTAATAGGAGGTAGATTTTAACGAGCAAGATTCAAGTGTCTGATACCGTGAGAGCCATTTCCTGTCGAAAATATGGACAACTTCAGGCTGAGCCAGCACACTGCCATGACTGGCCCGTCAATCATTTTCTCTCCGCTACAAACACACACACACACACACACGCTCGCTAATAAATAAGCACTTAGTTATTATAATAACTCAGTCTAAAAACTGTGGGTGAAAAGCAGACTCTGTGAACAGCTTCTTCGTTCTTCAGTAGAACACATGAGCTTGTCTTTATTCAAAACTTCCACAGTCCACATGACAGTTCTAGAGACACTTTCTCAGTTTCTTTATTTTGAGTGCTGAATTTTACTGAAAAATGGGGCAAAACAGTTAAATCATTGGAATTATTACTTTGAATATTGGTAAAATTTTGTGTACATTCAAATAGGTAAAAAAAGTAAAAAAAAAAAAAAAAGTTTCTTATGCTCACAAACTCTGCCTTTTTTTAATCAAAAATACAGTCAAATGTTTTAGAATTTTCTAGAATTATATTAAAATGTAATTTATTCCTGAATTTTCCTGAGCATTATTATTTAGTCTTCAGTGTCACGTAATAAACTCAAGACACATATGTTATCACAAATGATTAATAAACTGCTTATTAATCTGGTTATTAATATATTAGTGGAAATTTTTTTCAGGATACTTTGTTGAAGTTCAGAACAACATTAATTTTAATTATATACAGTATATATATATACAGTATGTATATATATATATATACATACTGTATATATATATACTGTATATATAATATGTATCTTTAGATTTACTATTTATTAATTTAATGTGTCCTTGCCACACACACATACATTCAATGTGGTAAGATAAAAACAATAAATAAAATATTTTGTTTATGTAATATATGTTTGTGTACTGTGCATATTTATTATGCATATATATATATACAACATATTTACATGTATATATTTATATTCAAATAATTTTATTACATATAAATATATTTAACATAAATCTAAAGTTTTTCTTAAATATACACATGCGTTTGTGTGTATTTATACATTCACAATAAACGTACATAGTACTCGCATATACTGTATCATGAAAACAAAAACATTTCTATATAAACGTACAAAAAATAATAATAATATAAATAGATCTATAAATATTGAGGCAGTCCCTGGGGACCAGATTTTGTTCAGCCCCTTAAAGTTTAGCTAAGTTTAGCAAAGTAAGCCTACACAGACACACACAGAGGGTAAGAGCTTAAGACTCAAAGTGCGAATCTGAGAATTATCCGCCGCCTGCTGAAAGCTTTTAGTGAGATAGTGTTCCAGAAAGTTCCAGACACTGGGATTGAAAAGCTGAAATGGCGGGTACACAGTGGAGCCAGGAAATGGGTCAGACGTCCAAGGGCACCATATAAATGATTCAGAGTCAGTGCCGAGAGAGAAGAGAAGAGGAGAAGAACTAAAGGGACCAGACATGGTCTTGGGGTCAAAGATGAAGCCGTCGCAGAATCTCAACTTTTGAGAGCAAGCAAAGAGAAGCACTTGACACGAAGATAGAAAACCAGGCAAACATACGAGACTGATATAAACAGTGAACGGTTACAGAGCTGTTATGGAACGCTGCTTGTCCAATCAAATTAAAGAACTGCTTTATTAAACACAAACCCTACACACAGCCTTCTTTTCACATCAAACAGACTCTCCAATGTGTTATCCAGTGCATCTGTGTGTCTGATCTCTTGTTTAATCAGATGCAGAAATGCCAAGATGACCCAGACGCAAAGGAAAATTCTGCATGTTTCACACAAATGGGTGGAAGGCGAAGACTGGAAAAACGATCCAGTGTTTACTAATTAAAACTAAACTCCAAAGAAAGCATGTTTTAATCGAAACACTTTGATTAGAGAAGGAACAATACAAAAACCTGGAATATATCTTCAGAAATTGGCAATTTTCACTCTGGCAGTGTAACTCTGCTCGAACTAAAGTAGTCAAATCATTTAAAATTTACCCCATGTTCATTTAATTATGATGAAAGAAACTCTGTAAAACGATTTCGGTCTCTAAAATCAGAGAGTTTAATATTTTATCCAGTATATTAAGACACGTATGATGGAGACATGAAAATGTTTAACTGCTTAACTGAAATGACCCATAGGCACCCTTGCTGCAAATGTCTGATAATTGAATATCTCTTGGGGAAAAAAAGCCTTTTCGTTTGCTGGGATCATTTCTTTGTAAAATGATTGCCTGTCAGTTCTACTTTGCTCTTCTCTTTTTTTTCCAGTCACTGCTCTCTTTAAGTCAATCTTTCTTTTTTTCCCCTTCCTTTTTTAAAGAATAGATATTTAAGGACGATAATTGCTTGGCACAGGAACGTATAATCAAGTGAAAAGGCTGCGTTTTTTTTTTTCCCTGTGCCTTTTTTGTGAAATCCGTTTTGTTAAGCAGAGATTATAGCTGAAAAAAAAAAAATTGGCAATACAAGAGCAATTAAAGTTAAAAAACACAGCATGGTATTTAAATGAAGGGTTGACTGAAGAGTCCTGCGGGACTCGTTTTTTTACGGCTCCATTTTCTCGATTTCAAACTCTGTCCTTTTTTACTTGAGATTTTAAAAGAGCGGGAAGAGTAAAATCAGGAAGAAACAAAGCCAGCAAGCGTTTTACAGCGCCTTGGAACGGAGAAAACATGCTGAGCTCTGAATTTTCTGATATTATATGCACGATTTCCCTGAAAGATCACACAGTATTGTAATTTTAGGGCAGCGAGAGCTGCAGCGTCTACATAATTTCTCCAAAACCTGAGCAGGAGAGAGAGGGCTGAGTGAAAAAGTGCGAGAACCTCAAGTAACTAATGCCTCGATGAGGATAATAAAAAAGACATTTCTGCTTTACTATGAGAAACACTCTCTCTGACACGGTATTCCCACTTGATTTCGAACTGACCCGGCTCAATCCACACCCTCAAAATGAATGTTATATATTCCTAGTCGTCAAAACGTTCCGTCTCTAGTAATCGCCTGTAATCACTGCAATCTAGGACATTTTGTAATGATCTCATAGACATAAACACTGTCAGTAATACCGCAGAAAAAGGCAGATCTGCACATAACTATATGTGTGGAGTGACGTTAAGCCCAGACAGAGTTGAGTAGTTATTTTGAGGCTGCCTTGTTTGGCAGGCACTTTATCGCCTGTAGCGTTCAGGCCCGTGTTGATGGCAGCACTTCGCGTCGGTCGGGAGAGCTTTGGGGTGTTGTTCATGTTCAACACGCTCAAGTGAATTTCCAGCAGAACTTCGGCCCATTAGCTACTCTTCACAAATATCCACACAGCAAAAAAACAAGCCAAAAACACAAATGCAAACAATGCTGCAATTAGGAAGTGTGAATTACATGTTTTGGACAAGAAATTGAGCCCAAGATATCAGTTGATCCTAATAAACAACACTGCTTATGCAACTAAATTACACACAAACACAAATGATGAGCCAAGTCTAATGTGAGTAATTTTTTGTGCGTATTGCAAACCAGTTTATGATGTTCCATTCTATTAAAATGCTCACTTTGCAGGCAGCAAGGCAGCTTAGTACGTAGTGGCAAATCCTAACGCATACGAGCAGGTGAAAAGGGCACTGATGCACCTTTCAGCCCCTTATCACGACTGAGCCAGAGCACATACTGAAGATGAGAGAGAGTGAGAGCCAGAGGAGTGATATAGGGGAAGAGGAGAGTGATCTGATTCATCTCCGTGTCAAACAGGGCCATTGGTTTGAGATGCTCACACAGGCCCGCAGCGCTCCGAACTGATGGGGGTTCTGGCCGTGGCTTTATCAGATAGCATGGTGTGGAGATGAAAGGTCTGGCGGGGCGGAGGGGGTACGTGTCTCCTCTTTGTTGCAGACATGTGTTAACATTGTTGGGGATCAGCGAGCTGGACCGTGCACATGCCGATCATACCTCGGAGAAAAGCAGCGGAAAATGGGATCTTTAAGTATTCATGTGCTCAGATTCACACAGTGCTCAGGCCTCGGAAAGGGGGGGGCAGCGGAGGGGAATACACCAACCGCTGACGAAGGAGAAGAGAACAAAGGCTGCGAGAGACAATAGAAGAAACTAGACAAAAGAAGACTGAGCTGGAAACAGAAAAAGATACGATTGGAGGGGGAAAGGGAAGATACAGAGGTGCGTACAGATATTAAGAAATGCGAGAGACGAAAGGGTGGGAAATAAGGGCATCACATGAGTGAGGTTTTCACAGCCGGCCACCCACCTGCATCCCCCTCCGGACTGAAAACCCTTTTCCAGGCCAGACACTAATCTTCACAGGTATTCCCTGGGACTGTGAACTAGAGAGGGATGGTGCGGCTGGAGCAAAATCTCTTCAAGACAGACAGGAACGGCAGAGAAAGCTCGTGATCAAAGCATGTTTCTACCATACGACACAAAAGACAGAAAAAGACAGATGAGACAGACAGAGAGTCTGAGACTTCTTGTGAAAATGCTTCTGCTCTGCACTTTTCCCAGTTAACACCTGCTATCGCCAAAAACATATTACTATTTTTTTTTTTATTGCATAAAAATGTATTAATTATTAAACAAATATAGTATAATATTAATAACAGTAAACATCATTATTGATAATAATATTGATATTTAAACTCAATTAACAAAAAACATTATTATTATTATTAATAACAACAACAACAATAATAATAATATTAAGGTTTTATATTAATAACAATAACAGCCAAAATATGTTATTAATAGTAACAACTTTTATAAGATATTTTATAGCCTTATTACTAATAACAAAAAACAACATCAACAAACATCATTAATAACAAAAACATTATTATTATTATTATTATTATTATTATTATTCATTTACTTCGTAAAAATAAAGTGACAATATACATTTTATGTTATACAAATATATACGTTTTATATTACAATTAAAACATTTCATTGTTTTAAAGCACATATAAAACGATGAAAAAAACCCATTAAAACTAAACTGCTAATTGTAAGTTAAATAATAATACCAATAACAATAATAATTGCATTTTAACAGACTTTAACAGACAACAAAATAGTAGCAATATTATTAACAACACTAAATATAAAGCAATAATACTAATAGTAACATTATTGCTAATTATTATTATTATTATTATTATATCATAAAACATTTGAAAAAGTTGATTCTTCTGAATTGTTTTAAATTAAATGAAATAAATTTTAAATGTCCATTTAAAAACTAACAAATAAATAATTAAAATAAATTTGTGTAGATCAATAGAGAACAAAGCATATGCTTATGATGAATAACTTTTCTTTATTTTCCAAAATGGCTTTTTTTTCACTGTGGTCTCACTGTACACAGACAGAGCGCATGTGTCTCAATCTCAAAACCGAATCTCATCTGCAATTTACTGAACAGCAAAACACCAGCATCCAGCTAGACGTGTACATGTGTGCTCTTCACATAAACGAGATCGCTAATCCGCAGAGGAAGGAGCCAAAAGGGAAAGAGGATGTGGAATACAGAGAGACAAATGGAGGGAGGGAACGCAGGAGGAAAACAGATGGATGAAGGACTTGGAATGTCTCCTCGGGCTTTAATGAAGTCCTTCACAAGTCAATCGCTCCTCTCAGCCCAGCGGTTCTGTACGCAGATGCGGGGCGGAAAAAGTGGCGGGGGCTCATTGGCCTTGATTCCCAGACAGGGATGCTTTGATGTGGGATGGAGGGGGGCGGAGGATGCCCCCCTGTGGAAGTCAACCCCACTGCCCTCCGTATGATCACAGCCTGGGGACAAGATGGCTTTCCTATTAGCGAGCCAGGCAGATATATATAAATACACTGTAGCTCAAGCGAACACGCAGCCCGCAAACAAGATATTAGTTAATACGTACACTAACAAGAGCTTCAAAATGGCCTCCAGCCAAAACAAACATATCCTGCACAGATGCCACACTCACTCCGCAAACAAAGCCGCTACGGCGGTAATTACTCATGAGGAGTTTGAAGTGGGCTTAGAGATCCCCCTCATTATACAAACACAAACATGCTGGAATAAAGCACGTTTAACGGTGAGCATTTGAAGCTCGCTCTTTTTAATCAAATGCTCACTTTCCCTGAGGGCTGCCATATGTATGTGGTCCGGTCCGCGCCTGCATACCTGACGAATGGGCCGGCCCGAGGCGGCCAATGGCGAAGCACCAGAGAAAAGTACGGGAATAAAAGCGAGAGATGAAAAGAAACAATATAGAGATAAGGGAAGAGAAGAAAATGGGGTTGCTATTAGGGAAATGAGCTCTTAAGAAGTGCAGCTGTGAAGCGCTCCCTGGAGGGCGGCTATCAGGAGTCCTGTTAGCCAGCGGGGCAGAAGGGACTGACACCGAGCCAGCGCTGTTAGCCCAATTAGCTTCAGATCTGTTCTCTGCCTTCTGCTCTTGGCCGGGCTGGACAGCTGCGCTGGTTTTGGATTTAAATATGTAGAGAAATGAGGGGCTCAAACTGCTCCTCGTTTAATTGCCTTGAAGTAAGAAGCTCTGCCAACTCATGCCAACTCCTCCTGACCGTATGAAAAAAGGACAGGGAGATTAGTAATTAAGGAAGCTCGCTGGTCTGCTTGAGAATGGTTTCCATCTTTTTATACCTGCTATTCAGAAGTCTGAGTGATCCGATCGACTGCGGGAAACGTTTGATTTGATCACATACAAACACAACTACATTAGAAGTGAGTTCACTCTGAAGCTTCCCAGGTAGCAGTAAAGGACCGCCTACTTACCTGTCACCAGTTCTTTCATTTAAACAAGGGATGTGTTCGGTTATGAAAGTAATTTGAAACTAATTCAAAATTGATTAACAGGTTCAGGTTTATTTAGGAGTGTGTGTGTAAGTGTATTTGCATGTTTGTATAACTAAACCTAAATTTTAAAGGTTTATTTTTTTGCCTTTATTAGATAGGATAGATCACAGCTGACAGGAAGTGAAGCAGTAGAGAGATAGGGGGATAAGGTCTGGGAATCGGGACTCGAACTCGTGACTCCCAAAGCGCAACATCGCTGAATGTCTGCGCACAAGAGCCGACAATAAACCTAAATTTTTATATTTTAAATATTTAATGTTTTTAAACTTTAAAAAAGGTTATTATGGCTAACTAAAACAATAAAAACAAATAATATAAAATAAACTTTTTACCCATCTATTTGCCAAAGCATTTTCATGTACTTTAAATTGATATATACTAAAATAACAGGTAACAAAGAAAAAAAAAAAAAAAAAAAATCAATATAGACAAAAACAACAACATTAAAACTCAAACTCTAGAAACAAAAACAACTCAAAATATTGCCCTGGTGTGTTATCAACGTAAGGTACCACAGAATAAGTGCTGTACAATATTAATAATGTACTACATTTACATGAATAAAGTAACATGCACTTATATTTAAACTCATTTTCTGTTCTTATAATCAGATAAGATGTCAGTAGTTGTCTTCTGAGTACTCCACAGTTCCAAAGTGCACACTTTTCCTCCGAAGACAATGTCACAGATAGATGATTTAAAAATGACGTCACAAATTATTAAACTGCATCAGAATTGCTGAAGATGCAGAGGAGAAGAGCTGTCTTGCCTTTTTCTGCTTTCTGTAGTGTTCTGTAGTGATGTATGCTGCAAGTGTGTTTCAAGTGATTTCCCTCAAATCAGCACAAAGCTGCCTCCTTAGTGAAAGATTCATACAAGCATCAAATGAAGAAAAAGATGAGTGCCGTTCGGAGAAAGAAGAAGAAACGCAAGAGGGAACTTCTGCAAGCGTGCAAAAAAACCTGATGCAATGTAGCCTTACAAAAGTCCCACATGCCATTACAGAAACAATTCACAATAGGAATTAAAAAGCCATTAAAACACAAGACGGCAGAAAAGCCTGTGATGTATCAAACGTTTTCCTTCCTATGTTCCATGTCAGGACAGCAAATGATGCTTAAAATACAGAACAGTATTCCACAAGCCAAATCTCAACAAGACAAGACAATCCCCACTGGCATGGCCCACTCATCGCTGCCCCTCTCTGGCATCAGGGACAAAGACAGCCATAAAGCAAAAGGAAGATTCTTCAGGGATGAGTGAATGGAAGCAGACTCCCAAAGCCGGGGAGGTGAATTTATCCCTTTCACCTTGAGATGGCAGGCAGCAGATTTAGGATGCTGTGTAGTGGGATGGGGGTCTGACATCAGGGAATAAATAAATAAGCAACGGCAGAGTGCAGGACTGTCTAAAGAGGAGTCGGAAAGCCCTCATGTTCAATGTATGGAATGCATGAGTGTAAATCTCACACACATTAACTCCAACACACATATATATCTTTATACTACACTCACCTGAGCTGGGCAAACCACGGCACAGTTATGGTATACGGACAGTGCTAGGAGCAAAGAGAATAATAAGCATTGATGCTAATACTGTAGGAATATGCCTAAACTGTTAAAAATGAATGTTCTTTCTTGGAATCTATGGTTCAAATTTGGAATCCATGGAATCTTTCCATTGCACTATAGGTACTTAACAAGGGATATATGGAAATATTCCACACACAATGAGAAAGGTGTTTATTTTAAGAACTGTTGACTATTTTAAGAGTGTAAGAAAATGTGAGGATTATAAGAATGTACACTGACAATATGTTGACGGACATTTTTAAAAGCATAAACTGGATCAGTTTTCAGTTTAATGACCACTGCTTACAAGTATGTTAGGCTAACCTCATGTCTTCCCCTTCCCAACAAAACAAACAAACAAACAAACAAACAAACAAACATGTTACCATGTCAGGCCATTGAGAATAAATAAATACATTTTATATATATATATAATTAAATTAAAGTCTATAATACTTGAAAAATACTATGCATTAGCATTGTCCTTTATCTCAGTGACTGTGATCAAAATAAATAAAATAAAATAAAATAAAGGTATAAAAAGTGTAATAAAGGGAACATTGCCCTCAAGAGAATCCTGTAATACCTGAAAAACATTGCATTGTCAATCACCTCAATGACCACATAACTAATCACTGAGCTGCTGCAGAAAATGCTGTCATGACATTATGAGAAGTGACATGAAATACAAATCACATGATGTACTACAATATAATGAAATGCTGTGAAACACCATCAAAGCCTAAATGCTAGTCGATGCAGTAATGGTATCTTCCAGCAGACTAACTGGACCCGGCTAACCAGCCAAACCTTGACCCCTTGGGATGGGTCCCGTGTGGGAACGTACTGTACCACAGTATAAGAATCACAGCGCTACAAACCTAGCATGAAAAACAAAACAAAATTGCTACTGTTGACCGCCACCACAGTTCACTCCTCTCTGTATCGCATACTCAAGGCTTTCGTAATTCACGAGGAATTGCTTCCAAAATAACAACAGTATTGATGTCAACACCGCACAATGAAACGGTGGGAGACTCGCTTGGCGGCTATCCTTTTACACAGGTACAACAGGCCTCTTTCAGCTGAGCCACATCTGTCTCAGTCTTGCGCAGTTAAGAAACCTGAGAAGCCCGGCAAACACGAGAGGGGATTAATTCATTTTCCATTTTGATACATTACCCTCTCGATTAGGGCTACGAGTCCCGAATCGTGATGGAGATTCATTCGCCGCTGCACTCCGATTAATGTGAGGTCGCAGCGGGCTCCCAGTTTTCCATCAAAAACAACCTAATATTGACGCTGCTGTGGAGGGAAAATGATCCTTCGGTTGCAAATCAGAGGAAACCTATAAAAGCCGCCACCGGGGTCTGTTAACATGAGCTTGCTGAGAGATTTATTTAGCTGTATTCAGATCAAGTACAATAATCATAAATGAGGGACAGAATAACACGCACATCAGCCGTGCCGTGGACAATGAACCCGTTGCTAACCAAGCGAAATGGAAACAGAGAGAGAGAGGAGAGAGGGGAGAAGAAAAAAAAATAAAAACTAGCTCATTTGTAAAATCAATTTTCTCTTTCGTAAATCAGACATTTCGGAGAAATCCAGAGGGCTCTTGTCTCTCGCTTCACATGATAAAACGGCTGATATGTATTCCATTCTCTTTCCTGTGCACGGCTTAAGGCAAGCACTGGGGACCGGGGAGTGCTGCGGATTCAGCTCAGTTTAAAATCCCGGCGCGATTTCAGGCCGTGAGTCAAAGCGCGTCTCAATTCACAGACCTGTCGATCTGCAGAAGCGCACGTATCGGGCGGTGACGGCTCGACTTGAGAACAGCCCTGGGTCCGTTCATGTGCCGGTTCTCAGCTGCATGCGTGGCAACAAAGACCTAGAGATCTTTAAAAAGGAAACGAGTCTGTTAGGCAGAATAAATCTGTATTGTTTTCTAATTAGCAGTGCTTGCTAAGCCAAAGGGATTTGAACAAACCTCTAACTCTAAGCATTACATTTTGGTCTGAAACTCTCCCGGCACGGTTCGCACAATAAACATTAATAATACACAAAATCTTGCAGCTTGCTTTAAAAGGAAAAGTATATTTTGGCTTTAAGCAAACAGATTAATGATTTTCAGTAAGGCTGGCAGAAACAAAAAATCCCATAAACTTTGAAGGAGGAACTCTAGCCATATTTTGAGACTGAAATACCACAGGAATTGGGCTTGTAAGCAACCATCTAAAACGACCAAAAGAACTTTATCAATATAGAACCCCTAGATACCACAGAAACACTTTGGAAACCCCACAAAATCTCAGGCAACCACCTAGCAACACTGTAACAACCCCCAAAACACCAAACAATACAGAGCACCACCCTAGCAATCACTGAACCCATAGAAACTCTGACAACCCCCAAAATCCAGAGCAACCACCTAGTGACACCCTAGCAACCACCCAAAACCCCTAACAATACAAATATACATAGCAAATCTTAACTGGTTGATCATTTATTCCACCACAGTAAGTAAACCGCCATATCGCCCAACTCTAACCTGCTAAATGTGGACTTCTACAGTATTTTTTCTGTCAAGCTGCTCGTTGTGTATTGTATAAAACTCTACACACTTAAAACTGACTTTGAAGCCTCTGAATTCCTCAAGAGAAAACAATACAGTATTCAAAACAGTAGTTTCACAGTAATTATGTTTCCGTCAAATATCTTAAAGCACATGAGTTGTGATCTGTTAAAGCAGTTATAGTATGGTTATTTGAACTCCAGCGGGTTCATGAGGGAAAAAAAAAAAAAAAGAAACAGGTTGACTGGGAATGTTGAATGTCCTCTGCTGTTCCATCCACGATTCTTATCCAATATATACAGTAAAAGAAAGACACAGAGAACCTATAATGTATGAACTCGGGTGCCAAACAACTACTCACTCCACAGTTCATTCATCTGCCGTACGGCAGAATGACAGGATATGTATAAAACGTTGGATAAAGCCATAGCCTCAGCAGCTAATACATTAATGCAAAGAAACGGCTCAGACCACAGACCCGAACGAAAATGAGCGTTACTACCATAGCAAACGTGAGGTTCAGACATAAATTCACAGGGTGTGCACGGAGGTCCGTTGGCTGCCGTCCACTCCTCCGTGTTGTGTTTGGCCTGAGGTGGCAGCGCTCACTCCATTTCCCTCTCTGCCCAGAAGTTGGCAGCTCTCCTCAGTTTCATCCCTCTTTCATCTTATCAAGCACCTGCCTTCAACACGAGGCCGTATTGCTCAACAACATCCCTCCCTTCATTCCCTCGCTCTACCTGGCATCTCTTCACGCCCGTTTCCGACTGTTTAATTATGCTGTCCCAACCTGTCACCTTGAGCAACATCCCCCCCTGGGCAGCAGCCTGCGGACCACTGCGCCAAAGCAAACTGCCTTACGAGCAGGTGTGTGTGGACAGGAGTCGCAAGCCAGAAAAACAGAGCTCACAGTGTGTAGGGTGTGTGTGTATATCAGTGGTCGAGTGTTTTTCATCTATAAATAAAGGCAGTAAATGAGCTCTTGGACATTGACACAGCTTGCCTTGATAACATGCCACCTATAACAAGTACTATGTCCTAATAACATATTTGGGGAAAAAACAAACCGAAAACAAAACTTTGTCAAGGTGCTGGAGCTGTGAACCTCGTGTCTGAGCGCCGTTTTCCCAACGAACAGCAGGGGAAGCTCAGCACATGTCCAAAATTATAACAGAGCACGTTCCAGGTTAAAAATAGATTTGACTCATCACTTCAGGCTGCTGGGATGGTATCCTGCCACAGAATAAAAGGAGATGAAAGCTTTTTACATTTGGACATGGCAATTTCACTTTCGGAAAAAAAAAAACTAATAATAATAATAAAAATAATATATATTATTTGTATTAGGGGTGTAACGGTTCACAAAAATCACGGTTCGGTTCGATACAATACAGTAGTGTCACGGTTCGGTATGTTTTCGATACGGCAAAAATACAATTAAAAAAAGAGAATTTCTTTGATTTTTTCTTTCACATAACATATGACCGTGTTTTTTTCCCCCTTTTCTTTTACTTTGAACAACAATGGAGCTATACTTCACATATTTTCTGGGGTTTCTTCTTAGCAGCAAATAAAGAAGTGTTTTGGAAAAGTCAGCCTTGCCTGGTATTTATTGA